>JAPJYX010000010.1:16166500-16770500 GCA_030503985.1 Himalopsyche tibetana | reverse complement strand
CAAAACACAATATTTTAAGCATAGAAATCTTAAATGCAACTGTTACGAAAGGTCAAATGATACTTTTAACAATCTTTAAATGTATTAAAATATAAGAAGTCGCCTTATCCCAATTAATGTCATAGTTTTCTAAAATAATAAGAAATTATTATTTAGTAAAAAAATTCTAAAATGTAATAATATTAACGAATATTTTTTTGAGAAATTGATATGATTTTTTTATTCATATGAAATTTCATCGTAAAAAATCATGATTGATTATATTCGATTCTGCACAGAAATATGCTTACGCGAAAGTTAAATATGATAATGTCCAGTTAAACGATTCTTTATGAAACAAAATCACACGATCCCAATCTTTGGTGAGTAAACAAACGTCCATTTTTGGTTACATTGTGCAACAGATGCCCATCGGACTTGTCGCCTGCAGCCTCACAGCTGAATTCTTATTTCATCACCGATTTGCATATCAGTCAAAGGGAGTTACCGCATTGCAGCGGCTATTCGAAACGGCCCCGGGGATATGACTTATCTCCCGTTATCCGATATACGTAATATGTCAGTTTTCGAAGAGAAAATGTCTGACATCAACTGTTGTAGAACTAGATGTTTTTAAATATAGTTATTGTGTTACGATTTGGTTGCGACTTTGCTGATGCAAACACTGTATTTATTTATGCTACTAGTGCAAAAGACTTGAATCAATGCTCAGTCATTTTAGGTATTTCTTGCACAATTACCAATAGAAAATATACCGTTGTACATATTTTCATATAATTTAAAGTAAAGGTAAAAAATCCTCTACCACCATAAGGGATTCTGAAATCTCGGTTTTTTTCATGTCCCGAGAAATTCTCGCCTACCAATACCGTCGTACATATTTTATGCTTGAACATTGCCGATAACTTAAAACTCATGAAAAATTATTGTTTTAAGTTAAATATTCCAAAAGATGATAATAAGATAATATGATATTATACATATTTTTTTGCTTTTTATTACTCATCATTCAAGGGATTCGTTTGATTTTGCCGGTAAAACCATTTCATTCGAAAAATAAAACATTGGGTCAGTAATTTTCTAGTTATTATAACAAACTAGCATCTGCTAACTGGTACGTACAGCTCTTGTATTTCATGTTGTTAAATAAATTAAAGATTTTGATTTTTTTTTGCATCCGTAAATGTACATAGGTTCATGGAATGAATAATAACTACAAATTTTATTCAAAAATAAGCAAATCTCAAGTCTCGTGTTGTTTTATTCAAATATCCCGGTAACCGAGACTAGTAAAAGTGTAGATTTCCAGGGAATTTATTGTCGGGTTGTCTCGACACATAATCCATACGCCATTGATTTATTGAATGCACGAAATACACTTAAAAGTTCGGGTAATAAGTGCTACAGATATTGCACTCAAATGGAAAGCAAAAACGTGAACTCCGGGTACGTAAAATCGATCTTTTACTGTTGGGCTGCCACTCAAGTATATTGAAAAATAACAATCATCGAACATGTTTCTCTTATTATATATCCATATTTCTTTCTTTTAGTAGCAAATACCTTAAAATTAAAATAATTCTCCCTTTTTATCTTCACCGATTAAATTTTTTTACCGAGAACACTGCTGCCATTCAGAAACACATATCATAAACAATATATTCTTCATTCCTAGTTTTATTTGCAATCGCGAATATTTATTTGCGGCAGTAATTTTATTTACATTACACACAGAGCGAGCTGTCTGGAACAGTTGGCTTTTTGCATATTATGCAGTTATACAAAGTGAAATTAAGTCCCATAAATAGAGAGAAAGTCAAATGAAACTTCACTACAAGAATACTTCCCGCCCACGAGGAGGGGTGTGCGCTCAGTTCTGCTGTAGAAGATATTAAACGTTTCGTCATACGAATAAGCCCGGCCAATAATAGGTCGCGCATGTGATCTGAATAAAGTATCGTAATTATTGCTTTTATTTAAGCGCATACTGAATCAGTCGGTAATATTTATGACTAACGTATGCCCGTTGAAAATACAGTGTTTGAATAAATTGATAGAAGAAATCGTCGCTTATCTGTAGTCACCGATATCTCCATTGAATTTAAGCTCGAGATAAATTCGAATTTAACATTAAAATCAATACGCTTGTGGACTTATTACCATCACTTTACACATATCGTGTTTCTGTGATAGGTTGAAACTGATTTTTACCACCATTGGATTTTACTGTAATTTAAAGACGTTGGCTTTTTGAATAATCTTATGGGTACAATTAGTTGTATTATATTTGGTAAAAAAAACCACTTTACATTAATATATAGGTGCCGCCAGTTCTGTAGTTTGAATACTTGACTACGTTAGTTTGTTCTATTCGTTTATGGTGTCAAAAGAGTCGAAATACCAAATGAATACTTTCATGAGCGATTTTGTGTACTTTTATATATATGATCTATAAAATGGAACGTATAAAGAGCAATCAGCTTACCACTGGTAAGCAATTATTATTCACAAACTAGCCTTATCTTTCTCTCCAGCTCTTTTTGTTAAAGAAAGAATGAGCGATCGAATAACAAAAAGTTGTTATAAACAACTTTTGTTGAAATGATTCTTAATATAAATCTAAGAAAATATTAACATTAAGCTGTATATTATTGAATTAAATCATATACCGGTTCTTCTGATAGTTTTTCAACATTTTATATTTCATATTCTTGGAAAATTGCGGGAATCAAACAGAAAAAGAACTAAATTTCATAAACCAGCCGTTTTTTTTTCGTTCTTTTGGTAAAAGAAAAACTTTGCATAAGCATATTCACATTAAGGTTTTTCTAAAGCTTATTAGAGCTTTTACATCTGTGACGTAGTTGTTTACTTAATGCATTTTTAGGAAGCTCGCTTGAGAACTTTTTGCTGTATTGTTAAGTATTTTTTTTTTGAGTTAGTCCATTATGCCTCCATTCCTACAGCACGACGTTAATTACAAAGATAATTAAGAATGCATTTGTATTTACACCATATCATAGGTCTTGAGTTAAAAACTCGTAGCTCTATGAAAAATAACTCTACAGGAAAACGTGAAATGAAATTATAGTTTAATGAGATTTTATGATAAAAAATCATCGTTCTTTTGGTATTAAACAACTAATGTGGAAAAAAATCATCACATAAATTAATTACTGTTTTTATGTTAGAATTTAAATTTTTAATTTATTCAAATTTATTTATGTGCTCAAAACAGCAAATTCGTAAAGGAATATGTGGTAAATGTTTTAAATATTTGTGATAAAATTTTCGAATTCAATTTATTCAGGTATAAAACTTTCACGCTGTCGATAAATTATCAGGAAAATACAAAAAAATAATGTAAATGGTTACCCGCTAAGCGAAAATAGCGATTTTTAAAAGAAATTTGCAATTTGAAATCTTTCGTTTTAAGACCAATGTGGTATCTATAGATTATAATCTTCGATTATATAATATAACATATTTTAACAATATTAAAATATGCTCGTTATAACGATATCGCTATTATTAATCGATACAATTGACTAAATTGACCACAAAATAAATATTGTATAATAATTTTTAGTAAAAACTTCATTAACCCATAGAAGATAATCAAAATTAAGAAAGTATGCTTTTACTACGCAACTTTTATTTTTGCTCGGTTCATTTTTAGTTATGTTCTTTACCTAAAGCTGAATTTATTATTAAACTAAATAATTATTTTAATTGCTTATTTTATCAAAATGTATCGTGCCATTTTGAAATTTAACTGACATCATATTTTAGTATTAGATTTAATAATTCATATCAATATAAATAGGACTAAAAATATTCCTACTTATTTTAACGGGTGCTTTTAAATGTTTTGAAGGGTACTACTTAGATATTCCTGGTAATTAGATTATGTATAACATTTAGACTATAATTATGATTCATATTTTTCATTGAAAGCTTTTATAAATATCTTTGAATGTCTAGCATTTATATATTATTTTCAAAAGATTTAAAAATTAAATGTGATTTAAAAAAAAAACGGTGGAAATTTTCAAATCGAGCTTCGTGGAAAGATTTTTAAGTCTGAACATAATTGTTATGATTCGATCTCGGTACAATGTACACAAAATGTAATAGTAATTATTTGCTGTAATATAATAGCTCTGTTCTTCTGCATACTTTTGACGGGTTGCTGACGGTTTGCAAACTGAATCGAATTGAAAGCTCTTAGATTCTAATTCGAAAACGGTTTGCAAACCGTCAGCAAACCGTCAGAAGTACGCAGAAGAACAGAGCTAATGAGAATATGCCGTGTGAAACTTCATCACATTATTCATGTAATATTCATTCCCATAATTTGCCATGTTTTAAAAACCATTTGTAGATAGCGTATCATAGCCAACTAAGTTCACGATTAGTAGCATAAATATAACCAATTTGTATTTGGTCATGATCAGCACATTGATTGCGTGGTGATTTCAAAAATATTTGCCGTATCGATGATCATAAGATAAACAAAATTCGTATCGTCAGTGCGTACAGCAGAACAATGCACATCGAGTACTGTTACTTTTTTATAAAATCACCCTCCGAAAAAATGTTCTCACTGTGTTCCTTGAAAAGCTTATTTTGTGATACTTTTAAAGTATTTTACTGTTGACGACAATGCTTTATTGCTTTTTTTATGTATTTGAAAAAAAAACTCCCTAACATTATAGAACTAATGTTACCAGCCGCATGGATTTTATAACTGTTTTGTGTGAACTAGTGTTCCTTCATTTTTATTATACTACAGTGGAACCCCCAATTACACTACCCCGAATTACGCGCCGGCTTGAAATATTCGCATTCCATTGCCGTTACTAAGAGACGGTCGTCTGTGCTTCGCATACAGTTTTTTTTGTAAAACTAAGGGAAATCTTAGTTTTGCGTTTTCCGCGGAAAAAAATCAAATCCCTTATTTTGTATGACATTCACACCCCCAATTACACGGTCCCGAATATAGTGTAAATGGGGGTTTTACTGTATTTTAATCCAATTTAATTTAAGAATTTTGTGAAGTTTTTTATTTTCATAACTATTCTTCAATTTTTTTCATGGAAAAAGTATGTCAAAAGTAACGGACTATCACTTGGCAGTGATTATCATGAAATGTGTTACCACCATAGCCAATGCTTAAAATGCTGGATGGATGTTTTTAATTGACAATTACTTCTATACTAATTCTGGCTTATATTTTAAATTTGTATTTTTTTTACAGATGAAAAAACTACTAACAAATGCAAGCGTAAGGAAACGTGGGAGCGTCTACGGCGTAGACAATCTCAGCACACTCGTCACTTGCAATACATTCGCGCGTCTACCGGAAACGACGTATGGGTACGCCGAGAAAGCGTCATGACGCAGACCGTAGACCTCGAAGAATTGGACGCCGCAGCTTCGGACCACACTTGTAACACTGAAGACACATCTTCGAATGAGAACCTCCTGATGGATGAATCAGCAAATGAAACATCAATTAGTGAGAATTCTCTTCGCAGGAATATTTTATCGCGCAGACTGAACGCGGGTACTTCTCCAATGAACCAGATGTCTTCAAATAGTTCGCCTGTGCATATCAGTGACGATGTCAATGATTCGGGATTAAACTCAAGTGAAAGTTCAATACCTAATTCGTGTAGTAAATCTGGCTCCAAGCCAATAAGGCCCACTTGTTTGCAATTGAAAATTGTGAATATTCCTCCATTGGCTTCGATGGAAAGTCAGAGTTCTTCTGGTGATTGTTTGGATGATGCGATTGAGTTCAGAGGATTTCTGGGACAGTTCGCTGGAAGGGAACAACCTTCTCCATCGTCCGCGTCGTTGAAATTGAGTATATCTCCCATGTCATCGGATTTGGGTAGCAAATGTGTAAGTGTCCCTGCTCTGCTGAGAAGACGTATTCCAGAACGCGGGTCTTTAAGAAGAGAAGGTCTGGAGAGTGAAGAAAATGTAAGTACAAAAATTCAAGCTCTTTAGATATTTAGCAATTGAGTACAATTTCACATATGAGCGAGAGAAATTTCCAAATCAGGTCATACCTGCATTTATATTCGTAAGGCCATGAGTTGCAATCAATAATTCAATACTCTAACCTTGTAAAAGCACTCAGAGAGGGTTTATTAAATCAGTAGTTGCGCATTAGTTGCGAAAAGGGTTTTAATTTCAAAAGTAGTAGATAAATCGACCTACACAAACTGAGTCCAATATGCAATCCACTCTCCGTTTACTAATAAAATCATAAGGTTTCTTTGAAATTATGTTTTGTTTATCGACAGTATATTATATAATATATTTGAAGTATCATCAGTCTAAAGTGCTAAGCCACAAAATATTATTAACAAAAATGTTTGTGGAATTTAAAAACAAAATTGTTTCATCCTTATGTCAAAGTGGATATTCAACCAACGTTGTTCATTTTTCAATATGGAAAGTAATATTCTCTTTATATGACATATAAAATATGTATTATGTTATGACAAAATACAATTTGCAATGAATCGTTATAATAGTTAAATTTCGTTTCAACGCTCTCCCATTTTGTATGTTTAAATGTGTTTTCCACCTAGAACGCGCTATTATATGAGTTGTTACAATGTCTTTGTTTTCAATGTTTACTAAATTCACTTTATTATTTGTTGAGATAGATGAAAAGAATCATTTGCCGCTGGAATAAAATTCTAAAACATTATTAATAGCTAATTTTGTTTGATAGGTACTGACAATTTTATTTCTAACGGTGTTTTCTTACATGTTTTTTCAAATATTTTATTTTCATCAGTTGGAATATATTTCAACGATAACTAGATTAAAGTTATCGTTTTCAAAGTCAGATAGAAAGCGGGTGGGTGAATGTGAATTAAATGAATTACCTACATGCATGCCATTTTAATTCAATTATTTTTGAAGGTTGATAATTGAATAAAGGAATGTTTCAATTAAGGGATTCAAACCATTGTCCGCGTAACCTTATATAACGAAAATTCAAGAACGATTACTACTTCTGCAACCAATTGTGATATACTAGCAACTAAAAAATATTTTGCATTACACTTGCGAAAAAATAAATGTATTTTTTTACGTTTTACGTGACCAATATACTATTATCAAATTCAAGCTCCTATAATAAAAATAAGGAGACACAATAAAAAATCATTCGAAAAGACGATGCAGACTTCAAAACCTCACGTCTCTTAAAAATAAATTATTTCAGCCCCAAAAATACGAGAGCTCTTCTTAGTCTGTGAAACATTTTCCAGAGACTTTTGTGATTTCGTGAAATATTTAAAAACTTGAACCACTGTTAGCCTAAGGCTTAAAGAGTAACTTTAGGAGTGAATTTTCATTACTAACTATAAAAAAGTATGACAAAATAATATTCACCAAAATGATTCAGTAATAAAATATGAGACATGAATTCAACAACTCGCCTGACATTTAGCAATTTCTTGATGATTTAGAATTGTAAACAAGGATTCAAAAAAATCTTTGAGCATTAATTTTTATCAGGGCTGTGGCTTCGCGTGAAAAAAAGACGACTCCGACTCCTAGGATTTTTTTCAATAATTTCATTTTAACTTATATATATGTATACCATCAGATCATCTATAGTCAGCCAAGCATGAAATGTTAACACTTTTGACTATTTTGTTTAAATACACACCATTAAATATATTTTTCGAAAAAAAATCGAGCCGCTCATTTTTCACGACTCCGACTCCACAGCCCTGCTTTTTATCATAATGCATACATAATAAGTAGTGTATATTTTTTAAAATTTAAAACATAAAAAATCTTTTGTAAATTTTCAAAAACCATTTTATTAACCATGTCCGCTCCCAACGAATTTATCTCTATATAAGTGTTTCTACGAGAACTGCTTGTTATTCAGTTACTCAAACTCTCACTTTAAAATAGAGTAAGGAGAAAGGAAAATACTGGGATAAGACTAGTGGTAAGCTAATCACTCTTACTATAGGATGAGTGGGAGGGAATTCAAGACATCCCATACCCATAAATCCAGACAGAAACACATAAATTGATTTATACAAACTGTCTAGGTACTAATATCCAAACCTGTGACCTTCATCACCGAAGCCAACGACGTTAACCACCTACCACGCGGCCGGCTAACAATACGGCACAGTAATTATTTGACAATCTAAATGACGCGTTTATATCAATAAAGCTAAAACCATCTTTTAAATAAGTAAAAACAATAATAAAATTATATTTAGTTTGTAGTTATTTCGGCACAACGCTATCGCCAGAAAATATAAACAGTGAATTTTGACGATTACGTGATACTTAGTTATCGTTCTACCTTACTACAATTGAGTTCAAGTAAACACCAATTCAATCGTATTTTAATGATATGATAAAAAATTCTCAATTCTGTTTCAGAGCAGTCAAAAAAGTTGCTCGCAGGTCATCCGATCAAGAAATTAATAAGAATTAATGATTACTTGACTATGACATAAATATCTTTCTTTTGCGAACGAAGCACAGTTAAGTTCTTCTTCGCAAGATCATATTCATTCAGTTAAAAAAAACTATTGTCCTCGGACAGACAGATCAGCTGTTTATTGAAGGGAACAGTATTTAACTGTCTAAAAATAAGATTTCATGTTCACATTTATTAATACTTTTAAAAATCTGTTTTTATTCAAATCGTTCTACTTCAAATGACTATATCTAACTGGCACCTATATATTATTAAGTTTTGATTGGTTTAAAAAGAAGTAAAGTACCTTCTTATCGTAGACTCTATTATTCCTTAACGGTTGTTTTTTTTCCGATTCCTTTCAGTTTTCGGTCCACCGAATCTTTACAAATGTCACCACTTGACCTCTATAGTGAGTGTAAGTTATCTATCATTCGAGCACGTTTTGTTTTCGCTGCCTTTTATGTGCGCATTTTCTTTATTTCGAATATTTTTTACTAAATCTCACAAAGGAAAAATACTATATACCCTATTCTACTATATACTACTATATATAAATTTTCTTAATTTAAAACAACATTAATTTTTAAAGTGTTCACTGACAATTAGGGAATCCAATCCCGGGATCCCGTACAGTTTTCGATACATTTCAATCCCGGGATTAGAAGGCATGATCCCGATTTTTTCGGGATTGGTTTTAATACAGAAACGTGCTGGTTTTAAAGTCGGCAGTTCACGCATATGCAATAAACGATGCCCAATTTAAAATCTTTGCGATTAGATTTACTACAAGAGTTATCGCAAAAGATAAGGTAATTTGATGCCTATTGAATTTCTTCAACGTATTTTGGTGAACTGTATTTTAATGCATTTGACAACAGTGGCCTCTTTTTTTATTGTTCGTTATTTTAAAGCTTCACATTTCAATATTTCAGTGTTTTGACTTTCATGAATGTTATCAGATAGATATCAATTGCACGTGTTTGTTTTGCGAGATTTATTTTTCTTTTGTTCATAAATATCAATTTTCAACTGTAAACCGAAACTTTAGACTAAATTGCAAAACAATTGATGCTTTGGTACTTCGGGTATATTTAAAAATAATATTTAAATTACATCTATTTACTCCAATAAAATTATTAAGAATGTATGTACACGACAATTTTAGAACTCTTCACTCTCGCATTTTGAAGTAGGTAGGTACTTTTTTCATCTATCGAAATTAACCATTTTAAGTCATATTGCGTATTTTTAGATAAGGTATGCGTACTAAGTTCGTTTAATAATTATGGCGCATATTTTTTTGACGAGTAATTAAAAAGTCCACACTTTCACCTGTTCATCGCGAATAGCTTAGATTAAGAGAGCCTCTTGGTAACGCATTGGCAGCCCACAGCTGGTTATATAATATAAAAATAAATAAATAAAAATAATACAGAATAAATTTATTTATTTATTTTTGGCCAATATCATCAATTTTTATTTCTGAAAAAAAACGTATTTTTATGAAAATTATTTCGGGACCAGTCCCGGGATCCAGGGATTGAAAAATTCTAATCCTGAAATTGGATTCTCTACTGACAATACTTTGTGGAAAAGCATTTTATTTAAAAATAATACATTGTTTGGTACTAATTATGAGCATTATTAACTTATTAAATTGTAAATTGATGCAGTGCTATTTATAATAAACCAAGTAAAGCTTATAGGAGTCTGAAATCAAATACTAATAAACGTAAGCTGTCAATTTTCGATGGAAATACGGTTCATATAAAAAAGTATACAAATGCTGAATTATCATTTCAAGCTTTTGCTCAACTGTTGAAAATTCTCACTTGTTGTGCGAAAGCAGCCTCTAAATAAAAACTACAAACCACGTTATTTTTTTATAAAAACTTTTCGAAATCGTCTATAATACAACAATACTTTTTCAGATTTGAAATATACTTTTTTATATGTCGGTCCGACAGCGGTCAATGAATGCTCTCGAGGTAGTCTATTTGGTTGCGGAGGTCACAGTTTCGAATCCCGTATAGAAACATACTTAAAACATCAATTTTGTAATTAAATAAAAAAGTATTTTTTTTCTATGATCCTAAAAACGGAAAACAGAAGAGAGGGTTTTCCTAAATATTAGTCCTATCCTAGCGCCATTCTTTTCTTATTACCGTTTTCGACGAGGGAAGTACTGACTTACAACCAGTTCTCGATTAACAACTTAGTTAATGATGGTCTGTTAGAAAACTTACTGCTGCATGGATTTGGTGAGGAACAACTTAGTTGATGATACTCTATTAGAAAACTAACTGCTTCATGGATTTGGTAAGATAAATAAGTGAAAATGTTGCTGTTAAACGTTATTAAATCAACCTTTTCTGTTTGAATCCAATTATTAACGAACGAAATGTTTAATTAAATTTAAATGAATCACAAATTAACTGTTTTTGAATGGTTCAGTTTACATAATTCCCGGATATTACTCATCACTACTGGTAAAGCTGTAATTAAAAATTCAATTTGGGAAGCTCGTGCGATAGTTTCGTTTTCATTAAAAAGCTCCAACAGTCTACACAAAGTTTCACACGGTGAGCTTTATCGGAATGATTTTACAATACTCTCACTAAATTAGATTCACTGCCGATGTAAAAAAAGTGTCTGCATGAAAAAACAGCTCAACAAATGATACTCTTATTGATACTCTATGATACTCAATTATCTAGATATTTAATTTTAATATAATGTAATAACTTTACCGATTGTTGCTAGAAGTAAAAAAGTTATCGTTGCAGCTAACATATCAAGATTTTTTTAATCCATGTCTCCTAAGTATCTCAACGGTTTTCTACGTGTAAAAATAAATCGGATTTGTTTCTTAGGTTAGTTGATAACATGGATAACGTATTCTTATCAGAAATATTTTACAATGATGTTAAAAAAGATATGTTAAATTTTTAATAAACCCAAGTCACGATTCTAGATGGTTATAGATTCTCTTCCCAGAACCGAAGTATGGATTTATAAAGTAACGAAATTTGCTAACACTAATAATTCATTAAAGCTACCCTTGGTCTATATATGTATATAATATGTATTATTCTCATAAGCATTATTGACATTTTGTTTTTCTTTTGTCTAGATGCCGCAAAAGCTGAGGGCTCAATCAGAAAAGCAATTATTAGGTAAGTTTATATCTTCTTCTGTCACTGTGTTTTGATTGATTATTTATACGACAACCAACTTCCGACGAAAAATATATAGTTATTTACTAAACAAAATATCAGTTTTGATTTTGTGGTATCAGGAAAAAACATTTATATTACAAAGTCAAACAATGAAGCTTATAATTTAAGATTGGTAAAATGGTAAAATTTCAATATTAAATTTGAATCGTTCAAACTATGTACATTCTCACAGATTTTGTTACTAACGACCCGGGTTTCGCCTTTCGGCATCTTCAGGCGTTCAAGTGCACGGATGAACTTGAACTGACGCTAAGTAAATGAATGTTTCGTTTTTATATAAGAAATAAATGTATCATTGAGTTAAAGTCATTGCTGGCGAAAAGGATAAGCTCATGGGAATGCCCACAGATTTGAGTAGTAAGTAGTTTCAAGAATTATATTTATTTGTTTGTCGGTAAAGGTTTTATGATTATATTTATATAGGGTATAGAAGTGGAGATCCCGGTAGGTTTAATATTTCATTGAAAATCGGAAGACTATGCAATTGTGCTCTATTTATTTCCAAAATTTCCTGGAAAAAGAGTTTATGACTGTCCGTATTTGGGTGTAACAGTCACGGGTCGTTAGTGACAAAATCTGTGAGAATGTACATAGTTTGAAACGATTCAAATTTAATAATTTTTACATCTGATATTACATGTTGATGGTATTCTGAAATGTTGAGCACTGCAATTTTCACGGTATTTCCAAATGGATTATCACAAACATTAACCTTGACAATTATTGATATTGACTGTTGGCTTAATAATTCAATTAAGTGTAATCGCTTTATTTTTTTTACGTAGCTTTAATGTACTTACCCGTAAAACATGATATGTAGTTCATATGAAAATAAATATCAGATAAGATTATATCTCATAAAAAAAGTGTCATTTTTTTTAAATTGTGGACACATTTTTAATGGCACCTATAGTACTGATTCTCAAACGGTCATAAACTTCGATTTGTGTTTTATTCGATAGCACGCGAAACGGAATTGGTATTATGACATATCGTACTAATTATAGGCATTAGTTTATTCAACCATAGCGTCATGAGAGCACGTTTTAACGAACTGAAATCAGAGGAAATCGTGTACACAAATAAATAAGTGGTCAATTATTATTGGATTTTAATCAAAAACCGAAATCTGCTTTACCTATGAATACGTTTGACATTTTGACATCTGAAAATAGTATCGCCAGACTAGGAATATTTACACACAATGAGATTTAAATGTCACATCAAAGCATGTTTTTAATTAAATGTAAATAACCATCTCCAAAATGTTAAAAACAAAACCGTCTTACTACGATAAAAGCGTTTTTTTAAAAATTATTCACTAGTTATTATTATTACGACCTACTTATTCTACTCATATGCATTTTTTTGGATTTAAAAATTACATTTTTAAAGGCTGCCACGATGTTGCGCACATACGGTTTTGTAATATCGTCATAGATTATATGAAAAAACAGTGATAGATCTATAAAATTGTTTTTCTAATCTTAAAAAGAAAAAAATATGAAATATTAAATTTGAATCGTTCAAAATATGTACATTCACACAGATTTTGTCATTGACCCGGGTTTCGCCTTTCGGCATCTTCAGGTGTTCAAGTGCACGGATGAACTTGAACTGACGCTTAGTAAATGAATGTTTCGTGTTTATATGTTTCTAAAGTTCACGTTCATCCGTGCACTTGAACGCCTGAAGATGCCGAAAATCTGTGTGAATGTACATAATTTGAAGGATTCAAATTTAATATTGAAATTCCACCAAGCACTTTCAGTCGAAATCTTAAATTATGAAATATTACTTTTTTTAGCTCGATATCTTTAATTATTATCCCCCTTTTTGCGTTATCACGCACGTGATATTAATAATTATGTACAATCTTGTTATAAAGGTACGCTGTTTATACAATTTAATTATTTATAGTCGACAATTGTCGGCAAATATTGGTTAAAATATTATCAGATTGCAGTATCACATCATCGATAACGAGTCACTAGGTTTTCTTCATATAGGCAGATTAAATTGTATCAATGATTACTTTTTCCAATTAGAAACGACTGACTGCCCATTTCACTTGATAAACTTCAAGGGCAGCCGGTTCATATACCGCTTTGAACTCTAATAATACTGTGGCAACGAGGGGTGGCTTTTGTTTTGAGTAAACTAATTATAGCAATTTGACAAGCCTTTTTTTAAAAAAATGCACATCGTGCTTGCGCGAAATTATCTTGTACCCGCGTATTATCACTTGAATGGTATTTTCAAACTACATTATACAAAATTTAAAATATTATGCTAGTTTTAATTCCCATTTGAAGCATCATTTGTATTTCAAAGTAATTTGTTAATTCGTACTAGTTATATTATTTTTAACATAATAACACTGTCAGATTCTTTATGAAGTAATTTTGGTGTGTTAAAACATCAAGACCTTTTTTGTTAAGTCTGTAAGGTAATTTGCATAGGAAAACTTTATTAGGTAAAAACAAACATACGTTCTAAATCAAGGGTAGGGGAATTTTTATTTAGGGTATTTTACTAAAGTCAAAAGGCCACATCAGAGTAGCCAAAAGGTTGTTCCCCTCCACTGTTCTTTATAAAAACATTTGAGATTATAAAATTATAATTGATCAAAAAACATTTTTTTTTACAAAAGGAATCCAAGCGTTATTCATCATCTATGTTAAAAAAATCTTTGTAAAAACACTAAATGTATTTATAATATATTCTTCCAGTTCCTATTGATTGGAATTACACTGAAGAGTTTATATAAAAGTTTTTAACATTTGGAAACAAAAAAATATTAAAAATACTCAAATTCCATGACCCATCATTCATGTTTTATAAAAAATCATTCTCAATTGATTTCTTCTTTGTATGAAGTATAAAAAAACTAGAATATAATAGACAACATATGATTAATATTACTACGTTTGATTTTACGTCTAAAAAATCTCAAAATGATTCATTTCCTTTGTCAATTATAGTATAGCTCGAAATTTCAAATGTTTATAAATCAGATTAAATACGATCGTCCAAAGATGCTAATAACGACAGAACACTTTTTAATCGAACATTACCTTTTTGGTTGTGCTTAAAGTTCAGTATATTGTTAATTGCGCTATAATTTGCAACGAAAGTTTTCACTCCGCCCTAATGTGTATGTGGTTTCGCCCCTGTGTGGTGTGATTCAACCAACTTGGCTAGAGAGGAAAGAGGATTCCACTCTTCAATGGAAAGATACAGGTCACTGAGCTTTCCGAATAGGCTGCTCGTACAATGCGACAGCTTTATTTATAAACGTTAACCAATTTTTGTTTATCACTCGGAAAAAACACGTATATGATTCTTTAGAACTACATAACATACATGCAATTTCATAATGATAACGTTTTTGAGATCTACTTTATTTCTATCGTTTTTTATTATGTATTTTATCTATGAATTATAAGTGTCGATAGAGATAATTCGATGTTTTATAAAAGTTAATATTTCAATGATATAACATTGTTTAGTTGTTGTGTGGATATAACGATAGCTTTCTACGTGTTGTGAGGTTATGTTGCGTTTGATCATAAATGAAACGGGTGGCATGTGAATTTAACAAATATGTCGTTATTTATTTGTCAGGCCAATCATTTAGGAATGATTAAAAACCTCAATGTTTATTTCTTAAAAAAAACGGTTTCAATGATTAGATTATAAATATTGCAATAACCTAACTAAAATTTCAGGAGAGTTGAGGTACAAGAGAATATTAAAAATGAAAATTCGAATTAAGTAATTTGTCGGATATCTTTCGTTTCTATAAAATAGTAGACAATGACTTTAGTAGAAAATGAAATAACGACATTTGAGATTGTTGAAATGTCAATAAAAATAATGAGTAGAGTCCACGAATATAAATGCCAAATGTACATAACGTAAAAAAAATGTTTTGATATATTTATTGGCATTCTCGGCGAATTTTATTCGAAAACTTTTTCCATTCCGACTTTTCTGACTGACTATCCGGAAATTCGTTTATTTTACAAAACTGCGTACGACTCTTTGCTGAGCGCTAGTCGCTTAGAGCTGATTTTATTTTGAAACAAACAATCTCCAATATTTACTCATATGATCGAAAGTTTACAAATTTCAAATATTTCAAGAGAGTTTTAATTCTTGTGCACTTTCATTTAAATACGTAATATTGAAAACTGCCATGTGAATATTCTGAAAGATTATATTGTTTGAATCAAGAATAACCTGTGATAATACATTTTAATTAACTATGTTGATTGTTTCATTTATTTATTTCCATTAGAAAAAAAAACGAATTCATACCCATATTTACACGTAGTAAAAATTATCAATCCAGAAAATTTTACGAATTCATCAATGATAAAATATATGCGAGAAAAGGGTAAATTTTAATCGTTCAAATTATGTACATTCACACAGATTTTGTCACTAACCTTCCACCAAGCACCTTCAGTCGAAATCTTACATTAGAAAAAAAGGGTAGTTGTATCGAATATTTAACGGATTCACAGTCATCAATACTGGCGACAAATGAATAGCTTTTAATATAAAAATATTTATAAGCTACTGGTATGTAATACTATATAAATTATTTCCAACACGCGTTTAAAAGTATTTTTGTTAAATCGGAAAGATAGTATTTAAATGAAATGTATATAGAGCTTTGCGAGCTTACGTGTTATTGGTGACTAAGCATGTATTGTTTGTTGTTTAAGAGCTTTAAACATTGCCATACCAAAACTAATTTTGTAGCGCTTACATGGGTCGAGCATTGGAATTTATCGACGAAAACTATGTACAAAATTGCTCTAGCGTTTCATTTTCATATCATTACCCATTTAATGTTTGTATACCGCACAATTTCCTCAATTTGTGCGTTATCCATTTTGCGTAATTTCATTTTCCCTCGGTTAAGTAGAACAACATTTTAAAAAATACTCAAATTCAATGTTTGACTTATTTTTCACATTACTGTAGAATTTACTTTTATTCCTAAAATTTTACGAAAATTTAACATGTCGGTTTAAAAAAGTTTCACATACAGAAAGACCATATATTTTTTTTAATGCTATGTTACATTGTGTCACGATTTAGGTTGATTTTTATTTTCTTTAACCTAAACTCTATTTCCGTATGCGTTATATTTCGTGTTAAGTGATATTTCGCAGAAACTATCTACCACGTACATCAAGGAATGAGAGTACATGCTAATTTATTATACACATTTTTTTTTTTTTTTTAATCCGAAATTCCGATTCATATGACAAAAAAGATAAACGAATATTTTTATGTATACAGACGTAATATTTATTAAAAATAACACATTTTTCTCAGGTTCAGGACTTGGATCCAGTTATTTGTTTAGAATCTACGACATCCTTTTGTTTTTTCAGCCCTCTTAACGAATTTTTGGCGTACTTGCTAGTCTTTTGCCATGTGGAGACGCACGAGGAGAACGCATTTTTATTTTGAATGAACAATACGCTAAAATAATTTTCTTTCAACATATTCTCATGATTTACTGTTATACGATACATATGATATTTCGTTAGACTCTATATATGTATCTTTTCAGACTGGTTATTAATAAATAGCACTTACAAATGAACTTGATATCTACTTTGAATTGAACATCAAAAATTTGTTTGTAGTGTCGAATTAAGGATTTGTTTTATCGGAGCTTATTTGATTACATAAAAATAGTTATATAACCGCCGCCTGCGTGGTAGAGTGGTTAACGTCGTTGGCTTCGGCTACGAAAGTCACAGGTTTGAATCCCAATACGGACAGTTTTATAAATTGATTTTTCAATCGATTTAATGGTTTCTGTTCAAAGACATGGATGTGTCAGATGTGTGTGATGTTTTGAATTTTCACCTCCTATCTATCATATCTTTAAAACGTAGTATTAGCGAGAGCGACCATTTAGTTAACCACTACTCCTGTGTAGCCCTATCCTTAAAAAAGAAAGGTTAAGCAAATGAGTACAATAAATGCTCGTAGAAAGACATCTGTTGAGATAAACTCTACTTGGAGTTCAAATACTCCACATTGAAAACGGGCATGGTAAAAAAATGTTATTTAGCCATTTCAAAAATAGTAAACATTGCGCATTTCAGAATGATTAACGATGGCAATATTAAGCGTTCTTTTAAGAAAACAGAATCAATATATAGATTACAAAAGAGAGAGACTAGGGTCCAACTATCTGAATAAGTATTTTTGAATTGTGGTAAAAATATTCCAAACTGTCTTCGGAACGCTGCATCATTATAATTAATAATAAATATTCTATTTTTTTGTTCTATATCAAACCATTTCCAACAAAGTCTTAAATTAACTACCTGAATGAACATTATTCGTCATGTTTCCCAGTAGTGAAGCGCAAGCGTGGAAACTTTACATTTGCTTGTGCAGTGATTAAGGCTTTCATTTTCCTGTGAAACACCTGCTCTTACTTCCGGAATACGTCTCACAGACTCTTCTAATCCCTGGGGTAAAGGCTTTGGATGCGCTTCCCTTTTCATCTTTTGGTGTACATTTTTGTCGGACAAAACAAGGGCGTGTCTATTGTCATTGAATATTTTCGTTAAAAGCGCCATCTTGAACGATATTGAAAGAGTATCTGATGAAATAAAATAGTAAACGAACAGTTTCTAAGCTAATATTAAATAATATATAGGATGCCGTTAGAGTTGAAGTGAGCCAACAAGTAAAATTTTGAAACTTTTTTCATGGACTTTTAAATTCTATCGCGTCTTTACTTGTTGCTTTATATTTTTATTTAACGGAGATAATACTATTGCAACGTATTTAGTTCTAGTAATTAATAATATTTATCAGTTTAATTTTTCCTTATTTACCTTAAAAAATCACATATTGCTTATCGTTCTTCAAAACACTAAAGTCATATTTAATACATGTAATATGAACTAGGATGTTATAGTGAATAACAAGATGTATTATGTATCTCTTTGGAGCCAGTAATAGCTGAGCAACATGTATGCTTAAACATATTTCTGACGATGGTGAAAGCCAAAACAGCTATTAACTAATATTATTAAAACTGTTGAACTAAATACGTTTCTATTTTTACCCTATATAATGAAGTTATACCACATGTCAATTCAATCAAGTCTTGTAGAATATTACAATGCATCTATTTTTTTTAATACCACTTGGACTATTTCATCTCTAATGGGAACATTTTATGTGTATTCTCAATCACTCAATATTTTTCGGTTCAATATACGGCAGTATTGTCAAGCATGTAAGCTTTTTAGCACATTTTGGAAATTGTAAATCCGTTATAATATGGCCCACGTTCACCTCTGCCGCCTTTTTATTTTGTTATACGACGTCATTGGACCATGCTAATGCCGTCGATATGAAATGCCATTTTTAGAAGAGCCGCCGAGTCCTTTCACAGAATGTTTTATATGAGGAAAGAGACAGGCCTAGAGTGAGAAATCGATTACAAAATAATAATGAACACTCTGCCTCTATTGAGTGTTTGACGTTTTCGAGAGGATGAATAGAAATCTCGTTCAATGGAAGCTTTATTCGATAAATATAATGCGATTATTATGTGAAACAATGCGAAAGTTAAAGCGTTTTAATGAATAAATAATTTTTAATCGTCCTTTATTAATGAAAGAAATCTTCAAATGAGACGGAAAAAATCAAACTGAAAATCGTTCACTAAATATTAGCTCGAAATAATTACGAATAGAATAAGCTTGAGGGCATATTAATACCAAGTCTCGTACCAATTAAGAAAAAACACGATTTTATTTTCACTTTATTTAAAAAAGTCAGAACCGGTTTTGATCATGGCGAGCACAATAATAGTAAATACAATTTAACAGCGCTATTTTTACAAAAACAAATTGAAATAAAAAGGTGTAAAAAAAAATTGACATTGAAAAGAATTTACAAATTACAGTAGAAATGATTCTATAACTACACAATTAAAATTTTTAACACCTCTAACATATATGTAATTAAAATATGTAAGTGGTCACTGATGGTGGATTAAAAACATTATTATAATTTCTGATTTTTTTAACAAAGTGATCTAAATGGTACACTACTAAAGTTAATAACTTAATAATAATTTAACTGCTTCCAAGTAGTATATATACTTTAACAAAATCGACAGCCATGAAGATTCTGAAAAAGATTTTTTTAAAAGCCATATCAATTTTAACATATATATATATATATATATTATATAAGAATAGTTAACAGGTTAATGCGATGCAAACAGTCTCGTACCGATGTTGAGATACGCGTTATAAGGTTAAAAAAATACTGAAATATTCAATTAACACTGCTGTGAGAACTATTTTCATAACGATCTTAGGAAACAGTCTATTTAAAAAAAATGAGTCTCTGCGAAAGTTTAAGACGAGGAAAAGGGGTGGATTTATAACTGTTGAAAACGGAACGAACAAGGCTTTTTTCCATTTTTTCCGCTTTGTACATATTTTACGAAATTTCTTTTCCTTTCGAAGCTAATCTGAAGTATTTAAATGATGTTGATTTTAAGTACTATATATACATTTTAATTATTGCTTAATGAGAACAATATCAAACCATAACATACAAATAATTATCTCGCACAAAAAAAACGCAAAACAAAATTTTAAGACCTTATGTTTTCAAAAAAACTACAAAGTGAAATAATGCTGTTTTTACGCATTTATGCAAAATTCCAATTGATTCATTGAAAAAAAATACTAAACGTTGACTGAAAGTCAGCAAATTTTCTCTAATTAAAAAAAAAACACTTGCAACTATCGTTCTTAGTGCAACGACTTATTTTTTAAGTATGCTAATTCTCCATTTACATTTTGAATGTTTATTCATTTGACTAAAAAATATAAATATTCATGTAGCGTTTTTTATAATTTGTAACAAACATAAATACATATTCGGTGACCTACTTTGAAAATCACCCTCGTTCTATTGTGCGAATTCTATTTAAATGAAAAAAGTGGAAAAAAATCTTTCGTACATAATAACGTATACATATATTACTTTGATGAAAAGTTAACCCTGAGCTATCATATTTGTATTTAACTGTTTAACACCCCTGTTTATGAATCAAAAAATCAATAATGTTTTCACCGTCTTTCATAATGGCAAATCGTATCATTAGATATCCCTGCGATTTTATTTACGCATGACACTTAAAATTAAAACTAATATGCCATTCGCCAAAATTCTCCTACGTTATCAATATATCGATCCAAAAATAGACAGAAAATCGTGACCGACAAATTATAAGTTTTGCAGGCTGTTTTTTAAATTAATCTTGTACTAAGTTTGATAAAAGAATTCCTTAAATTAGTAAATAGTACTATATGGTCAATGCCTATCCTACTACTTTGAGTTCTCACGATCAGCGTTTCTCAACCGGAGTCCACGTGAAACAAACGATAACAAGATAACAAAACGCAAAAATGGACAGGCCATAAAAAATATCAAGCGAACGAGTTTTAAAAGAATTGTCACTGACGCTCTAGGCCGGTGTTTTCCAGCGTGGGGCGTACGCCCACCGGGGGACAATTTCAATGTTTGGGGCAATGAGCACATTATTGATATTTGTTAAATTTGTCAAAAAAAATACCCAATTATGACAAATTTAACTCGAAAATTACTGTTGTCATTTCCATCAGTATGAATTTAGTCTAATATAGCTTTAGCCCTGAAAATGATTTCTTATTTAAAAAATGAATCGTCTGGATATCATAAGCCGTGGAGATTCACAATTTAATTGACCAAATTAGTACCTCACCTCAAAAGTCTTTGCAATCAAGGACAAGGTTCTAACTAATTTTAATGTTATTTTTTTCGAGTTGTACGTGCCACATAATATAGGTATATATGAATTAACTAACGAAAGCTTAATTTAAAAAAGTATTGAATACGTGCATTTATTTAAGCATTTTTTAAGAATTTGTTTAGTACCCAACTATAATTTTGTTTGAGAAAGACGGACATGGAAGTTTTTGAAGAGTCGAAGGGGGCATGGCACAAATAAGGTTGGGAAACACTGCCCTAGGCGATATTGAACAATTATTGGCTTAAAACGTAATTTATCTAATTGTGTCACTTAAGATCATTTGCTGATTATGGGTCGATATATTCTATATATATATATATATATATATGTGTATATCACAAAATGAAGGTTTTCTCCCAAAAAGTCTTCGCTGTGAATCTTTTTGAATATTAAGCAAAGAATAATTATTTACAATATGTTTTTTATAATTTTAATATCATTTCTTCAACTATTAACAGATAGCAATATTTATTGTATTAAAACAACAAAAATAGCCTGTTAAATTTTATTAAATGAATTGTAACATTTCGGAAAATCCAATTTGACACTCCTAATCAAAACTTATTATTATGTTTCACAAACTTGGCCAAAAATAGAGATCGCATCAAACTTTCCCGTTAAGTGTAGAGTTTTCTTATCATGTTTCCGTTACAGATGTATAGGTGTCGTATCCGGTGCGGCGAAACATAACCCGAATAGATATCAACAGGCTTTCTACGTTATACGCTTTCCACTTTGCTCGAATTTCGTTACGTAGGCTGTATACAACCTGAGGCCGTCCGTTTCCCCGCCGTTTTTTGTCGTTACAGGACTGCGCTAAAGCCTCAGACGAATAGGCGACGCCGCCGCGGGCAGACGCCTATAGACGCCGATAGCTCTGTCAGCTTGTAGAAGCTTCTATCATAGTGAGCTTTCAAAGCTCTGTATTATCTGATAGCCGTACGAATCTTCTGCCACTTATCTTTCTGAAAGTTTTATATCTCTTCACGTGACACTATTATTGTGTTGTGCTATCAGTACGCATCCACTAAGGATGAATAAAAAACCTAACAAACAGTGTGTTTTAAACTATCGCGCATAAATGCAATTGTTTATAAACTTAAATCAAACAACGCTTATTTCAATAAATTCACTTTGATGCGTTAAAGTGAGTCTTTGTTTCTCATATTAATTATCACTTTAATATAAATTTAATAATAATCCATTATTACTTAATTCAGCCTTTCAAGTTTTTATTGTTCGATAAAACTTTAATATTATGTATAAGGCTGATTAAACGAATACCCTTTCATTGTGATATATTATGTAATTTTAAAATAAACTTTTAAGATTGTTTAAGATCCGTGTGTAATGTATAAATAATTATTGTTTTGTGTGAATATCAAACATTAAAATTATATTCGTTAATCTGTAAAGATAAGTTAGTGTATACCCTGCGATATAAGTATTTAAAATAAGGTGAATAACTGACGGCTTTCTTCAATTGAAATAATTATTTATTTTTCATATATATAATTAGTAATAAGTCAATCTATAGTAATAATCATAGCTTATATGTAAAACTAGGCATTCAATATCATAATCATTAAAAAAACACATACAAATTAGTATACTTGTTTGAGAATATCATTTTAATTTAGTCGCGTCTTAAGTATTTAGTTCTTAAATCTTTAGACTTCTTTCGGTGTTGCGACAAAGTGTATACCAGAAATAATAAACATATTCCAGTTCTATTACATAGTTGTGTATTTATAATAATTATTGTTTCATAGTTCTACAAACATCTATCATGATGGAACGTAAAATAAAGATATTTCAAAATATTGACAATTACGTGTAAAAAATCTTTACACAATGTTTAGTTATTGATCTATGATATTGTTTTATAATATACCAATTCCGCCCAGCTAGTGTGATTTTTCAACTGGTATATGGAATACCTCAGTTGATCTAGTGATTTTTCGATTGAGATCTCTTATATTATTATGGAATCCGTATTTTATTTTTATAATATTATCTTCCGTAAGAGTCATGTTGTAATTATATAGTTGTACCTGTGTACAATTGTTCTTCTTTAATCTATTGAAATTTGTATATTTTATGTAAACACCCTTTTAAACTTATTGTTAATCGCACACACGACTTCAAATAACTTGAAAGTAAATTATTATCAATTTTAATTTCAAGCATAATTAAAGTAACCGAAAATCCATCGACTTTTTTATTTTTTAAAGTTTTTTTTAATGTATTGAATTTTTGATAAAAAAAAGTACTACGCACTATTCATTTTGAGGTTGATGAGAATTAAGGTTCGAGATAAATTCTATAATCCCATAGATGAAAAGCTTAACACCTTCCCGAAATGTAATTGTGATGCGTTATGGTATTTCTTTGAATGCGCCTCTTAAATTTTTCATTCGTTCCACCATCGAAAAACTACACTCCCCGTTTTATTAACCCGTAGAAGATCATTATTTAAAATATTTTTATCACGTCGCTTAGCGCTTATAAAACGACAGACTGCGACATCATAAAATAGAGATGGAGGGCTGCGTAAAAGACGAACTACAATAAAATGTCTTTATCATCACCGTCACGGATTTGGGTAATTTATCATATTTCAAACATAAAAAAACACCCGAGATTACCTACACAGGTTTTAGTTTCTACATTAAATAGGTCAGATCAACCTATCTACTTATTCCACATACATGTAAAACGCAATAAGTGATAGCATTTTATAAACCCAGCTTCATTCACTACGAATGCCTTTCACATTATTTTGATTTTTGTTTAATTTCATGAAGAACTATTTTTTTTTAAATTTTCAATATAATAAATTAAAATTTTGGTGAAGAAACAATTAAGAAACTAACGCGCTCTTTTATCGTTGCAGTTTCATCAATTATTTTCCGCTTAGAAGATTCTAAACTCACTTTTAATTTTATTACCACATTAACTAAAATTTTCTATACATGAAATCATTATTATGCAGCATAAAACAATATTTGCAGCCTTACCTTATCTGCTAATACAAGTATTCTTTTAATGACATAACAGTATTTTTATTGGGTTATTAATTTATTTAATAAAAGTTTATCGTAAAAGCTTTTCCCCGTAGTTTACATTATTGTTATTTCAAGTATATATTTTACAACTGCCATTTTTTTGCATTTTGCATCTATTGATTTTAATTGTTTATTGTTTCAAATGAGAAGTACAGTAAAAGGCAGTACAGCTGACTCCATGCACTTGTCAAATATAATTAATATACATAATATCACAAATACACATTAGAAGACAAAAAAAAATATTTTGAATATACAAAATTAAAAAATAAAACAACACTTCACAAATATTGTTGCTGAAAATGTCCACTTCTCTAGGCAATGCATTGATCAGCCAAGCAACCATTGAAACTGGTGACTTATATGACCTACGCAATGAATAAGTTTTTTTTCTCTGAATAAATGATTTTTTAATGGATTAGGTGTGTGACGTCACATTTTCAATAACCTCACACCCCTTCGTCACAAAATATCACATTGTATTAGCACTGAAAGATGAAACGTCAATCATATATTATACTTATAATATCACCATAGCCAGTAATGCAGAGTTAAACAAAGAATACAAATTATTAGTACGTACACTTGGTAAGTGTTTTGTTCGACCAAACCAAAAATCACTTGAATGTAATCTATTACTGGATATGCTTACGACATTTGAAATAATATTTATGAAATTCAACAATAAACAGCGTTTTCTGAAGCTACATACTTTCGCATCGATGTTTCTCAATCATATTCGCTATTTCTTTGTGAAATCTATTTCAGACGTCAGCGAAAATATATTCGATTATTAATGTTTGCCGTATACTGTTGAAAATTAAAGAACAGCTCAAGTAATCTTGCCAATTTTTTTGATATGAATACCTATAGTGTTTGAAAACCATTAAATAACAAACAAATCATAATGATCAAAGTTAATATACGACTTGTTTTTATTATTATCGAATAATGTTTACTTTCATAATACTTTCCACAGTTGCAGCGAAAATATCGATTCAAATAACTTCGATAATAGATTTATTATTTATCAGATTCATTAATCGGTTTCCACTGTAAAATTCTTGACAGTAAGGTGTAAAGCCATGTAAATAGTAAATAGATATTACGTAGTCAAAATTAGGTGCACATTCCGAAAACATATATATAAAATTCAAGACTAGGCAAAGTTTGAATAGTATGCAATAAGCTCATCAAAATGAGTTTCATTTTTTCTTATATTAAACAATTGGTTAAATATTTCAGTGTAAAATGATTATGGTAGGAGGTAAAAGGTTTTAAAAACTTACATTGAGAAAAACCTTCCTTAAAATTTTCTTAAGCACGTACATATCGACTGTGGAAAGGAAAAAGGACGTAGCCCACAGTTTTTTTCAATAATCACAATGTATCAAACTTTATACACGTTCTATCAAAAGGATACAAGCTGCAAATGCCGAATTAGTATCTAAATTTAGCTTTTAAGTTTGAAAAAGTTAAAACCAATAAAAAAGACTGAAATAAAAGTTTTTCCTGGACAATTTCTTTATTTAATATTAGATTATGTCAATTAATAACCAATTTAGAAGTCTTTTTGCACTTCAAGGTTGTGTATAATTCATAATTTACATATGCCCAAAATCATCAAAACACGTTTTTTGCGTCTTTAAAAAATTTCGCCTATGTAAAATTTTACATGTGTGGGTTACGTCCTTTTTCCTTTCCACAGTCGATACCTACAAAGTAAAGTAAATTCTTTGAAATATGCACATATTATAGTATCTGATTTGTATTTAATATAGCGTTAACTGTCCTGATAGTAATATATTTTATTCACATTTTAAAATAAATTATTTATAAAACGACTTCGTATACAGACTTGCTTGACTCTCCATAAAATATCATGGGCTATGGTAATTGACTTGCAAATTGCGTATCACTATTTGAAAAAAAATCTTTGGAGAGAAAAAAAAATAAACATTACACTATAGATTATAGCTATGCATATGCTTAAAATTTCATATTAAAAAGTTACTAAGTCGATTTAAATCTTCATCGTTCAGAACACAATCATATAATTAAATTGAAATTGTGGCCTACTTCTAGAAACAAATCTCAAATTTTCTTTCGAATACCATAACTGAGAATAAACCTCTCACATTATTTCGATATTATTTTATATATAATATATCATATTTCCAGAAGATGTGTAGAATCATTAAGAAACTAGCTAAGTCGATATGCCCATAGCTGCCCTAGCGTCATTAGAACATTTCAATTTTAACCACACATGAAGACAACTAAGAGGTATAATTCAATGCGACTAATTTGTATTGACTACAATACTTCCCCCTATAATGCATCTCTGAAAAATTCGAAAAGTATCATGTATATTTAACGTATACCAACCTTTTTCAAGTCATAAAAACAATAAAGTAAAGGATCACTTTTAGGGTTTTAGATCTTAATAAATAAATGTGGGAATTGATTCAAATATATATGTCATTTTGTTAATGTAAAAGCTAATTTATTTATTAAAACTGATTGAATTACAACATAACGTACAAACTTTCGGTTAGAATGACATAATAAAAGTATCAAGTTGAATATTCAGAATGTCTAAATATTGCTTACGAAATGTATGAACACCAAGTTTAATCTGCTGTAAAAAGTAGTAACTCAATGTGTGGAGTGGAATAGTTTCAAACGCCACTTTAAAACCTCGCAAAGTTTCGCGGCCGTGAAAGTTTTCGTGAAAGTTTTAAGCGATTAATTAATACAGCATTTCAATTCGTCAATTAATTATTCAACTTTACGAATCAACCACCGATTTTACGTCGAGCTCATATTATCGAAGTTTGCGTCGATTTAAAAGTTTTGATTTTTACCACTTATCCGGGAAGCTATTTTGGCTTTTCCAATCTAACTTTAAATTGTGTTTTCCTAATCGACTCGTGTTTTGTGGGTGTTTTTACATCTACGCCATTACGCTGGCTTTGTTTCAAGGTGGGCTTGGTTTGTCTAATTTTAAAACTATTTCATATCTTTGGAAAGTGTTTAAACAAAAGCTCTGCGTGAAAACTAACAATAACACTGTTTACTTTATTTTCGTAAATTAAATTGATGAATATTTTAAGTGCACGACTAAGAGTTGTATCTATATTGGTCCAGTCGTGATATAAAATACAATTTTATTTCTTTATATATTTAAACCTGTTAATAATACACTGAACTTGACATAAAAAAATATATATCAAAAGATAAATATTTTATAGACGAGTAAATGTAATAAGAAGTCTTCTGTTTTTTTACTTACTTGTTTGTATATTTAATCTATGTCCGCTCCCAATGTAGAGCAAACAGACGTTTTTCTATGAGAACTGTTTGTTATTCAGTTGCCTAACCTCTCATTTTTCAGTGAGAGTAGTAGGGAAAGAAGGATAAGGCTAAGACAAGAATAGTGGTTAACTAATCGCTCTTGCTACGCCCAGTTATTAAAGGATCGAAAGGGTGGAAAGGGACGACACTTAAGACATATAAAACACCCATTTCTTCCTAAAGAAATCGATAAATCGACCGAAAAAATGCTGTTTATATTGAGACTCGACCCGTCAAATCCGGCACGGAAGCCAACAACGCTAACCGCTACGCCATATGACCCGACCTATGTTTTATTTTCAGTACTTGTACTATGTTTAGTGTCGATTTTTGGTGTAAACATTTTTGATTCACAAAAAAATAACGATAAATTGTATGTTTGTCTGAGATTTTAATCTAATGTTGAAGTTCTCAGTTGTCAGTAGAATTAATTCTTTTTGAAAATAAGATACGTCCATCATTTTTGACATTATTCTTTAATAGCTTAACAATTGAGTCGAAGCTGTAATAATTGATGGAAGATATTTTTCATTTATACTGATAATACGTATCACTTTGCGTACATACATGATACATATGTGTCAAATATTCTGAAAACAAGACACATATTCTGCCATTAGTAATAATTATTATTTACTACTTGTTGAGTTTTGAATGTAACATTTTAAGCTTTAAGGCTTTTAACCACTAATCTTATGATATAAGCTAGATATACTGAGAATACAATATCATTTTCGATATATTATTAAAATGCTCCCTTACAGCGACAAAAGTTTTGATGCTAGCTTCGTTGTGACGTCCCACAGAAAAGTTATAACTTAACTTAACTTAAGTTATAACGATAACTGGTACAATGATAACATGTTGTTAGTAACTGTATGTTCGTTGGAAAAGTTTTGGGCTTTCCACGGTTCCAAGTGAAAAATAAAAACTATTAAACAATAAACAAAACACTTTCTCCGAGATGCAACTAGATTAAGCGGCACCTCAACTGCTTAATAAGATATATATTATTTGTTAGCTCATCGATCTAAATCGCTCTTTCCACTTTGAACAGGAAAATAATTCTGGACACAGAGCTATGATTGATAAATTCTGAATGCTTCATATACACTACTATGTTTCCCGTTATTAGATTTTCTGTATTTTTTTATATAATGCGGTAAAACATCCAGTAGTTGAATAATTGTGAGATACAGTCGGAAATGTCAGTTGAGTTTAAAAGATAATAATAAGCCAAAATCGTGAAACACAAACAAGGTCGAACTTAAAGGGCGAACTACGTGTTCTTCTTACTCAAAAATCGAAAAAGGGAGAAACTCTTTGATATTTTTTCTAAGAAAACTATTTTTTTGTGACTTTGGCATTTCTAAAAGCTTTTTTTCTATTATCCTTTTTAAAATATTATGTATTTATAAACATGTGGTGGGACGTGAGTCACTTAGTTACTGTGCTAAGATGTTGCGACCCGTGATACAAAAAAGGTTGAAGATCAGTGGATTAAAATATTTGATGAGTATAATCCTCGTATTATAAGTGAAAAATTATTTACTGACATATTCTAAACTCATATATTTACCTTCGTATTCTTAACAAATATTACTATGGTATACAACGCTCATAGAAAAATGAATATTAACGTATCTGTAAGTAATTTATTTTTATTTCCAACTGTTTGAATAACCGAAAAAGAAAAACAACGTAAGATACAACAAAAATTAATGGTGATTTTTTTTATTTCGTATAAAGTAAAAGCTATAAAACTAAAAAGTATTTAAATAATATTCCAGAAATAAATAAAGATAGATTGTAAAAATAGTATTGTATCAAAGGTATGAATATTTGAGTAATATCATTCAACGTGAGAGAATTAAGTGCTGTGAAAAAGTGGGCTCCAATTTTTTTAAAGCATATGTTAAAAAGTAGCTTTCAAAATTCCTAACAAAGGCAAAGTGTCGTTGCCCGATATGGGAGACCACAAAATAGAGTCGACGCTGAGCGTTGAGGCGGTGACGGTCTCGTCGGAAATGCCGAAGACTCCGTCGCCTCCTCACCACACACCCACCAAGATGGAGCGCAGGATGTCTCACTTCAAGGAATACAAGTTCTTCAGAAGCTTCAGTGCCAAGGTGGAGAACTGGCCCATGCGCAAGGCTGAACAACTTTGGAGAAGAATGCGAGAGAGGAAAATTGCAGGTAATGATTTTGGGACAATACAATATTAGTGTAAAATATATACAAAATGAATCACTAAAGCACAAATCGACTACTTCAAGTTGATTGTTTTATAGATTTGGTCGTTCATGTCAAATGACTGCATAACACAAACGTGCTATCTCTCTCTACCTGCTATTGCCAAATCTGTGTTGGAGCTGTGGCAACAATTTTCTTACAGTTGATTTCTAACAAGATTCACCGTGAGTCATTTGTTTTCTCATTATGCCTACTATTGACAAAACCGTGTAAGTCTGAAAACAAGTGATTCGGTATCAACCTAAAATTTATACGAGACAAATATGATTTTCGTTTAATACAAAGCTGAAGTTGTTCGGATTCGTTCTTTAAGTAATTCTTGTCGAAATATAAAAATACTTAAAATATTTTTTTTCAATAGTTTTATATAGTCAAGGCTGGTTTCGATCAATGTCAGAATTACCAGCTAAAACAGTATTTTGAGCATTATATAAAGTTATGGAATAAGTTGGTTTTATTTTTATAAATATAATACTTTTACACCAAGAATGGACAGTTGATACCATAAAAGTGATTATAAAAAGTCTATATGTTTTTTCACGAAGCAAACTTCGGAAATGTCATTCGTTCAAATTCAACAAAGAGGTGACGCAGCTCTTTTTAATATCGAAAAAATCAAACGCTCGTTTTACCTGTACTGAAAAATATTGCACATTGAAAGGTTATGAAACATGTTACTTTTTTACAGACCGGGCATTTTATATTGAAGTTTCTCTTTCCATATAGATAAAGTGAAACGAAAAATTTACATGTGTGCATCACTCTGCACAACTATACATCTGATATGAATTTCGCTGCCGCAGCACTACTCGATTCCAGTTATGATTTCATATTTTGGAAAAAAGAAATATTTTATACAGTTGTTTTTCGTCTCCCGGAAAGGGTAAAATTATTCAGACGGGAGAGGTTGACAGATCAAAGGTTGCAAAATGTAGGACGCATTCCTACACCCTTCGAATTTCTCGAAAGATGGCTGGAAATGGGAAATGGAAAAATCTTCTCGCTCAGTGGCTTGAAGTACGCATAATGGTTTCAACAAGGATATATGTTTGCAGCGTTGGATTCTGTTTCCCTAAGAAGTTTCGCTTGACCTTTACGAATTTATTCATTTGAATATTTAGAAGTGGAAAATAATATAATAACTGATCTTTTTATACAATATGTGAATTATGTATGAAGTGAAACTGTTCAAAAATAGTTTTTGATCTTATTTCAGGAACCTTTTATAAATTTGTATACCTAATAAATTCGCATGAAAAGTAAACTATAAATAACATTTGAAATAAAATCATTTTTATTTTCTAAATATTTTTTTATTTGCTAAGTGATCAATATTCAATATATTTCTTATTGTGTTCTAGTAATAATGTTTTTTTTGAAAAATTGAACACGTACATTTTTTAATTCATGTCACTTGAATCTAAAATTTAGACTTTGTGCTATTTTTTCAATATTTCTACCTCGTATGAATGATGGTTTTAATTTTAGAAAATAAAGTTGACCATGTGGCTAAAAATGAAATCTACTGGCCACTGTATTCCTCATTATATATTATATGTTTCCCTATAATAAAAATATGATAAGTCAATTTCTTAACAACTTCTAGTTAATGTCACAGTTAATGAACTATGCTCTTGTTTTCTACCCTATGATTGATTTTTCGTTTTGTAAGAAATAAAATGATAATTAACTTCTCTTAACATTTACTTGTGTTCATCGATAGCTAAACTTTTATTTTAAAACTGACGCACCAATAAAAAGGGATTCACGACAAACTTTGATTAAACTGATACAATATATATAACACAAAAAAATATCTTATGTACATATATTAAAAGCATTTTTTATTACGATAGATGTTTTTTAAATATTCGCGAAAACAAATTATTGATTTTTTTTACGCATTGTAAAAGTATAAATGCATCGTTTGGATATAGTTTTTTTGCTCAGAAGACACAGACATTAAATCTAAAATGTGCTCGCCAGTTACTGAACGAAAAATAACTGCTTATTTCATGTATAACATAATCTACGAAGGATGAAAACTTATTTTCGGGATTTTTATGTTACATCATTTGACCTATATATTCGCAGAAGGAAAGCATTTCGTAAAAAAGGCACCACAAGCTGGGTGTATAATCTCTATGGAAACAAAGCTGTTTATAATACGAGAGCGTATGATTATAACATTTCTTATTCGTGTATACTTTTTGACCAGTAATATAACCATATGCGAAAAATATGAAAATACTTAAGCCTTTTTTATTTATACGTATTTAACGTTTCTAGCCAGTCGCTATTGTTAAATGAAATCGTTTAAGACTTTTTTTCTCCGAACCGAACTAAGAATCCTTAAATGGTAACAGATCTCATTTATATTGTTAATAAATGGATTATAAAGTTGTATCTGAAATAACGAAATCACTAGCAGAATAAAGGTTAGTCAAAAAAATGTAGTGTTCTATACTTTATTTTAAAAATCATATGAATCAACTTACAGCCACTTCAAAAGAACATATGAGGATCTCAATTTCAAAACCTACCTAAAGACCATTTTTGATTTTTTTTAAATTTTGATGCCAACTTGTTCTCTTTTTCAGTTTCTACACAATCAATAAATTTCCGATTTTAATACCTCACAAAATATAAAGAAAACGCATTTTAAAAAAACGTGTTTAGTCTTAAAATCTACCGAAATCCAAAACGCCCACAGCAGTTTTTTGCACTTTGCCAACAATTTTGGGTTTTTGGAGTTAGGTAGGTATTGAAACTAAAGCGCTCATATGTGCTTAAACACTTCACTACTTATTTTAAGGAACTGTAAAATCAATAATTTAATTTATTACGTTCTGTAGGAATCTACCTTAATCGATTCAATACATAAAAATGCATTTTTATATTTTTCATAAAAATCACCAGTAAATAAAATTGGAAAAGCTTCCAATTCTTATTTGTTTGACGTTAAAATAGTTCTTGTTACAGAACCTCCTAGCGTAAATGGACGCTTTTATCTCTTGTCTAAAGCAGCGGCATTGAATTTTCATAAAGCTCTCTGCGAAGCACAGATACCCGTGACTGACAACGGTAAGCTCTATTTGCGCTTTTTTCTTCAGGAATGCAGAGCTTGACTTTTTCCAGACATAAAAGATCCACTAGTTGTGTATAGACCTTTTTATAAGTGATCCTCTGATTGAAGAGAGAGTTTGCGAGATATTTTTTATTTACATTCTAGTTCGAAATTAGTTTTATCTCAGAATGAAGGATATTTTGCTAAAGCGAAAAACATAAATACAATGTGTTTCAGTTTTATTTTTAGTTGGAAATTTATCAGACTCTTAGTTTCTAGAGTCTAGAGTTTGCTCGACACAGAAAAAAGATACACATTAGGATATACAAAAGTGCTATTTGATGTCATTAAAAGGATGGTACCCAGGGATTCCGTATCCAGACAACACGAGAAAATTTTTCCTGGAAATCATCGATTCCCGGAACATCTGAATAAAACAACCTGAGAATTGCTACTTTGGTATTTTTTTGCCATTCTGAAAAGAAAAAAATTAAGTCTACTATACAAAACCGATGATAGTATACAAAAATATCTTAATATCTTATTAGCATCATTTTTTTACAATTTTACTCATAGTCAATACGACTTATCGAATTATGGGCTGATATTTTTTTCCGCAAATAGAAAGTAATTACGAATGTACATATTTGATAAATGTCCATAATCACATTTTTAAATAATAACATACTTATTTTCATTAAATATAAATATAAATGAAAAAATATTACAAAATTTAGTAAATAATTAGTTACCAAATTGATTGAATATCTACCTCAAAAATACATCGTCATTACATGAATAGTTAGAACATTATTTGTAAAAGAAAACTACCTCCTCTTATGATAATATAAAATTTTGTATTTATGTTGAATATCTATCAAACAAAGTATTACAATTTTTCATATGTCAGATACAGCAAAGAGCAGGCGAAATATTTATAAAAAAAATAATCATTTAACGATACTAATCGAATACCTTTCATGCATTTGTCATTGCGTTACGTAGACAATAATAATGATTGGAGTGTTATATCAAGGTTGAAAAAACCATTTTCCCTTTTCAAAATATTTTGCTTTGTTGTACGATTTCTTCTTGAGTTTCAGAAAGTGTAGTTAAGTGTAGTAGAAGTTTTCCACCTACTTTCTCCTCTATAACTTTTTTCGGTTGCGAAAAAATTCGTCCGATTGATTTACAAAACCATATTTTGACAAAACGGACAGTTATATCTTTTATTTTCTTCCTCGAACTTTTAAAAAGCTTTGCGGAAGTTGCGTATATGCTATCTTTTAGAGAAATTATATTATAGCTTATTAAGAATCGCAGCAAGACTTCTCGTAGCTTTTACCAAATTTATATGAGAAAGAACACCTTGTATAATTTTCCGGAATATTATTTATAAAAACCAATAAAAAAATAAGGGAATGATTTAGCAAATCTTTTTAATGTATGTAGAGTGTAGAATTAAGAATTAACACTTTTTGTTATTAGCAAACAACCAGTACTAGGGTAAAAATATCGACGTATTTAGTTATACAGTTTTTTTAATAATATTAGTTTATAGCTATTCAGAAGAATAGTTCTGACAATGGCGCTCGCCGAAATAGCTATAAAACTAATATTATAAAAAAATTGTAGAACTAACAACGTTGATATTTTTACCATATTACAGTAAAGTTCTATCAAGTAAATGCCAATTCAATCTAAAACAACCAGTACCTTTTTCAATCTCATACTGCAATCTCATAATCTATATGGAAAGAATGATTGACTGATTGGTTGATTCTTAATCAGAGCCCGCAAAATATATATTGTATACTTACACCGTGAATATATCATAAATCTGAAAATCGACACGCTTAGCAAATACGAATGAATATTAAGCTCTTAATTTAAAAAACTACCATTCCAGTTTAATTCAATTTTAATTACATTTAATTAAACTGGAATGTTTATTGGAATTTTAATCGAAATCAATTTCATTGCAAATATATTTTTTAAATTTAAGCGGTCGCTTATTGAGCAACTACGGTTATATTTATAAAATATATACGAGAATAAATATTTTTTTCACTGCTGATGATTCTGTTTCGTTAATGAGATAAAATCGGCTTTAAAGAAATCTTCCGATGAATTTTGGATTTATGTCACAAACCGGTGAATAAATTTGTAAACTTTACCGGTTCTTTGTAAATAATCAGGAATAAACAAAAGCCTCAAAAAGTTTACACAGCAGCAAAGAAACCAGATTATGAAAGTAAATCAAATACATGAGCTATGATTTTCCATTGTTATAAAATTTGATAAACAGTTTTCCGGCTGTTTTGTTCTGCAGTGGGTATGAACAGTGATATTTCATATTACATTGAATATCAATTCGATGTACTGTTTTTATCGAAAAGCATTTGTGTAGATTGTGTGAACTTGAGACATTGCTGTCTCACCCATTCGAAAAATTGCGCTGACTTATTCCAGAAAAGAAGTTCTCGTAAATCAAATTTCAATTTAATTGGAAATTTTATCCACATAGGAACTCGGACCCCATATTGTATACATTAAACCAAAATGATTAGCTACTTACTATTATACCACTGCGACATCATATGGAATTTTAAATACGCCCTTATTTAAATATAAATGACTCTCATACATGTTTGTAAACGATTTTTTTAATAAACTAAGTATTTTGCTCGAAATATTCAAATATTAGAAGAAACTGTGCTACTGTACCTAAACTGACTGTTTAAAGGAAATATTTTGTCTTAATAAGTTGTATTTATTATGCTGAAATTTTCTCCAATCGAACCTTCCTAAGTATCGCAAGTTTTTATTATTACGTAAATTTGTTTACGGCCATACATCACTTCTCCTGGGATAAATTATTTTCCATAGAAATACAATTGTTAAGCAGTAATTTATTTAGTAATTCTGAATTGGAAAATGATTAATCTTAAGAAAATTATTATTATTTAACTCGATATAATGATCCTTCGGTGATTTATTTCTGAAAAATTATTTCGCTTTACATTTGGCGAAAAACATCGCAACTCTGAATTTTGTAGGAATAAATATATATATATTTTTAATTTTTACGTTGTATTTACGTCTTTGGATTCTTTGTTTTTTATGCTTTTTTTCATTGGTGATTTGAAAATATTTATAAGTTTTTATGTATGTTTGTGTTAAATTATATAGATTAGCTTTTCAACCGATTGTAAAAAAATGCGTGGGTATATCTTATTTATATTATATTTCACATCTTATAATAAATCTTAAAACCGGTTGCATTTATCAAACAGTAAATTTCGTTTAGTCAACTTAGTAGCCTTAGTAGGCTTCCGTTCCGGATGTCACGGGTTTGAGTTTCAGTACAAACAGCATTTTTTTGATCGATTTATTGACTTCTGTTTGAAGGCATGGGTGTTTTTGATGACAGAAAACTCTTTCCCACCCTTAACGATCCTTTGATAACTGGATGAAGCGATAAGTTGACCACTATTCCTATCCTAGCCTTATTCTACCTACCTATACCTACTACTCTCTTTGAAAAAGATAGGTTGAGCGAGTAGCAAACAGTTCTCGTATAAAAAACTGCTGAGATACCATTATTGAGAAGACATATGTTCTAAATTGGGAGCGGGTATGGATTAAATGTATATATTATACATCCAATGGCGTTTCTTTAATAATTTAAAAAAATGTTAATTTTTTAACTCCGCGAATGTTTTATTCCTTTCAAAATATATTGAATCTCAGGATTATTAAAGTTGCTTAAGTTATTCGCCCGCTTTTGTAAGGTCTAGATTGAATTCGGTGGCCCAACAATAAAATATAATTAATATTGAATTTATTATCGTTAGCCGGGACGCAAATCAGTGTGCGTCGCTTGCTCACATTTGATTGTTTACAGCAAGGCAATCCTACTTTGGAATTCAATTAAAAGCTCTGGGAACTTTAGTCGTTTGAGTTTAAATTTGTTTGACGGCTGTGATGGGAGTTGTCACCTTTGTTTGTTGGCTGGAAAATCACTTGAGATCCGTGCGGAAAAGCTGTGTTCCTGATAATCGCGTTAAGATTATTATTAATGATTTATATTACGTTTCAAAATATGTCCAAAAGGAGTTTGCGGAGCAACTTCAAGAAATTTACTTACCCTCTTGCAATGTTGTAGAATAATTATTTAACCATTTTTAATAAGAGTGGCATTCAGGCTTCGCCCCTCGTCTTGGCTAATATCAAAAAACCCTGAAATTTACTTCACCGCAGACGATTCAGAAGTACAACCTACCTGGCTGATATAACTCATATTTTATGCTAAAAAAAAAAACCGTGATCTATTCATTAAAAAAATCATCATCGTTAACATATATTTTTTCTCAATATCCTGATTGTCTTGATCGATTCAAAAATGTTTCTATAATAGAACATAACAATTACTTAATAAATAAGTTTTGCGACATAAGCGGGCGATTTTTAAATATTATTTTATGTAATCAACGACGAATGACTTCTTTTCGAAAGTTTAAAAAGTAACGAAGTGTATACAACCATTTATAATAAAAAAAAAATTGTGTTATAAATTCATGTTCTTCGAGTTTTACAACACATTGCCAATCACGCAACGCGTGGTAAAGAAACCTTACCGTATTGGCAAATTATATTTCCGGAAACGAATGAAACTAACAGGTTGATAAATATGTAATATGACGTGTATTTTGTACGCAGATAGATTAATGATGTGATTGCTTGGTATACGAGTTTGCAGAATTTTTGCTCTGGCCCGAAATTTAAGAGAATTTAACACATCGTCTGCTAATTGACTTGACGTATGAGAAAAACATATCGACGAATCGAAATCTATTTTGGATAATATTTTATTTTATTACAATAGTTACAGGTTATAAATGTCGGAATTATTCGATCAATTGCAAAATATATTTATTCAATTAACAAAAAAAAGACTAGCACTCGTTTTTTATTTCAATAGATTATTTTAAAGTAGCTATGTGAAACCAGAAATTCGTGTGAATTAACTTGGATATTGTGTTTATACTGAAATACATGAAACAAATTCGGCACCGCTCCCGCGCAAAAACACATTATGTTTGGTTATTGTTTCTTTTTTCAAATGGTTTCAAGCATTTTTTTGTCTGGAAAAAAAAACACAAACAGTTATTGAAATTATAATTCTCTTTCAGATATTCGATATTATACAATGCATTTTAAGTAAAATAATTTTTAAAAAAAGTCGTGGTAAGACTTGTTTATCATTTATTATAGAATACATAACATTGTATCATTTTCAATAGAATTAGACGATTAATTTTGCTTCGTGGTTAGGGAATACTTTTACATATCGACTGTGGAAAGTAAAAGGGACGTAACCCACAGTTTTTTCAAAGCAGCTTTTTTAGATAATCACAATTTATCAAACATGATACACGTTCTATCAAAAGGATGTAAGCTGCAAATGACAAATTAGTATCTAAATTTTGCTTTTAAGTTTGAAAAAAGATGAGCTCGTGAAAATTTAAACCAAGAAAAAAGACTGAAAAAAAGGTTTTTCCTACACAATTTTTTTAATTAATATTATATCAATTTAAGACGAGCTTAGAAGTTTCCACCCACTTCCAGATTGTGTATATTTCATAATTTGCAAATGGCCCAAAATCATCAAAACACGTTTTTTGTCCCTCCTGTAAAATTTGCTATGTGTGGGCTACGTCGTTTTTCCTTTCCACAGTCGATATGTATATAAATTATTTTGATTGCAATGACGTTTTCGTAGAATCGATGGAATGAATTTATCACTTGCGTGAATGTAGTTATGAATATTTATTTTCGCAAAAAACTTCGGAAAAAGACCACGATCGTTTAATCGTTCAAAAAGCTACAGAAACTCACTCGCGAGGAGTTTAGAAGTGAATGTTGCAGATTAAAAGAAATATATCGCAAAACAGTATGTATAATATATGCCTCAGTTTTACAATATTCTTACGATCAACGACGTTTACTAAGATTATAGAGGATCTTGGCAATATTTTTCCATTATTATATATTCCGCGGGCCTCAGCTTTCAAGGCATGACGCAGTAATAATGCCAACCCTACAGCGGAAATAAACGCTAGCCGAAAGCTCAATATTGCTTCCTTTTTACTCGTGTTACAGGAAGTGCTAATTTTCTCTATTGTGCAAAAGCTTCAATGGGATTGGTCCACTCTAAGGATCAACGGAGAATTTTCGCACCCCCTTTTTGATTTGCTATAACAAAAATATTTCTTATTTTAATAATCTTCAACAGATATTAAAAAACAAAACAACTCCACTTGGCATTAACAATAGAAAAAATACTGTCTATGCATATTGAATTTTAACGATATTTAATTGAATTCGACTTTCCATCAATCACCCTCAGTCGATACCGTAAACTAAATAAGCTATTTTACTTGAGATTACATATTATGTGAAATTATCGATCGATTGATTACTAACACTTCCCCTACGGTGCTAAAAAATATCCTCCAGTATGTTGCTGGCCCTTAAAGAATCAAGTAAAAAAACATGTTTTAACACTCACCTCCTTTTAGGTGTATATTTAAAAAAAACATGTTTTCAATTGGTTCCTAAACGGCCAGCAATATATCGAAAGTATCTTTAATACCGTAGGGGAAATGAAAGGAACACTGGAGAATCTAAGGACACATATAACATTAACAATTTATATAATTTAAAATTTTGACTAAAGGTGCTTGGTGGAAATTCAACGTTTATTTAGAATTATTTTCATTATGTACACTTCCACAAAAATCTTGGTCGAACACGACCTGGGTTTCGCCTCTTGCCATCTTCCGGTACTACTCAGTGCGCGAATGCACTCAAACTTGTGTTCGATGTGTAATATCACGAATGATCGTGTAATAAACATGTTCTTCTGAGATAAAAATGAAGCCATGTCAATTTAATCATAGAAAAAGTGGAAACGTTTTAAAATTAAATAAATGACTTTTTTCTATTTAACCAATTTCTTTGTATTTATTTATTTTGGAGACTTCTGTGTATAATATGTCATATTTACTCATTCTGTAAAGTGTCTACCAGATCATGCCATTTTCCTTCATAAGCGCTAAATACGTCAAATGAATAGCAACCAAGGTTTCTCCTTTACCGCTGACATATCCGGGAAATACTTGGTTCGATCCATTGCCTCAGAATTTCTCACAAAGCCCAACCACTCATTCACTGCCGGTAAAAAAAGTGTATTTTAGATATTTTTAACTCGACATTAGTTATATCATTCATATTTTTTTTTATTAAATCATCAAATTACAATTAATTGGCAGTTACACCTGACGACTAATCCTGACATTATTAAAAAAAGCATTCAAGATATTTTCTCTAATAGTTAACCACCCAAACGTAACTCTCGTTTATTTTAAAATTCGTTCGTTTTCCATTTGATTTACTGAGAATACATTTTCCTTTATATTGTATAATAAAAGCTTTCCCACTTTAAGTAACATTTACAGTTATTTGCATCAGTTTCAAAAGGTCATGCTTTCATCTTTGAGTGGAAACAACTCTCGATCCGAAACGAGTACTGAGGGGCAATAATAAAGCGTACTTTCTTTGTCAACATATAATCATTTACCTTATGTCAAAGGTTTCAAAACAATGCTATGTCTGCGGCAGGAAATTAATAGGTATTTCAATATTTTAAATGAATATCACTTAAATTTGAATCGTTCAAACTATGTACATTCTCACAAATTTTGTCATTAACGACCCGGGTTTCGCCTTTCGGCATCTTCAGGCATTCAAGTGCACGGATGAACTTGAACTGAGTATTAATATTGAAATTCCACCAAGCACCTTCAGTCGAAATCTTAAAGAATATCACTTAGTTAACGATAGAAACTCAAATTAGTTTATACCAATTGAATGTTGTCTAAATTTAAATAAACTCAAGTTACATTAATTTACAGGCTTTAAATGTAAAATATATTTAGGGGTAAAGATCGTAATGATAAAAAAAAAATTAAAAAAAACTATATAATTTGCAAACGATATGGCAATCATTTTCACTTTTCATATTATATAAGCTCAATTCTGCCACCAATTATATACTTCTATGAAACGTGTTCTTACGAATAAAACATTTTGGAGACTATTTTGTACATGGCTATTTTTTAAAGTAAATTTAGTATTTTTGTGAAGAAAATCAACCTATACAGTATGTATTACAATATGTGGATTCTTACAAATGAAAAATATTGTCGTCAGTGCAGATATTTTCACATTGTTATCCTTTATCATGATAGATTTATTCTGCTTTAATATATGCGGCGCACACAGGCGACGCACTAAGATTTTAGCACTATCACAAAAATATAGACTGTAAAAAAATACGTTCCAATATTTGTCATTATGTATATAATAATTTTAGTTGTCAAAATATTCTAATTCTAATTTATATTATTATAATAATATGTATCAGTTATTAAAAAGGTACACTATTAAAAAAGGATACTTATTTTCTTCAAATTAAAAACGTAACATATCGGATTTGAGAACCATACGTTTCAAGAAAATGAATTTATATTATGTATTACCCTTTTCGAAATCTTGCGAACTTGACTTTGGTGAAAGCTTTCCTTGATAACTCTGCTGAAACGGGTAAAGTATGTTTTTATCGAAAAACCTTTACAAAAGAAGTAATAAAAATACCAAAGCATACCTGGTATTGGAATATACTTTAGAAAATGCCGAGAAATACATTTTATACACATTTAAGTTTGACGAAAATATCATATACCTAATTCATATGAAAATATATTTTGACGGACTAGGAATTTCGAATTCGTAGTAATTTCTTTGAATATGAAATATCCTTTTGCTGAGTCAAATAATCAAACTGACGTATTATTTAAGATTGTGAATTCTATTTTCATAGTAAGAAAAATGTTTCATTTGATTTTATTTTTGTTAATTAATTTTTGTAGAATATGTGTAAAAATAACTTTAGGTCAGATTATTAAAACTGTGTGTAATTTATGTGGAAAAAGAGGATTTTGTGCGAATCAAATTCCATAAACTGTTTTGTTAAAATATATCAATTAACATAAATAATAATAAATGCAAAGCAATGAATAAATCGTGTCTTCTGGATTTTAACATAGTTGTTTTAAATTTGATTTAAATTTTAATGAATAAGTTAGGATAGGAATAAATGGTCTAATCATAGACCTTTTAATAATCATTCATAAATTCATTCGAAAATCGATCCTTTCTAGGTTTTTAGGTTTTACGGTTCAACTCCATGATTCCAATTCCCGATACAATATTGATACTGAAGGCACAGACCGTTACCACTTATTTATGCCATCATTTTACTTGATATTACTGTTCGTATATTTAGCCATTATCAAAAATGTTACCAATCTTAACTACGCCGATAGTAAAGCAGAATAGTTAACATGTGACCATTCACTTGTACTCAGTGTAATATTAATATAATTTTCACAAGATACTTTTAAGAGGACCGATGCCAGTTGTCATAATTAATCATATGCTATGAAGAAAATTCCTTGAATTCCGAAATGTACACGTCCCATATTACATTCAATTAACTTTAAAGCCGTTTTGACGCGGGAATTTCCCCTGCGGAAAGCATCCTGAATGGGGTTTCCCAGCAATCTAAAATCACTTAAGGCTGCCATAAACTCATGCGTCTTTATTTTTGGTACCTACTTTATGGGCGTTATTCATAAACAATGCACAACCGAGCTGTCTTTCTGGATTTGTGGTAAGATTTTAAACAACACCATGCGTTTGTTGGACCAACGTGAGACTTAACACGAAGCATTGTTACATACTCATTTCTTTTTATCGTTTCATCATTGCCGTGACGGTGGAAATCTAGCCTGATTGAAATTTGTCACGTTTAAATTTTTTCAAGTCTTTTCCACTCACGGGTACACAGTTTTCAACACTGATAAAATTAACAAGCATCCTTTCATCATAAAATTACGACTGAGATAAAAAGGGCGGCTTAACCATCCCTAATCAATCTAATTAAATGGTTGCTTTGGGGAATCATCCTACGTCAGAATGCGACATAAAATTCTTTTCAATAAATTACTTTGAATCTGGTATTTATTTTGTATAACGATCGCAATGCAAAATTCTACGGCTTTAATTCATTGGTAGCTTTGCGGAATTTTCTCGCAATGCTTTTGCTGAGAGAAATGAAAAATGTAAATCCACTGCGACAAAATAAACCGAATTGCAATTATTGAAAAAATCTTATATATTTAAGTTAAGTATAATGCTTATCGCAACTAATTTATTATTTACTATCAAAAAAACAAGTGTTTTAAATTCTAGATGAAATTTTGAGACAACGATTTTCCTTTATATTATATATCGGTTTCGCTCATGGCGAGCGTTGTCAGTTGATAAGAAATATATTTAACAGTGCCATACGTTGTATAAATATTACTGTTAAATTATATATCTTATTAGTTGACAATGTTCGCCATGAGCGAAACCGGTCCTGACCTTTATATTATAAATAAAGCGGAAATAAAGTACAAAGGAATATTGTGTTTGTTATTAATATAATTATCTGTTATACTTTTATTCTTTTGTAAAAAACATTACTTTATAATTTTGATCAAAATTTGTCTGAATAATTTGGTGTGAAAGCAAATTAATTAATTGTTTTGTTTGATTCTGATTTTACTAATACGAAAATGAGCCAGTTGGCACAACAGGTAAAATGTACTAATCTCTTTCTATTATATTAAACTGATAATCTATTCATAATTTTGTACAGCTAATGACAAAGTAAATACATATATTGACTAAAGAATATTTAAACTCAATAAAAATATTAAAAGCTGTTAATCCAACGCAAATAATTATAACAAACATATGAACAGAAAACTTTGGTATCGGTCGAAGATTTATCAAATCAAAAGTTTTCGCCTATGCTTCAAGAGGTAAAGAGCTTCTTCGAAAATCACTTCCGCTTTTGTATACACACACAGAAAACTGTGTTCAAGCTTGTGTGAGTACTTGAGAGAAAAGAGGACACCGTAAAAAGGTTGCTTACTTAACGGAAAGCTTAAACACCCTTTTTTTACTGTCTCTATAAGGCACATACCTGCATTATAAATTTGGGCACTAAGTTAAACAGAAAATGCTGCAAATTCGTTTCTTTGCTCACTATTATAATTAGTGTTATCATGTACATAGTTTCTCAACCTTTTTGAGCCCGAAGCTCTTTTTGAGTTTCATATTTTTCTGTGGCTCTCATACATGTTGAGAAGTTTTTCAGACAAACATTTTGTCATTGGCCAGGTACAAATACCCAGGAATTTTGGGATTTCCCAAAATGAACAGACGCGAAACCTGATCCCTCGATGATTCTTCCTCGAATTTCCAATTTCTAAAACGGCTTAAATTTAGTAACCCAAGAATTTAAAAATATTTTATCGCTGCCCGATTTTCAAAACCTGGAAGTTTATGGATATTTGCCCATGGGTCCCCTAAAATATTTTTTTATTTGTGGCCCCCTTGGGACATAATGTAGACCCTGGTTGAGAAACTCTGTTCTAGTATTTAATAATTATTTTTTTTCATATATTTTGCCGAATTAAAGTAATTTGTATGTTAATTAAAATATTGCAATGTTTTCCAAAAAAGTGAAACGAGTAATGTTCTTATTATGAAAAAAAAATGTTATTTCTCATTTTTTATTAAAGAGGTTGAGCGATACGAGGATGAGTGGGTGAAACCTTTTCACGAAGAGTTTACAATGATAAATATAGAGAAATGTCATCATGAATTAAACTTCAACAAAAAAAAAACCTTCGAAAAAATTAAAATTGAGATATATATCCGTTTATAAAAAAAAGTGTTTTATAAACAATTTAAAACGACTCGAGGGAAATTTCTTAACTGCAAGTGAACAACCTTTTTGTTACGTTTTTATTACGTGAAGTACATTTCCCTAGTGAGCGATATGAATTGTTTTTATCACGTGATAATATTTTGCCATGAGCACCTTCATTTCGTGGCATTTGAATCGTAATAATAAAATAAAAACAATAATAAAACATTTTAGCAAACTAAGAAATCTTGAAGAAAACCGAGTTCTCGTTAAAATTTTAATTTTCCATCTAATGCTTTCATGACACTGAACTCTAATGGGTTATTTCAATAAACGAAAGAATTCTTTTATAACCTCATACACAGAAATAATAATTATTTTTAGTCGTTGTAGCAGTCTCGTATTATCGTAAATATCTATTTTCGCATCTTTAGTAGAATGCTATAAAATGTATGAGTCAACCACAGTTCTTGTTAAACATGAAAATATTTTTTGTTTACGAATTGCTTGTTGATAACTAAATTGTCCAATCGTAGACTTAAGTTTTTAATCAATATGTTACATCACGGCTTTTTAACAAGGGGCACAGCATGTTGCAAAGGGGCCACAGCCAAATCCTGGAAGAGCTAAAAAAATAAAACGTCTCGTGCCTTTTCAATTTAAAAAATCCGTGAAATCCTGGGTAAAATCTGCCAACGAGAAAAATTTTCAAGGAATTAAAAATTATTTTGAACATCTCACTTTGCCTCGACACATGAGACTCAAAAGGGGCTACGGCCCCAAAAAGGTTTAAAAAACTATGTGTTACATACTTTCGATGGTTTCGTGTGTTACATACCTTATATAAATGGTTTTTCTTTTATATTTCAAATAGGTATCATAAACAGATTTTTTAGAAAAAAATTCTCTTGATATGTATTACCTTGTATTTACTTAAATTTGTATTGACTTAAATTTGTTTTGTTAAGATTTTTTTTTTCACTAATATACATAAAGTTGCATTCACGTGTTATTATAATTATTGATTCTGTTCACACTTATCCAATCTGTGTTGAGTAGGGTATCCAATCCCGGAGCCTTTACCCAATTGGGATTGGGATTTGCTCACCGAGGAATTTGAAATCCTCAATTCGCTATACTTTTTCCCCGGATTATCTCCAAATCTCGTTTTTTTAGCTCACCGAGGAATTCGAAAACCTTGATTCGGTATACTTTTTCCCAGATTATCACAAAACCTTTTTTTTTTTAGCTCCCGAGAAATCTGAAATTCTCGATTTGCCAATTTTGTGTCAATTTTCGGGATTTGCTCAAAATTTCTCAATCCCGAAATTTCCGGGATCGCAAAATTGAACGGGATCCCGGGGTTGGATGCCCTAGTGTTGAGGTTAATATATACACACTTCGTTAAGTATATTGATAATTATAAATCAGTATTAGTTATGTTCCTAGTTAATTTTAAGAATTTCCTACAATACCTGACTTGTTAATTATGATCGTCTTTGTAAGCTGCTCTAGTAATTCAGTTACCAAACTACTTTGTAAGTGTTGAGAATGGTGAGCCTCTTACAGTAAATACCGCACCATAGCCGCTGTCCCAAGTCGGTGTGGCTGCTAATGCAACCATTAACTTCGGAAAACCGACGGCGCTGACGCCGCAAAGTGTCGACGCTTGTTTTGCTACGCTTTCCTAATGGAAAGTCGACGCCGGGGGTTTATTTGTGGCAAGTATAACATCTTGAATATTGGCCTTAGCTTTTGCAGATTTTATTTTATCCTTTTCGCTCCATATGTGTCGTATGAAACAACTTAAATTTGAATCGTTCAAATTATGTACATTCACACAATTTTTGTCACTTACGACTCGGGGTTTGCCTTTCGGTATCTTTAGGCGTTCAAGTGCACGGATGAACACAACATAAATTTTAAACCTATTATGTTTGCTTTATAGAATAATAACATTTAAAAAAGTGTTTTCTGTGATATCTAAGTTTTCTACCACCAACTGTTTCTAAAATTTCTATTCGAACTTTCTATAAAACTTTCTGTCTTAAATTGAATAAAAATACTTTCCCTGATAAAACTACCTTTCAAACTAATTATTTTACTGAATAATAAATATTTTTTTCTCATTTCAGCTAAGAATATAAGTTTATCAAACTTTTTGGGCCGTGGCCCATTTTGAGTTTCATACTGTTCCGTGGCCCGCCCGTACCCGTTTCTTATATAAACTTTCGAGAAAAGTATGATGTTAAAAGATTCCAAAATATTTTTTCAATTCTTTGAAAATTTTGCTCGCTGGCAGATTTATCCCAGGAATTTGTGGATTTTCTAAAATGAAAAGTCGTGAAAGCTTTTATATATTTTTTATTAGGTTGTCTAGGATTTGCCCGTTGCCCCCCAAAACTGTGATGTTATTTTTTCTCTGCGGCCGCCTTGGAACATGCTCTGGTCCCCGGTTAAGAAACTGTGATTTAGAGCATCTCAACTCATTTGGTTCAAGTCAGGCTGAAACAAAAATTCACCCAAGACAAAAAAAGATTAATGAAGTTAGCAAAGGACTATTGGTTATCTAGTCAGTTGCTATGTGCTTCGTTTTCATGATGGTATAGGGTGTTCAGTTACAGTAAACAGTACACCTGATTATATATTTGACTACAAATGAAAATGTTTCTATTCCAAGATTCGAACCTGCGATGCCGCAACGGGCTTAACGAATACACACGCGGCGACCACTTGACTGCAGTGCCAGTTATGATTATTAAGATTAAATTAAAAAATAAGATTTGGTTTGCTTCTTGAAAACTTGTTATCATTTAAAATAAATATCACTATCAATTTTTGGTGGAAAAGTATTAAATCAAAAAGTAAAACGTTTTTTTAACTAATTCCGAATTTATTAAAAAGAGTTTAAACCACTAACATTTTTACTATAGCAACTTGTATTTGTATATCAAACGTTTTTTGCTTTTAATGAAATATCCGGAAACACTGTAAAAAAAAAACACGAATTGGAAATGTAATAAATATCGTTGCTGGCAATTATATCAATAACGTTTTTTTTCAATAATAATCAATCGTGTGGTGCAGGCCTACATAAGTAAATTTATTTTCAGTAGCCTCTTTGATACAATAATGATCAATATGTTTACCTAAAAACAACTCAGAATAATATATGTATAGATATTCGGCACTCAATTTAACATGCGCAGCATTCTAGACACTTTGCAATACAAACAGTGTTAGTATTCATGTGAAATTGGCACTACATATTTGTAATCCGGCAAGCAAACAACGTTTCACGAGAACCGAGCTCAGATGTCAGACTCTAAAATATTTATCAATCATATTATATTTATTTGTTTAAATATAAATATAAGCTGGTTAAAGAAAAAGGAACAAATTCTAAATTAAATCAAATGGATTATAATTTCTGTATCCATTATAATACAATATATTAATAAAAACACAATAATCCTTTGTACTTCATTCCACTTTATTTAATATGTCAGGACCGGTTTCGCTCATTGCGAGCATTTTCAACTGATAAGAAATATAATTTAACAATGCTATTTATACAAAATTGAAAAGTTATACACAACAATTGGCATTGAAAAGAAATTGCCAATTACATTAAAGTGATTCTAAAATAACACAAAATTAAAATGTTCAACACATCTAACATATTATTAAAAAGTCATCCCAGCTTAATAAATTCAGAATGGCGATTGAAAGTAATTACAAACATAATTAAAATTTGTGAAATTTTTGACAAAGTGATAAAAGGCTGTCGATTTTGTTTAAGTTATGAACACACCAACTACTTGGAAGCGGGGAAAACATAAAACTATCATTAAGCATATTCACTTGAGTAATGTAGCATTTTATCACTTTGTCAAAAATTTCCCAAATTTTAATTATTTTTGTAATTACTTTCAATCGCCATTTTGAATTTATTAAGCTGGGATGACTTTTTAATTATATGATAGATGTGTTGAACATTTTAATTTCGTGTTATTTTAGAATCACTTTAATGTTATTGGCAATTTATTTTCAATGCCAATTGTTGTGTATAACTTTTCAATTTTGTATAAATAGCATTGTTAAAATATATTTCTTATCAGTTGACAATGCTCGCAATGAGCGAAACCGGTCCTGACATATTAAATAAAGTGGAATGGAGTACAAAGGATTATTGTGTTTTTATTAATATAATGCCTGTCCACCAAGTATTGACAGTGAACACCCTAAAAGTAATACAATATATATCAAAAGGGTACAAATTTGCGTTATATACTAAATATATGATTACGAATGTTGTGTTAATTTATTTTTTATTCAACAACATGAAGAAATGGTACTCGATAACAGGTTTATTTTATCATGCATCGGGAAGGAACGATGTAGTGAACTGTAAATAGTGAAATTAATCCGGATTTGTCTATGTATGTAACATTTTTCAAGACATTTCCTCGATAACTTTTTCTCTGACGGGTCCTATGGCACAGCAGTTAGCGCTGTTGGTTGTGCCGGATCCCACGGGTTCTAGTCCCAGTACGAACAGCATTTTGTAGATGTATCGATTTCTGTTCGAAAGCATGGGTGTTTGTGATGTCAAAAAATTTCCTACCACCTTTTCGATCATTCAATAACTGGACGTAGCGAGAGCGATTAGTTAGCCTTATCCTACTATCCCCACTACTATATATGGAAAGATAGGTTGAGCGACTGAGTAACAAGTAGTTCTCGTAGAAAAACTTCTGTTGAGATACCTTTATTAGGAGGCTATTAGCTCCACATTGGAGCGAACATGGATTTTTAAAAAAAGGTAGTGCAATATTACTTTTAATATGAAATAGTCATGGTTATCATTTTGTAATGATAACGGAAAATTGATAAAAAGTGATGTTATTGAAAAGAAGAACACTCAAAATTAAAAACTCATAAACATCACAACATAATGGTGTGCCATCAATAATTATTAAAAAAAAAAATTGGAGCCGTCTTAATAGTGATTTTCAAAATTACAATATTTATATTTTTCTTTAAAAAAAGCATGAAAATGTTTTTGATAGATTATACGTATTTTATAGTAATTTTATAAAAGAAAAATGAAGATTCATCCTTTCGGTAATCGCCGCTTACTGATTTACCTAAAATCTTGCGGTAGCAAACGCATGCGTGAAGTCACGTAGGCTTTGATCAAAATGCTGAAATTTTATACACAAGAACGGGATAGTTATGGTACTTTTTTCGACGTATCTGCAGAAAGAGTCTTAATTTATAAAATGTACAATTAAAACGAATTTTGCCACAGTAATAACATACTTTCACGAACTCAGAATTGCCTTGTCCTTGCGCTATGCACTCAGTCTACTATTTTTTTAAAAACTACGTTGATCAGCTAGTGAATATATACTGTATATATAATAGAATAACAAAAAAATTACTTCCGTTTGATTTTTTTATATTTGGACAGAATTATAATTTATTCGATACAGTCACCGAATGATCAATGCTTTCGTCGAATCCTTGGGTGAATACATGAATTCATTGATTTTTTTATTGACATATTTATGGCTCTGTATATAATTTAAGATTCCCTGTCTGATTTATTCATTCAGTTCGTAAAACTGCGCAAGAAAAAGAAACACATTTTGGTTATATTTTATAGTGAATATCTGCAAATCAGTTGTTTACTCAAGCTGCATGCTATTGAAAAGTTTGTGTAAAAGTGGCAAAGCATTTTCAACGCTATTAATATTTCCATATAGACAAACGAATAATTCTCGTTCACTGTTAAGATAATATGCTCGCTTGGATTTGTTTGCGAGTTAATAAACCATGACTTATTTGTATTTTTAAAAGATTTTCATTGCTGTCTTCCGGCCACTTATCCCTTCCTAAAAATGGAATGAATATGACACAGAACGTTTAATTTATTTTGTTTCCTAGTCTCATTCTTGTTTCCTTTTTGAAAATACAGGCTGAGCAGGTGATTTGAATTAGGTCACTTTGTTGAGATGCCCCATTAATTGTCCACACGCTCAACAATAAAAGCGAACATGCTGAGAAATAATATTTTTGAAACTATTACTTATTCAACGATATTATTCCAACTCTTAGTTAAACATTGTATTCGAAATCACTCTTAATTAAACAGTGTATTCGAAAAAATCGGCGTTAATTCAAGGAATTCAAACATTCCTAAAATACAGCCACCGATGCATTCGCGATGATCTAAGTGAAAGCTTTTCAGCATAAATGATTGAAACTGTATATATTACTACTGCATATAATTTTGCCCTGAGCTTATTTTCAGTAGGAATGTCGCTCCGTGGCGCCACACAAACATGCGAATTTCGACAATCGTATTTCATTTACAAGATCTTCAAATAATTTTATTTAAATTATAATACAAAAACAATTATGATTATTTTTATATCACTGATTGACAGCATCATAAAGTTCGAGGATATTTTTGATGGATTTTTGAATATATCCAATCAATTAATGTTTGTGAAAGCAGATCTGTGTCTTGAGACCTTTCCGTTTTATTGTTTGTTTAGTCATTAAGCGTTGAGCTATGATTAAACAAAATTAATATTCAATCAAAAATCTAGTTGTTTCAAAATATTCATGCAAATCCTGTACGCAAAAAGATTCGTTGAAAATATTCATATTATAGGATAAATATGTAAATAGTTTGTTTGTCATGTTCCAATTTTTCTTAGAACTATTTGCATAAAGTGTTTATTCGAATAATATTTTACATTTATTCACAACCGATGAAATGCTCAGTAACAGTTGCTGAGCAAATCCGTTCCTTTTCATATTGTAAACATGTGGCATTAATATTCATATTGGATTGATTGAATTGGCTAGCTATTAAATTGTGTTTTTTTTTTACCAGAATGTGTCCTGCAATATGTCAAGTCAAATACGTTATATCTACATTCGACAATAATTATGAAATATGTGTACATATTTCAACGTTACTGCTTGGCTTTCTGTAAAACACAATGTATGTATATATATCTACTGTGGAAAGGACAAAGGACGTAATCCACACATATTTTTTTAAATGATTTTGGGCCAAAGGAAAATTACGAAATATTCACATCTTTAAAGTGCACGGAAGACTTATAAACTGGTTTTTTATTGACTCAATCTAATTTAAATTGTATACAGTCTTGAAGAAAAACATTTTAGTCCTTTTTCCTAGTTGCAATTTTACTTCTTTTTTTAACCTAAAAGTAAAATTTAGATACCAATTTGGCATTTGCAGCTTACATCCTTTTGATAGAACGTGTATCAAGTTGTACACATTGTAATTATTAAAAAAAAAACTTTGGCAAAAAGGTAGATTACGTTTTTTTTCCTTAGATAGTCGAATTATGTACAGATAAATTATTTTATTATTTTATAATTCTTATTTTAATTTTATAAGAATTGGAAATGAAAAACTCTTATCTTTTTACTCTTACCGCCTTGGTTTCTGTTCAAATATTTTTCTTGGCGGAATTGTTTTGTTCGGTCAAATAACCTTAAAAAAATTGGCGAATATAAATCGAAAGCTAAGAGCTCTTTGTGAATATTAAAACAAAATACGTTAGGGGAACGAAATGAAAGCCCCGCGATACTTTTCAACAAAAACAATATTATAGTAACCCAATATTCAAATATATCCCTAACCGTGTTTGAATTTTTTATGGTTATTAGTGAGATCTTTTCACCTAGCGTCGAAAGATACAATACGTATATATAACTTCACTATGCATATAAAGATAAAACTTTTTTTTAAGAACAGTAAGAAATTATCTTTTCAATTGTATACAGTTTTTAAACTCCAAATTGGACATTTTACAAATCAAATCGGACGCTTTACAATTCAAACTGGACATTTTACAAATCAAATTGGAAATTTTCCAAAAAAAACAATTTTTAAGCAATTGGATAATATATTAATTAGGTCAGGGGCTACCAACACCGTGCCCGCGGGTGCCATGGTGCCCCCTGACCGATTTCAATGCGCCGGCCCACTAATTTGGGCAAATCGTTAAATTTCTGGGATTTTGAATTTCAAAATTCTTGGAAGAACTAAAAAAAAAGGAGTCACGTTGATAACTTTGGCAAATCGGTAAATTCTCGGGTTTTCGGATTTCAAAATTCATAGAAGAGTTAAAAAAATTTGAGCAAATCATTAAATTCTAAATGACATTGAAAAGATGTGGTGCCCGACACCCTATGTTTAGAATGCACTCTAGGGTCCAAAAAGGTTGGTAACCTCTGAATTAGGTTTATTTACGAACATTTTAAAGAAATATTATTGTACCTACGTACAGAATATGTACCGCGGGCACGGGGTTGGTAGCCCTTGACCTAAAACTTGTCCAATTGTTTAAAAAAAAAAAATTGTAAAATGTCCAATTTGATTTTTAAAACGTCCACTTTGAATTTCAAAACGTCTAATTCATTTGTAAAATGTCTAATTTGGATTGTAAAAAGTCCAATTTGGTTTGTAAAATGTCCAATTTGGAGTTTAAAAACTGTACCAAAGAGATGATGCAATTTGCATATGTGCAGAAACAAATTTTGAAATCCAAGCAATTAGATTATTTTAGTTACAACAAAAAAAATTACGAAATTTCAACCGGCTTAATTTTACATATATTTTTCAAAGCTTTATTTAATTGTTAGTGTACCTGACTTAATTATTATTACACAATTCAAGTCAAATATGGCAAGCATTGACAAGCCAATGTGAAATGTGGAAAGCCCATTTCTCATAATTGAACAATTAAATTCTTTTACACCACGCCAATTTTCTGAGCTTTTAATAAAAGATGATCTATTCGTGTTGAAATTAATGTTTGTATTTTTTAAGCGTTTTCATTTAATTGAATGCTTAAAAAAATGGAAAAATCACGGATGAATAAACTAGTGTATTTCACTTATTTACTTTTTTTACCAGTTACCTTTAACTGCCCAAGCTGACGACGAAAAAATATTTACTTTGATACAAATTAGCTCATTCATATAATGTCAGCCAACTGAAAAATGTTAATTTATTTAAGACAAATACTATAAATACAAATAATCCCTCATCTTTATAGACAAATCTTTAGTATAACCATTGGGTACACACGATATCTTACGCAAGGGAAATATTTTTCAGTTGAATAAACCAGTGCTTCCCGACCTTTTTCATTCCACGTCCCTCTAAATCTGAAAAAAAATAATCCGCGGCCCTCCTTTATTCAAAATATATTGAACAGTCTGGGAAGCACTGGAGTAAACCGATACTGTTTTCAAATAAAATTTGTGGAATACATCATACAATAATACTCATTTGTGTAATATTATTCTTTTTTTCCACCAATTCCTACTCTAGCCTTACTCTCTTCGGAGCAAAGAGTAAATAAAGAAAGGTTGAGCGACTGAGTAACAAACAGTTATTGTTGAAAATTTCTGTTGAGATATCTCCATCAGGAAGCCATATGCTCCACATTAGGAGCGTTGATGAATAAAAAAATAATAAGTGAAAACAATATAAAATTTACCATGCGGTGTATTTAAAAATAGTTTTCTTCTTTATACGTTAATTGATATTTTTTTTCTTAAAACTAAATCGTAGGAAGTTATTTCGGTTCGTTTTTATTAGCGTTAATATCTTAAACTATTTCTATAAGCTTTCGTATTTATTAAAAACACATCTTGATATATAAAAAGAGACATTACTTTAGAAATTGGCATGTATAATAAATGACAATAGGTACTAATAGTAAATTTAAAATGAAATTATTATATTATCTATAGCCATGCGTATTCAATTCGAATAAGCTGCAAAGGCAAACTTGTTTATCATAAAAAGCGCTCATGTATTGTATGCAACCAAAATATGTGTTTCAAAGGTTTATCCAAATTGAATATAAACATACCACGAACCGCCTTTGTTCGTGTTGGCAGTACATATACAGAGTGTATTTGATACGATTTTGACAGGAGTCAAATTAAATAACATACATATAAGCATGGCAACACAGTTCAAGAGTTTCAAAGTTGTTGAATTATGACATGGGAAAATATAATTGTTAACTTTTAACTCAAGAATAATATTATATATTATATCCGTCATTTAATTTGTAATATTTGATATCTAATCTGTAAATATAATATAAATAAGATAAGATAAGAATTTCGATTAATAGTGAATTATGACAGTTAAAAAGTTGAATTCTACAGAAATAAGATTGCAGACGTATTCCCTTCTCTCTTCATATTGTAATAATAAAATAAAGTATACAGTTGTAAGCAAAGTCAGATATTATTGTTTTAAATTAATTAATTTGCAACATCTTTTAGAGTATCAAAAAATAAAGATAGATTTACAGAAAACCACGTTTCCATCAAATTCCAAGTTTTCAGAGTACCATGAAAAAATCTGAACACTTAAAAACCTAAACGACATCTAACAAATAAAAAGGCTCGTAAATGATAGCATTTATGATTGAATAGTGCAAAATAGTAACACGCACCCTCACTTGAAAGTGTCAGTTAGAAAGTGCTTGCGATGAGCTTGGTCGTTCATTTAAGATGTGGAATTATTACAAAAATATGTTTTTTACTTTAATAAATATTAGTAATGCATTTCTAAAGAGAATTGACAGTGATTTCGCGAAAAAAAACAAATTAAAGCAAGGTGCAATCTATTTAACGATATCGGCATTAATTTGGCCTGCCGTTATGTTAAATAATCAATTAATTGTGTTAAAATAATTAACCTACAAGATTTTTTTCCCATAAAGAACAATGCAAACATTACAAAAATCTTAATTATTTGTTATCGATAGTGTCAAAAGCTACATTAAAAACGCAAACAGATTTGGTGGATTTTCTCTAATTCACAGCATAGAATTAATAATATTGTCGGTCTCCACTCCTTCATGCTTTCTTTTAACAAATAATAAAACCCGTGCACAATATTGTGATAAATTTTAGTTTTACAAACTAAACTGCTTCGTTGTTTTCTGAATTTTATTTCACTAGAATTCATATGCTTTCTTTCCTTCATGGAATCTAAAAACACTGATTAAAATGTATCACTTTTAAAAATTCTTATTAAAATCTTTTCGTTTTTGTTTCAGGTATGTGTCATCAAAATTTATGAGTGTACAAAACAGCTGCGTATGTAAGTATTTCAGCGCCATTATCATAAGGATATCCGAAATATCTGTGAAACTCAAGTCATTTTTCTCTTTCTAGCGTCTCTATATGTATTCATCAATCCTAAAAATAAATATTAAGTAGCATTTATTAAAACACTCGTTCCGTGCCATTGAAATAATTTTTAACATGTCTAATCTTTTAAAACTGATAGCCATACTGAAATAGGCTCAAGTAGCTAGTTAATTTCGATCGAATATTCTTGAAATAAACCGTGATGCATCAAATATGTGATTTCATTGATGAATCAAACGATATTTTTAAAATGTTACACCAATATTTTATGGGATTTCTCTTCAAACGAAATTTCTCTGCTCTATTTATCGAATGAAATATTGTATTTAAATAATTGACGAGGTCTATTTCTGCTACTTCGAAAAATGGTTGTGAGCAAACTTAAACATTATTCCAAAAATTAAATAATTTACAATTTAAATACTGCAGGGCAGGACATTTATTTCTTATAAAAACACGAAACATTCATTTACTAAGCGTCAGTTCAAGTTCATCCGTGCACTTGAACGCCTGAAGATGCCGAAAGGCAAAACCGGGTCGTTAGTGACAAAATATGTGAGAATGTACATAGTTTGAACGATTCAAATTTAATATTGAAATTCCACCAAGCACCTTCAGTCGAAATCTTAAATTATACAGAATATATTCAAGGAATTTAGTAGTTTTTATCAGTGGCGGATTACCCTATAAGCGAATGAGGCGCGCACTTGGGGCCTCCGAATCTTAGGGGCCTAAAAAATGTCTTATATTATATAACCCATATACTTTTTACTCAGATTTTTATTACTATACATTCAATTTTATTTTACAGTACACAATAAATTATTAAATATGAATATTATATTCAAAATAAACAAAGCGTTTTTTTGTTCTCTTGATAGTTAGACTTTTGTAGATAGTGTTATTTGACTTTTAGCGTTTGATTTTCAATTTCGTTAATATCCAATCTAAAACTTTTCATTTTTATGCGAAATATCCTCCTGTTGAACTGTCACAGTTTAAATATTACAGGTATTGTAAGAATATAAAAGATAATATAATTCAAAGAATTTAACTAAATATATATTATATTTATGCATTTATTATCGTTTGAAGAAACCTTTTAATTTATGCTGGTAATATATAATACAAGATATAGGCGGTAAAAAAAAAAATTCTACCTTAAAGGGATAAAAGTAACAGCGAAACTTTTACTTAATCCATTTTGAAATCAATTGAATACCAATACCTCTCGCTGCTTCCTCATTGTTTCTATCATTGCCTGTTAATATGTCAATTTAAGGAAAAGTTAGAGCGTTGTAAAAAAGCTTTTAATTGTGTTGATTGAAAAACAATGCACCAATAGAGCAACGCAACGTGACATGTCATAGTAACTTTGTTTGCTTGCAATGCCTTACAACAGTGGCGGCGAACGTTTTTGAGCCTGAGTGCCAATTTTTTTATTTCTTCAATATAATAATATGTCGCGTGCCACATACCATGAAAATAAAAAATCATTCAAATGTTTGTGTAGTTTCATATTTTTAATGTAAACAAAGCATTAATACATCGAAAACTCTATTTAAGTATTATACTTATTAATGGCAAAATAAATTTTAAAAATTTGTAGAAATCTCAAAACTTCATTATTAGTGAGATTTTTGAAGTTGGATGCTAGATGCCAAATGTTTTATATCGGGTTCATAGTTGGTAGATTTTAATAGAATGCAAGAAATACAACTTACATCTGTTAGTCTACTTCTTATGTCTGATTTAATAAAGTTAATTTAAGAAAATAATGATTCACACGAATAAGTCGATGAAAAAATTGTTAAAACGCCTTATCTGCGTTAAGTTTTATTAATTTAAATTTTGAATTTTTTGTATACTATTTCTGAAACTTTTTTGATTTTTTTTGTGTAATCTTTCTCTTCATAATAAAACATTCGCGTGCCATAGGTTCGCCATCCCTGTCTAACAATATGTTTTTTTTTAATATGAAACAATTTCATATACGTGACCGATAATAATAACATTATACGTAACATTCAAATATATACAAGCATTGAAACATAAAAGTTCATAAATAATCAAAATTATTTTTTTAAATTTTTGATGTTTATTTGAACAATTCTTTCTGCGTGAACTTTTAACCTTCTTATTTCAACCATTCGCCTAGTACCAATAATGTCTAGTTGATATTTATTGTAATCTACAACGTTGTCTCAATTAATTCAATGCAAATATAACGCAAATTTGTCTGGGGTCACTTTGTACCCCACCGGTCCTCGATCACATTTTCGATGTACTCTCGAGTGCTAAAAATCCAAATATATATTATAAATTTATTACAAATTTGCCGAGGCTTTGGATACAGAGCCAGGGGTGGGCTGGAAGGGGCTCGGGAGGGCTCGCGCGAGCCCCTTGTTAAATTTCGGTGCGGCCGGCGAGCCCCTTGTTAGTCTTAGATCAAATCATTACATAATTGCAATTTCTGTAGATTTTAAAATTTTATTATGAAACAAGACTTAGTTCCCCCTTCATTTTTTCATTCGGCGTTGTGGGCTTCCGTGCCAGAACTCACGAGTTCGAGTCCCAGTACGAAACAGTATTTTTTCGATCGATTTATCGATTTTCTGTTGGAAGGCATGGGTGTTTGTGATGGCTAAAAAATTTCAAGCTCTTCTTCTACTTCAATTCAACTGGGCGTTGCGTTAGTGATTAGTTGATTACTAGTCCTGTTATTCTATCCCTATTACTTGTTGAGATACCTTCATTAGGAAGCCATATGCTCGACATTGGAAGTGGTCATGTATAAAAAAATGGATACGATTTACCGAGCCCCTTGTTAACATATTGGCAGCCCACCGCTGGTACGAATGTATATATTTTGAAAACACTATCGAAAAACGTGATTACGATTTACATAAGAAAAGCCATGTTTACATGATTGATTAAAATTTCTCATTTTTTGTTGGCATTTAGGTACATGATTGCAGTAACGTATTTGTCATCTCATATAAGCAAATATTTTAAACTAATAAAAAAATGCTGCTCTTTTTATTTGTTATTTTAGCAAATACTTTTTCGGCGAAATATCGAAGACCGATGTCGTAACTCTTTTTGAATACCCAGAACTCCCATTTCTTCGATCATTCGACAACACATGTGTTGTATGAATGCACCTACACATATTAGAGCTCGCGCCTACCATTCGTCACAACATTAACAATTTATTTATTTCTTTACATTCTCGTCGTCCGCGGGCAAGCACTGCATTCAGTATTCAATATGTCGTGGGCCGTAGACATGGATCCGAAACAGGGTTACCATTAGTATTCGGCTGTCATTTTTGTCTCACGTTTGACTGAAGGTGGGCCTCAGAACACAAATTAGGTTCACAATCCAAATTGGCATGATTAGTAAATCATCAACGTGTCGGCCTCATTCATCTCATCCACACACTCCAAATAAAATGAATGCATACAGGTTATAATTTAAGATTTCGACTGAAGGTGCTTGGTGGTATTTCAATATTAAATTTGAATCGTTCAAACTATGTACATTCTCACAGATTTGTCACTCACGCCCCGGGTTTCGCCTTTCGGCATCTTCAGGCATTCAAGTGCACTGATGAACTTGAACTGACGTTTAGTAAATGAAAGTTTCGTGCTTATATAAGAAACAAATGCATCACCGAGTCCAAAGCCATTGCTGGCGAAAAGGATAAGCTCGTGGGAATGCCAACAGATTTAAGTAGTAAGTAGTTTAAGGAATTATATTATTTGTTTGTCGGCAAAGGTTTTATGATTACATGATTTACAGGTTAATACAGGTTAATCTAGTATTTCACACCAAATATATCAAAAGGAATACTCTAGAACAGTCGTTGGGAACCTGCGGCCTTTTGATTTCTGTTCTGAGAATTCTGAGAAAATACTTGTAAATTCGTAAATTCCTTGGATGTCAATATCATTGGAAGACCTCAAAACATGGTCCCACGCTAGTAATTTTGGGAAACCCGTAAATTTCTGGGCTATACAAATTGGCATGAAATTGTTTCTGGCCAAAGATTCCCTAGTCAATTCCCTGTCAATGTTTACTGCGGCCTTATGTCGAATCAGATAAATAAATGCGGCCTCTAGAGAAGAACGGTTCCCTACCCCTGCTCTAGAAACATGCTTGTGACAGATTTGATCCTCGTAGCAAAAGCTGATATGATTCTTTATATTATTCAGCTTTGTTTTATTATTCATTGACGCATAACATGTAAAAATAAAAATCTCTTCAATTTTTGAAGAGTATTTTCCAATCATCCAATGTGGATCTTCTCAAGATAAATTGCTTTAGCAAGAACAGCGGGGTTGTTTATTCAAATTTATTTGAACCTAGACACTAATTAACCTTATCATTTTTTGTCATACTCAGTTTTATATAAATAACTATGTTTGGATTATTTTTTCATCAGTTAATAATGTCATGGCGGTCCAAATACTCAACTTAATTTGTGTATAATTTGGTATAACTTTAATATAACAATTGTGGCCAAAAGCACTGGCGTGTAACGCGATAGAACGGCGTTTCGGCACCTTTTTCTCGGCATTTGCAATGTTTCAAATAAATATTCACAAAATTATATTTTTTATTTTGCTTTGAAAAGCCAAAAAAGAGATGGCCAATAATATATTTTTTAAATCATTATCTCGCGAAAAAGCTATGACAGTCGTAAAAAATAATTGCCTATACATTAGCAAATATACATCAATCTTTCAATACGTTTGAAAAAAAATTACACATTTTGGCTGGAAAATTCGAAAAAAGGGTTTGAGAAACTAACTTACAAGCAGTTCTCGTCAAAAAAAACTTGTTTTTAATACCTCCAATAGTAATTAATGTGCTCCACATTGGAAACGGACACGGATTAATTTCTTTTTTACTAAAATGCTTGACAAGAAGTAAATTCTGGCACCCTTTTTTTTAAGCACTGATTGGCTATGTTCTCTGTTGTTATAATCGATCTGTCAAACGCAAATGAGAAATATAATCTTATTTTATTCTTTCAAGTTCATTCGCTATTAGTTGAAATCAGAGTGATAAATATGCTTTACAACGTTCCTGACAATCTTACGTAATTTATAAATTTAAATTATACCAACAGTAAAAAATAATTAGATTATAATGAATTTAATTCAGTGCATTAGTTAGCTGATCGCTATTCCTACGTCCTGTTTAAGTGAGGGTAGGTTAGTGTTGGAAACTGCGGGATTTGAATTTGAAACAAAACAAAATATTACTAAAAATTATACCGTTCATTTTATCATTCAAATTTTTTTAAAAAATACTCTTTTTCATTCTCTCATTGTAAATTTCCTAGCTACTGTAAATGATAATTTAAAAAAAAGTTTGATATTATATGAAATTAAGCTTGAAAACGTTTGTTCCGTGCTTTACGATGTCTTTATAAAAAGTGGGTTTTGGGTAAAAAAATACAATATTTTGACTATTTATTTTATATCTTCCATATTTACAATTAAACAAAACTAATACGAGTGTTTTAAACGAACTTATCTACTTTGGTCACCCTTCAAATAATGCCATTTCTTCCTCGCCGCCTCTGTGCTCCGGTCGGCTAGGCACCAGCATTGGACACATCGTCATTTCAGTCACGGTTAGGCTGTGTGCGCGTGCGCATCGCCTCCGAAATAACCTTCTCTCTCAGCGCATCCGCTTCCTGCAGCTGCGCGCGTATTTCGAAAACTTTACGATACACCCATTTACGCGCTCAATTTTCAAAAACTACGCAACGCTTGAGTAACTTTAGATTTCTATTAAATCGCAGTTCCATTGTGTGGGCAGATTTTTTGACAATTTGTGGTGATTTCAACGAGTGATAAAAAAACCTAGTGCGTTTGTTATTTTAGTCGTGTATAAAAACAGTATTGTTTTCACTGTGACAAGATACGTATGATTTAATCCACGCCTTCTATTTTGAAACCAATAGGCGATACTATGCACATTTTGACATTTATTTCCTCGTTTAAATGCATATGTAAGTATAACTGGCTGATGCTGTGTTTATGTTTTGAATGAAAACTGATATCAACATAGTGAAGGTGTAATAGATATTTTTAGTGATTTTTAAGAGTGAATTAAAAGCTATAACTGTTGTTTAATACGCTCTCTTATAAATTCTAGAAAAGTGTTTGTAAAATTCCAATGTACCATACTGGGAAACATGTTGACATTTGATGTTTATTTAACTGTAAGTATTAATATATTCTTTTAATTATAACAACAACAACATAACCTTTCAGAAAACTTTAAGATAAAACATATTTAAAGTATTATTAATGTTTTCCAAGGTGTAGATAAATAAACATATCATCTTATTTATTAAAGGAACTTATTGCGCATAGAGACAACAGTTTCTTATTTATACATTTCATCAAATGTACATAATTAATAAATGTATTTATAATTCAGAAAACAAGTATCTACCGTTTTCGCAAGAAGTTATTTAAGACCGTTTTCGTACCAATTGTATCAAAAGCCATTAAGCGAGCTAATTAAGTCCAATATCCGTTAAAATAATACTAATTAACAATCTACCCTTACAGAATAACAATACCGCCCCTTTTAAGATGTTGGCAGGTAATTTAGTTAATATATTTTACTCAGCGGTGGGATGCCAATTCGTTAAAAAGCTAACGTGCTCGATTCCGAGCTATTCGCGAAAGGGGTGTTTTTATCGCTTTCATAAAATTATATGCCATACTTTTTCAAGAAGACTAATTCTACTTAATAAACCTATATTTTGTAATCGTACGGAGTTAATGATGTAATAATTTACGTCAATACATAGCTTTAAATGTACTTGCCTGTCTCAGATTGCAAGAGTGGAATGTTCAATAATGAATTATTAACTATCATCATGTACGCCTAAATTCTGTTTTTAACGTTATACTTAACCTTCTTCTTCTTCTTAACTTAACCTGGCGTAGATAATTATTAAGCCAGTTAAGTACTGTTTTTTTCTGAGTATATTGTGTTTTATTAATTAAACGAGGGGATAGCGCGATCCCCCTTCTAACCCACCCCTATTTTATCTTTGCGAAGAAAAAAATATAAAGAACTGATAAATACTACTATTCTTCTTCTTTTTTGAATTGTTTGAATTTTGTACTTTTCCATGAGTTTTGTCGCTAACGACCCGGGTTTCGCTTTTCGGCATCTTCAGGCATTTCAAGTACATCCGTGCACTTGAAATGCCTGAAGATGCCGAAAGGCGAAACCCGGGTCGTTAGCGACAAAAATCATGGAAAAGTACAAAATTCAAGCAATTCAAATTTGATATTGAAATTCCATCAAGCACCCTCAGTCGAAATACTTAATTATTCTTCTTCTTGTTGTAAATTTATATAGAACCGCGGTAATATTTTTCAGCGACACTTACATAAAAAAATATCAAATATTTGATGCCAATGTTTGACGTCGGTGTATTATTTATTCTACGGTTTGCGTAATCACAACGAACCTTTTCGATATTTAATGTTTGCTAATAACAATTTGACGTATGTAGACGTACTCTGAAATTCTAAGACCAAATATAATATGCCGAGAATTCGACTCTTTACATACATTGATAATATAAAACAAATTAGTGAAACATTTACTAATTTCATATAAACATGTTGAAGCGTGAAGTATGACTGTGATTCAAGAATTTTAAAGAGATACGCGTTATCTTAAAGCACTGTAAAAATATTTATTTAAGTAATCAGCCAGTTGATAAAAAAAATAAAAATTAAGTTAACTTGAGGATTTTTTTATGATATTCACCGGAAATAAAATCGTTGCTATCGTCGTTAATGACTCGAAGTTACGAGTATTTCCTAAAGTTTTGTATTCATCATTGTCATTATACATATATATACATACTATAGATATTAAATATTACTTATATTAAAACTGGTTCGTTGTCTTCGCACTCTTTCTCCGTTCGGAAACTAGATATAATTTTGTTATTGCAATTATAAAGCAAATAGGTTCTGTATTATTTAAGCCTTTGACAAATAATTTTTAATTCAGCATTATTCTTCCGTGAAAATCAATAATGCTTTGAGATATCTTGCCTTAATTTAGTAATTTAACAGGTGCAGATTATTTTGTAAGATTCAAAAGATCCCAAAAAAATTCAGCTCCTACTGTTTTGGGAAATCTAGGAGATTATAAATGCAGAAATGTGTACATACATAGTTGTCAGACAACGTAACTGAGTTCAACAAGTTTTATGAGCTCATTTTCGAGTCACTTTTGAAAGTCGTTAAAAGATTTGGTTTGTAACTTAAAATTTTCTAGTTTAAAATTAATTAAACACTACCGAAAACCAACAATCAATATTCGTAAGGATTTTTCTAAATTTATTGATTTACACATTCGAAGCTTCAATCTTTATTACGATATCACAACTAAGATTCACGAATGCAGGCAAAATATTTATACTTTTTCTGTACTTCTGAATACATATCCTTAAACTAACAGCAGCAGAGCTATGTTATGATTTAATGTTCAAAATTATTACAATATATCTACATTTAGTTTGCCTTGCTTCGATGATTCACACAATAAGCGTAAGGTTTTACTCCGCTTTCATATCCAGAAGGAAATATAAAAGATTATACTTACAGTACTTACTCCACAGAACTAAACCATGTTATTTTATATCGATCTTCTGGACCGCGTCTCCAGTTATCAACATTAACTGCATGCGTGTTATACACTGCACACGGGGTATCTCTATGCAACCGACTTTTTTTTTTAAATATTCATGTCCGCTCCCAATATGGAGTATATGGCCTCATAATAGAGGTATCTCAACAGATTTTTTCTACGAAAACTGTTTGCCGCTCAACCTCTCTTATTCAATGAGTACTAAGGATATAAGGATAAGGCTAAAACTAGTGGTTAACGAATCGCTCTCGCTACATCCAATTATTAAAGGATTGGAAAGGGTGGGAGGAATTTTTTAGACATCACATATATCCATGCCTTCGAACAGAAATGCTGTTCGTACTGGGACTCGAGTCCGTGGGATCCGGTACGGAAGCCAATAACGCTAACCACTGCGCCACAGGACCCGACTTATTTTTTAATAACGTTGATATAAACAATGTTAGTCCGTAGTGGTACATCTAAAGAAATCTGAAAAGACAGTAAAATGTCTAAGCGTCTAAGGGAATTTTATAACTAGGGTGGGAAAATATAGTCTTGCCTGGGGCGGCCAAACTTTTCGCGCCGGCCCTGTATATAATCATACCAAAAAGGAGTTTACATACATTTCATTTTTAGGGTGTCAACTGTCATATTTAAAAAAAAAATACTAATTTTTACTAATTTAACTTTTCATAAAAATAATATTATTTTTAAATGTTTGGCATTACAACTAATGCCAATGCGCCAGATATTTTAAAGATGAAAGATTATACGAGAAAAATTCGATTCACTCTAGATCAACCCGAAGTAAATTTACATCACAACTTCATCTTAAATAATAGTGGAATGTAAAGATGAGTATTTTTTTTTTTACATATTTATTTTATACTTTACATTGTTGGCAAAACGTATTTATTTTTTTCTTGTTGATACTTTTTAATCATCATTTTTTATCATACACGCAATAACAATTGATTTCAACTTTCACTTAGTTTTTATAAAGCTCTATTATTTGATTTCTAAGCGTAAGATAATCGATTTCATGCAACGAAAGCAATTATTTTGCAATTTATTCAACCATTACCTTCTCACCACTAAAAATTGGTTTTTTTATTGCAAGCTAATTGAGCATTCAATTAATCGCCAAATCAGCAACCGAAGCATCGTCAGTTCTGAAAAAAAATAATTTGTTAAATTCAATTATATTTCATTCACTTCATGCACTTATGTACTAAATTAATATTAATGTGATTCAATAGTAGGAAATTGCAGTTAGACGATGAGTGTCAACAATCCATCTTACATTACAGTACTTCGCTAAATATTTTCAAAATACGAAAATTATCATAGAAACAAAAAAAATAGCAGGTTTACATGGTCATGACATGTCAGACATATTCAGGGATGGGCTGTAAGGGGCTCGCTCGAGCCCCTTGCTAAATTTTACCAAAGCCGGCGAGCCCCTTGTTTATTTAAGAAAAACAAATATTTAGATCAAATTAGATTATAAATGCAATATTATCCACGGCATCTTCAGTATACTCAGAAGTACATTTTTGGCCATTTGCATTGATAAATTTGCGGTAAATTGCATTTTGTTACATATTATAAGTGCATTGAGTAACAACCGATTGCTTATTTAAGTATTGCATATAATTGCATAGGCGTGATAAAAAAATTCACTCCTTCTCCAGAGCACCGAGAATCGCTCTGAGATTTTGCAAGCCCCTTGTCAACGTATTGACAGCCCACCGCAGTATGACATATTCGAAATGAAAATGAAATGACGTTAATTATATAGTTTGTATCGAAATACTTCATTTTTAATGCTCTTTCTATGATCTGATAAAGAAAACAAAATACAAACATTATATTATAAGTCAACGATAGACGCATGAACAAGCGTTTCGCGAAGTAACAAAAGAAATCATCTTATACATTTTTGTTTTTACGTGAATCTTTAATACTTACATGTTTTTTAAGCTGATTTTTACTTATTTAACAATATATGACTTTGTGAAGTCCTCTTCGTGCCATTTTAATTATATTACGCAGTTTTCAATTAATTAAATTAAATTAAATTAAATCCCTTCTATAATAATATAATATTAACAGATAATCAGATTTCTTCAATTGTGTCAATTATATATTTGATGTATAATGGTTTATGCAGCGTAAAAGTGTACAGTGGAACCACGATCTACCGTTCTCGCATTGTTCGTTTTCCCGCATGAATCGTTTATTTTTCATATTCCCGGCCAAACACCCATAAGAACAATGTAACATAATCCCGCATTAATCGTTCCCCGATTTACCGTTTTCCTCGATCTATCGTTTAAGTATTCCCGTCCCGTCACAAATATTATCCCGATTGACCGTTTTCGTTGAATATTTCTCATAAATAGTCTTGCTTCGTATTTCGTTTGGCGTTTTTTTCAGTGGAACCCCGATCTTCCGTTCTCGCTATCTTCGTTTTTTGCATGGATCGTTCGACTCTAGACTTCATAATAAATTTAATAGTCTTACATCGCATTTGGTTGTCAAAAGTCAAAACTAAAATGCCTAAATAAAAAAAACTAGAAATCTAGCTGAAAAACTGAAAACAATTCAAAGCGTTGAAAAAAATCATATAGCAAAAAAAGTTAACTTAGAAAAGTACGTGTGTTTGAAGGATGGGTGTCTGTCAAAATGTAAGTACCCAACTACGAATAAGCAACTTAGTATTTATTAATTAAGCAATTAAAGAATAAATTTATATATTCTTTAATAAAAAAGTAAAATATAATATATGAGTTGGTTGAAAATTAAACATTTTATGGTATTATTTGAAGATTTCCCGTATTATCAATATCCCGCATTATTCTTGATTTTTTTCCGGTCCCTTGAAAAACGTATAATCGGGGTTTCACTGTATTTTGTTTTTTATAAGTATTTGAATCATACATATTATTATGTTTTTCATGGTTTCAAATCTCATGTTTTTTAATCTATGTATTTACTATTAGATGGAATCTAATGTGATGTTGAGTGCTGTCCGATAAAAACTTAGATCGTATAAATTGTGATACTTCCTATAAAACAAATGCACAAATAATTGTCTCAATGTAGTGGATAAAAAATAACATGAACGAGTGAAACGTCAAATAGTTGCAAAAGCGTGCACAGGAAAGTAAGTATTGGACCAATACATATGTGTTCATATAAATTCAGATACATTCTATATAAGCTTATTGTGGCATTCCAGTGAAAGAAAATAAAGTCTTCATATTGATATCACAATCATGTGATTTAGGTAACTGTTAAAAATGTATAAATTTCTGTTACAGGAGGTATCAGGGTCATTACTAAAAAAGCTCTATTCTGAATAATTTAAATGTTTAATTTTATAGCAAAATACATTTATCTTTGGCCTTACGATTCCCGTAACTTTTTCAAAAAGTAAACAAACAAAATCTTATCGATGCCACGTTTATATGCATCGTAAACGTTTTTGCTTTGATGAAAATAATTCTCATAGCGTTTTAAATACAATCTTGCAGCTATACGTTTTAGTTTCGCAATTGTGGGCGTCAGATATTTTAATGTTGAACATCACAAAAAGTTTTGACCGTGTCACAAGGAGTAAATCAAAATGACAACCGAAGACTCGGAAAAGATATTTATTCTCGAGGGAATAAAATACGTTTCGCGAAGCTCCGTTTGTCTCCTTTGTAAGGTTTTTTGTGTTTACTTATTTGTTGCTTCGTGAATTTCCTGCCTTAATTTGCGATCTTATCGTTATCTTCACTCGTATATTCACAAAGAATGCGGCGAATTAAAACATCGTAAATTTTTACCAGGTAAATCAGCTCTCTATCTCTAACATTTAATGAATCGTTGTTTTCTCTGAGCGGTTTAATATTGTCAGTTGAAAACTAGTACTCCTTCGAACGAATCTAAATTTAAATGATAAATGGAAATGCAACACTTGCAACTGAATGTGATGCATTTCCATTTATCTAAATATTTTTTAAAATTCATTGATTTATCATAAAAATGAAACATGCCAGAACTTAACATGTCGTACACTTTTTTCATGTACCACACTTAATTTCGACATTTCCTTTGATCAATTATGAGTCATTTTGAAGAATATAGTAGAGAAAATTGATTATACACTTAATAGCAGGGTTTCACAAACTTATTGTGCAATGGAACACTTCGTAAATGCTATCGGAACACAATATATTTTTTTAGGTCGGGTAATTCATAATAGAAAAAAATATTGAAAAAATATATTTTATTAAACCATTTATTATTTTTAAAATATGTTACCTAGAAATATGAGTAAAAAAAGCTTTTAGTGACTAAAAATCTCCACATGTACCTAGATATTTGACGTTTTAAACATCAGTGCAGATTTTCCATCACTCGATTTTTAATATGAAGTAGAAGATACTTAAATGTGTTGCAGCGTATAATTACTATTGAAAATTTTCGCGGAACACTTATATAGGTCCCACGGAACACCAGTGTTCCGCGGAAAATAGTTTGGGAAACCCTGCTTTATAGTATTGGTTTTATTATAGATTGAGTTGATATGCCTTTTTTTACATTAAAATTACACATTTTCATTTTTGATGGAATATAACTACAACATGCGTAATTTCAATAGAATTATTCTAAATGCCTTTCGTTGGCAATGTCTTTCATCAAAATGTGGAATATGTATACGTTTTGGAATGCCAGTATTCAATCATTTTTTACCTTATATTTTTTAATAACGCAAGCAAGTCATCTTCTTTTCTTGTATCTTTCTAAAGGAAGGTACTTAACCTTACTCATATTTGACACAAAACTGTTATATAATAAAATACAGACAACATCGTAATGGCACCATCGAACTATAAACTCTATAAAATGGAGCTTCCACATTTAACAAGGTCGATCACCCCTATTATATACACTTTTTTCGTAGAAACTGTTTCTTTTAGTTTCTTTACACTATTTGTATAGCCATAAAGCCACGTCATGTCATTGTGTTACCTTCTTTTTCTGGTCTACGTACACATGTAAAACTATTTGTACGTGACAAGACAAAAAATAATACCATTCACACACTTACTTGCAAGATTTTGTTCGGACTTAACCTTTGTTTATTGCACCATCTAATTTGTTATTTTAAAGCTATTAAACGATTTGTTTCTAATGAAGTCATTGCAATTGTAAACCTCCTATTAATGAACTAGTTGACTCAGCACTTTTTTGTTATTTTTTAACACCTCTTTGCGACTGGGAAGCGAAACAAAACTCATCGGATACTTATGTTCATGTATGTTCTTTGCTGATAAAGATATTAGTATTCATTGAATACTGATTAATTATCTTAGCAAATTATTTTTTGCCGATCAATCTTTTATCAATCAGTAGTCGCCAGTTGTCAAAGTATAAAGAAGTATTATATTATTCGCAAATGTAAAATAATAAACGAGACTGAAGTGTTTTTTGAACCTAAATTCACCGCGTTTATATTGCCAAATCGACGAATTAATTATCTAACTACAAATTTACATTCGATAAGATCGTTCAGTAAATCAATCTGTCGGAATAATATTGATTTTACTTAACTGTTCGTTGGTAATGTATAATATTATATATCAATTCAAAGCATTATCGTACGTACCAGTTATTTCTCAATATTTATTTATGGAAAGGTATGCGATTTAGAGATGTATGTTGACTGAATATAATTTATTTGTATCTGTTCTATATTATATAAAGTAAAATTATTACATTTTAACCGTTGCAAAGGTTTTAGTGTTATTCCCCCCCAAGAAAAAAATATCAACAATCAATGAATGATTCTTTTTACGTGAAACTTTTTCTTTTCAATCTCCTGTCTGATCGCACCTGTCCACATCTTTGATCGTCGTGATCCACGTCTGGCCTTCCTAATCTTCAATCGCACTAAGCGAAACGGAGTGAGGGTTGAACTGTAGTGATGACCAGCTTTTCAATGCTATCTACTTTTTACATATGGCGCGAAAAAATAAATATGTCGAATCTACCTGGAATTCACAAATAATTTATACGAAAAACGGTTCAGAATGAATTGTTATTTTCGAGATTAAATTTCGTAATAATTTGATATATTTTCTATTTTTTCCACGATAGTAGGATTAAACAAAACTGTTTACATTTGGTGTTTGTAATGATTAAATGTCGAAACATATACTATATATAATAATTGACAAACATCATAAAACAAACCTGTAATGTACGTTGCACATTACTTTTTCACCCTTTCAGCAAATATATATCTGAAAAAAATCTTATACATATCTGTGATGTATAAAATAGTAAATACATTTGATACTGTTAAATACTTTAAAAACAAGTCCATATAGAGATTGAATTTACATGTGTATATAGTGTCTGGATTTCAATGTGTTTATTTACGAATACGATAGAATAAGAATGGTACATACTTAGTGAAATATGCGACTCATTTCTGCAGTGGGATTCGAGCCCACGCACTCTTCCTGCCAGGTGAGCGAGCCAGCCGGTCGCCGCGTCTACACCTTGATATCCGAGCCACAAAAGATTGTAGCTATCATCAGCTGCCGATAATATATATTTTTTTTTAAATTTCAATTTACTCCCGAGACTAGAACTGCCAATTCTTGTAGCTGTTGCAAAGTCAATATTAACGGTGAATTTCCTTTAAAAAGCTCACTTAACTATACCTTGTTTCGTATATGTATTATTTTTTCACATAGAACCATTCATACCAGAATTTTCATTGTTGCTGAGCTAAAATTTAAGCTTCATTTAGACCAGTGATGCACAACCTTTACCTTCTAGCGGGCCGCATAAAACAAATTTTTGTGGGTTCGGGCCGCAAATAAAAAAAAGATTTAAAGTAAGCTCAGTCCTTTTTTAAGTGAATTTAGATAAATGATTGATAGGTTCCATTACATTATTTTGGCCATGTTATTTCGAAAACGTGAAAACAAATAAGCCACGCAAAAAAAGTATGAGTAAATGCTCATTAAAAATCGTTTCATTGTGAAATATTTATGTTTCATTTATATTTAATTCAAAGGTTAATGCGATCTTGGTCTTTGTTAATTTTTAACTATTTTCTTTTATTCTGACATAGTAATTGAGGGCCCGTTTCTATGAACCGATTTATTCTCCTTCATTGAAGAAAAAGTTTGCTTACATTTATTAAATAAATGTTTTACGTGAAATTTTTTTGTAGAGAAATAGATTGATGGGCCGCCACAAAATTCAAAAGGGGCCGCATGCGGCCCTCGGGCAGCGGTTTGTGCATCACTGGTTTAAATGGACAAGGATTTATAGTGTTTGCACGGTGTACTTTTAAGCCCAAGCGTGTAGTTTATTAATAATTCAGGAAAGCTTCCTTGAAGTAGTGGCCTGTCCGGAAGATGACTCATCTGCCAAGAGAGAGAAAAAGTTGTCCAGGCAGGAGACAGTCAGTCACCACCATTTATGGATTCCTTTGAACGACAGTAATTGATTCGGATTGAAATACTGAAACACAATTCTATAAAATGCACCACTATAGGATTACTTTGAATGTAGTTAATTAATTAACATTAATTGGCAAATATATTTTGTTCAATTTTGTAAATTAACGAATTAAATTGTCAAAAAACCAGACAAAAGTCAATTGCTGCGTAAAATAAATTTGCTGACCCTCCTTTGTTTTGCTTAATTAATTTAATTCTTGTGTTTACTTTTCAAATTTACAATCCGCTTTACTCATTTGATATTATAAGTTTCGAGGCGTTGTGTCAATCTTTTAGAAACTATTTGACACATAATAATATGTACAGTGAAAATCAGTTATATCATATTATAATGAACTATTCCCAGCTAGTAAAATTTGTGAATTCATTTATTCATCTGAATCAACATAAGGCACATTACAGTAACAAGAAAACATTGACAGTAAGGAATCTTTGGCCGGCGATTTTGAAATCATGGGATTATTGAAACATGTCAATTTCTAAAGCCCAGAAATTTGCGGATTTCCCAAAATTACCAGCGCGGGACCTTTTCTTTTTTTTAGCTCTTCCTAAAATTTTCGAATTAAAAATCTCAGGAATTTATTTTACAAATAATAACAGAATTGGCCGATCTAGTCAAAAGGCCGCACCAGAATAGCCATGAGGCTGCAGGTTCCCCATCAATTGGGTTAGCCCATCCAAGGACATTATAAAATATCAATAAAAATTGATTTAATAACTACCGTGATAGTATCACATGACTTCACAGAATATATCATTATTTTAATTTGTGAATGGATGTCTTATTTTTCTAAATGGCTTTCCTCAATTTGAAAAAAACGTAATTATTTTAAGTATGCAGAAAAAAAGTGAAAGTGATTATTTTTTATGTTAAAATTAAATTTCATATTTAATGATGTTCCAATAAAAATAAAACAAATTCTTTACGTTTTCTTAGTTCAGTAGGAAAATGGAACATTTAATTGAATTCAAATTTCATGGGAAATCGACAATTTAATGCATTGTAACATTTACAATGCATTCGATATACTTTTAATTTTGCTGGAATAGACAATTTTTGCCATGCACAAATGACGTTATTCTAGTTTTACATCCAAATTAACAATTATTTATGTCTAACTTGAGGGCAGGAAAAACTTATTATGTATAAATTAATAATTATGTATTAAAATATTTGGTCGATTCGTTTACAAATACATATATTATTGAAAGAACAAAATGAAAATGATATTATATGGAGATTAGAAAATTTTGTGTGAATGTTGGTTTTGCGAGACTTTCGATATTGGTGTTAAGATTTCATAAAGATAATCGCATAGTATTCGTCAGATTCAGGACTAGGGGTTTCCCGTATAATATACTATTTTCAATCCGATGTATTATTCTCTTAGACACATATTAGTGGCGGACTAATTATGACATCAGAGATTTATAGAAATGTATTTTTCTTACACTTTTGACGAAATGAATATTTTATAAAAGTGTTAGGTAGATATAGTTAAAGAATCTCGATAGAATGGGTAAGAATACTATTTTTTTTTTTAAATAATATTATGAAAGTACTCAGGAAAGGTTCTTTTCTGTTATTGCAAGTCATTTTTTTGTTTTAAAATAATTATGAATTACATTTTGGAATCCATAACACAATTATACAATTCAATCTTACCCAACACTCGAGTACCGAAACGTCAAAAGGAGCGGTGGGGTACAATCTGACCCAAGACAATTTGTTGTAATATTTTCATTGCATTGATTGAAGTATTATTGTAGATTACAATAAATGTCAACGATATTATTAGTACTTAGCGAATGGTCGAAATAAGGAGAACTTTGCAATGCGGATGCACCCCATATGTACCCGTAGACTAACAATGTATTTGAGTCAGTTTTTGACGCGATTAAAATTTTCCGGCTCTTCGTAATCTAATTTATAAATCTTACGTAAGGTTAGGTTAGAATGTTATTTGTTGTTTTTAGAACATATTTTCTTGTAAAAATATTAAAAAATATATACCAAATAATTATAAAGCAGTGATGCACAAACCGCGGCCCGGTGTGAATTGCATATAAATGAAACATAAATATTTCACAATGAAACGATTTTCAATAAGCAAGTACTCATCCTTTTTTGTATGGCTTATTATGTTCACGTTTTCGAAATAACACGGTCAAAATAATATAATGGAACCTATTACTCATACTTTAAATATTTTTTTTCTTTGCGGCCTGAACCCACGATAATTTGTTTTATGCGGCCCGCTAGAAGGTAAAGGTTGTGCGTCACTGTTATAAAGGATATGTTGAAGGTCATATCACTTTTATAAAACTCAAAGTTTAACCCGCAAAAACAGGAAAATACCCAGAAAATTTCCCAATATATAGTGAATGTTTTTTGGTACTTTCACTATTTTTCATCATGGTTTTTAAACTTTTGTTGTGTAATATCATAGTTGATGTAAAATGTTCTTTGTCGAGCCTCGTGGAGTTAAGTCGGCAGTATTAGGTAACACATCCTACGTTTTGATAGATGGACGGTTCTGATGCTTATGCCCAGAGGGGCTAATTTTATGCCAGACAATGTTGGCTTAATACCTCGTACTTACTCTTTGCAATTACATTATCTATATGCATGCGATGTTGAAATTAAACGCGTGATTATGATCTAAACTTGAGATCATCATGGCGTGACGTCAGCATTTTTTTATGATGGCCGCTTCGAAGAAATTTAGGTAGGCAGATAGTTACGCTAATTTATTCATCATTATTATATTGGCCAATCGCTTTTCGTGCTTCTGCAATAAAAAGGTTATTTGCATAAAAAAATAAATAGCATTTGTTTGCCGTGGGTCAAATTTGATACGCACACTTTTTTAAAAAAAATATTTGATGTCATGTAATATTTTAAATTCTAAATTGCATCGTGACTCGATACTTCATGATTCTAAGTTTATTAAACTTTATATTTTTTTGCGAAATCATTCATTATGCAGATAGGCATATGGACTTGAAATAAATTTAGCTATTACATACCATCATTAACACTTACAAAAACTTTGTTGTTTTTTTAAAAATGTACATTTACAAATAAAGTAAATAAGCCCATTATTCAAAATTACTTACTTACTACTAGAAAGATATTGTGCATATTATTTCGAATCATTTTCGGAAATTACAGCTAAGCTTAGAATTGCCGAGCATTGTTGCCCTGGTGATTTTAATTTGTCTCTTATATGTAAATACATAATTCTCAGACTTTGAAAGGAAGCTTAGATATTTAACGGCTTCATCAAAGTAACACTATAACAATAGTCACTGCTCAGACATAATACAATAGCATCTTAAAATTCATTAGAACATTACGAAATTTATTTACTATTACTTAATAAATGTACAGTGCTAGATATTAGGTTCTGTGGCCGAGTGACCAACGTTGTCGGCTTCAGTTGCGGTATCATGGGCTCAATCGATTTGCGGATTTCTGTTTGAAGTAGTGGATGAGTGTTATGTCTAAAAATTCCCTTCCACTACCTATCTGATCTTAAAAATGTGGCGTTACGAGAGCGATTACCCAACCACTGGTTCTGTCAGAGTCCCAACCTTCTATCCAAAATCACTCAGAAAAAGAGAGGTTGAGCTGTTGTCGTTGATTAAAACACTTGTTGAAATACACTCCTTTAAGAGTTTATATGATTCATATTTGGAGAGGACATCGTATAATAAATACACAATTTTTAAAAGTACATTCAAATACAATATCAAAAGATTTTAATTTATAGCTAGTTAATATTTTCTTCTATAAAAATATTATGTCATCGTCTTACTGTTTAATATAGTCAAACAATGCAAAAAGTTTAACGATATTTTTTTTGTTTTAATTAACCCCGTTAGCTTCCTGCTAAAGTTGGATTGAATAGTTAATTTTTAAGTAGCAAGCACACAAAATAAAAACGATTTCATATAATTTATCAAGAACGATATTTTCAAACTGTAGACCTGCGGGGTGATTTCAAGGTATCCCATGATCGTTTATAAAATACAAATGAGAAGAATCAAAAAAAAAGTAGAACTTCGATTGAGTAACACATGAAAATATCTGGCCCACCGTTTCTATTATGTTGCAGTTCACAATATGTTCATATTGTGTTTCGAAATGAAAATATGCATCTTCTACGAATTCAACTACGTACTTACATAGTTTCAAATGTGGCCGACATAGCATGCTTTGTTTGCCTTTTAATGACCGCAAGAAGTCAGCGCACGTCATCGCTCATTTCATCTGTGAACAATCTCCAAAATTATTACTCAAAACGGTATAATAATAAAAATAAATAACAACGAAAAACGTAGGCGAGTGGGAATTTTACGAACGTAAAGTGTGCCAGTTACGTTACCGCACTTTGCATTTTGTAGCTCATTCATGAACACACTCTGATATCATAGAATTTGATACGCTGTAGCCAGCCATCCATCCATTTATGTTGTTTCAATTTTTTTTTTATAGCAAATCATCGTTTCTTCGTTTTTCTCGTCATCGCCTCTTGAGAAGTGTCAAAGGTTTTACAGACAAGATAAACAGAACGTGTTACCAGGTATAACATGCTTCAAACAAGGTGAAATATGATTTCATTCCCCCGTGGGGACTTTAGTCAATATTATTAAGGTAATTTTTTTAAAACAGTTCTCATGCTAGTTTTCAAAGCAAATTATAAATGTGTATTCATAATATCTGTCCTTTCCTAGACCTTTACTAGGCTTTCAATGACTCTTATCTTTACTGATTGACACTTTTTATATGTTAGCTGTCAATTCTAGAGACCCCTCTACATACAATTCTACATACAGTCATTATTTCACCAATCAATACGATCTATGGGCTAATTTTCCAGTATATTTTCTTTACTAATATTGTATGTATTTATGGATTCCAACATTATATGCGAACGATGGTGTAAATTCCTCATACAGTATTATATCTCACCATCTCGATAAATAATTGAGAAATTCTTCCCTTATTGTTTGTAATCTTACAAAATACTATGTCTTTATCAAATACTTTAATCGCTTTTAATGGGCTCGGATAGGGCCGGCTCGTGGAGTGTGCAAAGTGTGTGGTGCACACGGGCGCTGCACTAAGATTTTAGTACTGTCCACTCATTTAGTTATAGTTCGCGCCTCGCACACAGGCGCACAAATCCTCTAACCTACCCTGGGTTCGGACCGCTAATGTCATTCGTTTTTTTCCGACTGCGGTCAAGCAATCCGTCTCTGACTACACAGGCATGGTTACAGCCCAGAAAACATGTTTATAAATATGAAAAGTTTTTTTCTATCCATTATACAATTTTATGAAATTATCAAGATTTTTTTCGCATAACGCTCATGATAAGCGAAACCGTTTCTGATCATTACGTACATTTGTGGAACTAGTACAATTTAAATTTTATGAGATAAGAAAAACTGAATAACAGCCAGTTATCGTAAAAATTCTTCTGTTGACATGCTTCATTGATTCTATAATAGCCATTGGGAGGGCACGTGGTACACAAATTTTGTTGTTGATGTTGGTATTTCTGACCTAGTTTATGTACATGTTAAATTTTATCGTAATTTGCATCATTGTATCGCTATGAAGGTTACTTCAATGTCTCGATTACGTCGCATAGACTAGTGCAGGGATGGCGAACCTATGGCACGCGTGCCCAGGGCGGCACGTTTGAGAATTTGGACGGCACGATTTTGAAGTTTAAAAAATTTTGATGAAATAATCCGTAAATTATGAATTGATTCCGTTTTATTAATTTTCAAATGTTTCCCAAAATAAACGAAAACCGTTTAATTTTGTTATTTTTTTACTGCTTGGGCACGCCATACAACCGAAAAATAAAATATTTGAGGATTTTTGGCACGCGGACCCGCGTGAAAGTTCGCCATCCCTGGACTAGCGTGTACGTAGATTGTAACAACTAGGACTGGAAGATTTTTCTGTTACCAAGAATCGCGAGCACTGACTCACCGCAGAACTCAGGATCAGTTTGTGACGGACACTTGTTGTATACCGATAATTCCTTCTACTGATTGTACTCCTCATGACACGAGTCCTCTTATTTTTTATCTTGCTCAGTTCACAGTACGAATAATATGATATCTAGCTCTGTCCAAAGAATAAAAAACCACTTCACTATTCAATTATCTACCGAATGTGGAAAGGCAAAACCCAGTTTTTTCAAAATTGATTTTTTTCCTCGAAAATCACAGTGTATACAAACAACTTGACACACGTTATATTAAAAAGATGTAACCTGCAAATTCTAAATTAATATAGCTTTTGAGTTTGAAAAAAAAGGGTATGTAAAATTGCGACCAGGAAAAATGGTTTTTCGTAAAAAATATATATTAAAGTATTATTAGATTAAATCAATTAAACAGCAGTTTATCAGTTTCCGTGCGCATCAAGATTGCGTATATTTAATATTTTTCCTTTGACTCAAAATCATTAAAAAACCTTTTTTGTGTCTCCTGTAAAATTTGTTATGTTTCGGTTACGTCCTTTTTCCTTTCCACAGACAATATAATAAAAGATAATTCGACTCGCTAAAGGACAAAACACACAGAAAAAAGTTTACAGAAGGCAAATACAACGTTTCTTTATGATTTTGGGCTTAATTCCAAACATTAAATAAGTATTAACAACCTTGATACAAAGAAAAATATAATGGTGTTTTATTTACATAATCTAATATACATTTAATAAGTTATTTAAGAAAAACCTTTGTGTAATCCTGGTCGCAATTTTTGCATGTCTTACTTTTTTACATAACGCATAATTTAGATACTAATTTGACATTTACAACTCATATCCTTTTGATAAAACCTAGATTAATTTGTATACATTGCGATTATCGTAACAACAAAAAAACTGTCGGTTACATCCGTTCGCCTTATTAGAGTCGAATAAAAAGGAGTATGTAAAATTAATACAATTCTTTGCAAGTTTTTTTTATGTATAAGGCTTAGATTCTTTATAATGGATAGGTTACCCAAAGTTTTTCCATGACCTAAAAAGTTTGAGATTTTTACTGTCAATAAACCAACAGTCTCACGACATGATTGTATCAACTATGTGATAACGGGATTATTCGATTGCATGATATATTTCATACAATATTTCAACACTGGTTGACTTTATGACCTAAGACATAGGTTTTAAAAAAGAGCACTATAGCTTTATAACCTTGCTTAGATAATTCGTGCTAATAATAAAATTTATTACAATGTATTTCATTTTACTTTTTGCTGAGTTAATGTTCTAAAGATTTATTGTTTTTGATGACAATGTCAAGGTTAAATTTAGAAAAAATAAACAATCTTTTTTTTCCATGTCCGCTCCCAATGTGGAGCATATGGACTCCTAATGGAGTTTATCTCAACAGAAGTGTTTCTACGAGAACTGCTTGTTACTCAGTTGCTCAACCTCTCTTTTTCCAAAGAGAGTAGGGAATAGTAGAAAAGGGCTAGGACAATAGGACTAGTGGTTAGCTAATCGCTCTCGATATGCCCGTTCATAGGATAGGATGGGTGGGAGGGGGGAATTCAAGACATCACATACATCCATGCCTTTGAACAGAAATTCATAAAACGATTGAAAAATCAATTTATAAAATTGCCCGTACTGGGATTTGAACCCGTGACCTCCATAGCGGTAGCCAACGACGTTGACCACTCGACCACACAGGCGGCAAAACAATCTTACAGCAAATAAATATTTTTTATTTTTTCCTGCAATGTTTGAGATGAAGTTTGCATTTTTATACGAAAAGCTTGTCAACGGTCATTTAACCTCTCAATATACTCTACATGATTCATGCAGATATTAATTTAAAAATCCATTTCCGCTTTTAAAATGCTGAATATGGCCTCTAATGGAGGTATCTCAACAGAACTTCCTGTTACTCTGTTTTTCGATGAGAGTAACAAGAACTAACTACCAAAACTAGTAGGTAAATACATAATTGCTCTCACTTCTCCCGTTATTTTAGGATTGAAAGAGCTGAAGGGAATTTTTAAGAGAACCACAACTACATACATATTCGAATAGATATGGATGAAGCGATTGAAAAAATGTTTTTCGTTCTAATACTTGAACCCGTGAGATCCTTCACGGAAGCCAACGATGTTGACCATTGTGCCATGGACCCAACATATGATTCATATAATAATTTTTACGTTAAATAATATAGACAAACTGAAAGCGAGATACCCGGTTGAAATAAACAGCTCCTTATTTTTGGTTTGATTAACTACGATTGTTATAACTAATGCTAAATGATAACTTTTAGGGCGTTCACTGTCAATACTTAATGGAAAGGCATTATATTAATAAAAACAAAATATTCCTTTGTACTTTATTTCACTTTATTTAATAATTTATTTTTGTATAAATAGCATTGTAAAATTATATTTCTTATCAGTTGACAATGCTCGCAATGAGCGAAACAGGTCCTGACCTATTAAATAAAGTGGAATAAAGTACAAAGGAATGTTGTGTTTTTATTAATATAATGCTAATTGACATCAATTACAAAACCATAGTAACGTAATAGTGCATATAATCATTTTTTTCCTGCCTCAAGTTATACCCAGTTGTTCCAAGTTCTGTTTAATCCTGGATTGAAACCATTCATAATTTAAGCTTCTTGTGTGTGTGATTAATTGGGTTGACGTCATTGGGGGATTATTTTCCTCTTGAATAAATCTCAAGTGATTTCTTCAGTTCACTATATAATACAATTCAATTAACAACAATGTAATTAAATTTGTTAATAATAGTATGATTATTAATTTGAAAATGTGATCCTACTAATTTGCTCCTTAAACTCTGAAACCTTCAGGAGTGATTGAACTCAGTCAAAAAATAGCATAATAGAATCAGTATCACAAGTGAAAAAAATAGTTTCACCACATTTACTCGAAATAATAGGTATATAATAATAATGCAAAAAATGATCATTCTGTATTTATCTACTTGATTGCACTCGAGTATTTGAGACTAATCAAAAATATATTTTCTGATAATTTGCTTTATTGCAAGCGTAAAAAGTGAAATAAATTATAACTGTACAGATAAATATAAATAATTGCGGAAACGGCTAGTTCAAATACGGTTAAAGCAATTAATTATTCGTAAACGTGAATTAACCAACCACGGAATGAAAAACGTTTTACTTTTAATTCATATTATTTTTGAACCGTCTCTGATTTTTTGTGTAAATTTGAATTATTATTCAGGTCTTCCGAGTGAAATATAAATGAAATGAAACGTTAGTAAATAGGACAGGCGGCTCACCATTGTTGAACTTATTTAATTTGTGATTTACCGTCCTTTTTATTACCATTTTCACTCCAATGTGGAGCATATGAAGTTCTAATGTAGTTTATCTCAACAGAACTGCTTGTTACTCAGTTGTTCAACTTCTCTACTTTTAGACGGTAGGAATATAAGGATAGAGCTAGTGCATGACTAGTGGTTAACTAATCGCTCTCGCTACATCCCGTTTAAAGGATATGATGGCTGAAAGGGAGAATTCAAGATATCACATACATACATGCCTTCAAACAGAAATTCGTAAATCTTAAAAAAATATAAAACTATCCGTACTGGGACTCGAACCCGTAACCGAAGCTAACGTCGTTGACTTTTCGATCACGCAGGCGACTAAACTTCCGTAATTAGTAATTAATTTATAATAAATACTATCAATGTTTATATCTCATTATAATATCCAGTCCAGTAAAAATGAAAAAAAAAACCCCGACCTTCATTCTGTAATTTTATAACATAAGAATTAGAATATTTTATTCCTAAACCTAGCGATACTTTGTCTACAACACGTAGAGTAACGGTTATTACATTTATTCTTACCAATCAAATTTAAAACAGTAAAGTATTATTTAATTTTGTTCCTTCAGTTCAACTAACCCCTATTATTGTTCACCGTCTAACAGCATCTATAAATAAAGTCCTTTTACAAAATGATCAATCAAGCAGCTTGCCATGAAATCGGTTTATGTGAAAGCAAAATGCACCCGGCTGTACAAACGCAGTTGACCAGCTGTTCTAAGCTAAACTCTCTTTCGCTTTTACAAACAACTCGGGGCCATTATATTGTTTGACTTTGGACCATTTGTTGTAAACACAATCACTTTTTCCTTTGATATAAATTCCAAATGACATGGGGCGCCATGTGCCCATTTTGAAAGTCGATTGAAGGGGAGGCATAGTGTAGTAACAGTAACCGCAGAGATCTTTATAATAAATCTAAGAAGAATAAGTAGTTTTTTGACGTATAAATTAGAACCGTAGAATAAATAATAAAATATATACAAACTCTAATAGACTTGCTTTCTTACCATATTATTATTCTCTCAGAATTTGAAACATATCTCCTATTGGTGATTGTTTAAAAAAAAATATACGAGAACTACTTGTCACTCGATTGTTCAATTGAGTATTTTAAACTTTTTTCGAAGAGAGTATGTACAGACAGATTGGGGTAGTACAGAACTAGTGGACTTTGTTTTTGAGATCAGGTTTAGACATCACCAACATCCAAGCCATTAAATATAAATCTATAAATCGATTCATGAAACCGTCTGTACGGGTATTCGAAACCGTGAGCACCATATCCGAAGCCAACGGCGTAAACTACTCGACCCGAAAATTAGCATAGTTCAATGGGCTAAAAAAAATACGAATAAAAAAGAAGAAGATGAAAGTTTAATAAAAAATCAGTTCGTAATTTATCAAGAGAAAAAAGAGATGTTTTTCAAAAACTGAATCAAACGGATTGTTATGTGAACTGTAGATTATCAAGTTCACGCTGTTTAGGGCAAGGATATGACTTGATAATAAATCAAAGACTTCGGGTAAATTTGTATATTTCATAATGAAAGCAACCCTCTAATTTCATTCAACGTTGAGCGTTTGATTATAAGCAGTCAGCCTAAAAATAGACACTTGGTAATCTACTAACTAGGGCGTCCAATCCCGGGATCCCGTTAAATTTTCTGATCCCGAAATTCCGGGATTGATACGGCTGTGATCCTGGGATTTCGGGATTGAGAAATTTTGAGCAAATCCCGAAAATTGACACGAAATTGGCAAATCGAGAATTTCAGATTACTCGGTGAGCTAAAAAAAAAACGAGTTTCTGTGACAATCCGGGAGAAAGTATACCAAATCAAGAATTTCAAATTCCTCGGTGAGTTAAAAAAAAAAAAAAAGAGGTTTGGAGATAATCCGGGGAAAAGTATAGCGAATTGAGGATTTCAAATTCCTCGGTGAGCAAATACCGATCCCGGAATCCCGGGCCGTAAAAAGGCTCCGGGATTGGATACCCTAATACTAAATTATATTTTAATAATAATATTTTTTAAACGTTAACATTTATAAGCGGACAAAATATTTAGTAACTGTTGAAAAAATATATAAATATTGTTGCTACACCTGTTTGACTTATTGTTTAATCGTTATTTTATCTGCCATTTAATAATTCCTTGGATGTCTATATGCAATAAAAAAAATCTTTTTGGCATACTTGATTGTTATTAGCCTAGTTTTAAACTATGCCAACATTTTTGTTCTGTGTGAGAACAAATTTATTCTGATTTGATAAAGATCTTCATACACTAAAACAATGAAAAATTTGCATAGAATTCGCTTACTATACATGTTAGTGTTATTTAGTTATGAATTGAAAAAAAAAACTTTTTATTGTCTTGTAATCATTCATCTAAATATAATTCAACTTCATTTCTATTGTTTAATATTATAATATATGCCTTATACAACACGGAAATAATTACATATATTATTTTAACAATTCGCGACCTTTTTAAGCATTTCCTTATACTAATGTGGTTAGAAGTAATTTTACGCTGCAAATTAGTTTAAATGTCATAATAAAATATAAACTAACTCTCTTAGCCATTTCCTTTTTACTTTATGTTCATTATATTATTATGTATGTAGACAAACATTTAGAAATGAAAAGCAAATAGAATATTTTTTAGAGATAAAAGTTTATGTACAATTGATTGTTTAAAGTTTGATATTTCAATACTATAGAGCAGAGTTTCTCAACGGGGGGAAACAGACTTTTTAGGGGAGCCATAGTACAGTTTAGGTGAGCCACGGGAAAACTTTCAGAAATCAGAAAATTTCTCGCGGTGTGAATTTTGGGATATCCGCGAATTCCTAGGATTTTGGATCCGAAGTTCCTGAGTTTTTTGATTTTTTTTCGGAAGACAAAACAGCTTTGTGGGGCACAGAAAAAATAAAGACACTCAAAAAGGGCCACGAGCTCAAAAATTCAAGAACACTGCTATAGGTGAAGGAAGCTATACACATGTCATTGAACGCAGTTTTTTTGTTCGATGTCTGGCAAATAAATATATTTTGAATTTGGCACTAACTTTGTGTAAAAAAATAGAGTCCCATCAATTTTAATAAAAAAGTAAATTTGATAACTCTGTTACTCCACGTGTTGTGTTACAGTAACACGTGTTTCGTCTCTTTAAGAAACATCATCGGACAGAAAATTGTAAGGCTTATGAACAAGCTGACTTTATTTTTCAGTCAGTTACGTATTTGACTGAATTAAACGAAATGTTTTATTTTTAGTTTATAATTCAAGTCCGTTTATTGGTAAACCTTGCGAGGTTCTGTGTGATGACGCTTCTTATAGAGTGGCGAAGCACGTGCCATAGTTTGTAATACAGCATGTGGAGTAACAAAGTTACCGAATTAAATTTTAGATTAAAAAGGATGGGACTCCATTTTTATCATAATATACTTTTTGTTTATTTTATGGCATAGCCTTAAGCTAGGATTGGCTCTTTGTTACTCAAATATTACTAACGAAAAATTAAATCTTAATTAAAATTAAGACACTGTGGCATACATTTCATAAAAAGGCTATTATATCTATAATATATATCATAGACAAAGTGTAGTGTTTGTCTCGCTAAATATGTAGATTTATGTACCGAATGTAAGCTTATTTGATTATTGTACATGATATCATTTTTTACGACGATATTATAATTCTGTAACCTAGAAAAAACGCAGAATTATAATTATATTAAATTGAAATATTTTTTTACTCTTTGCCCAATCAAAATTATCGTGGTCTGTATCAATAAATATATCATAACAATTATGACATATTATGTAATGACTGTTGTACTCTTTTCTTTCTATGATATAATAATACTAATAATATAAATGACTTGAGGCAACGTTTCTTAATATGGGTGGTTACAATATTTTAAAAAAAAGCATCAAGTATCAAGTGCTATGATTTACAAGTAATTTAGTCGATACATTTGAATGTCAGTTTTGTTCTCCGATTTTCATTATATTTATATAATGATGAATATAGTGTCTTCCTGACCGAAGAAAATAATTGATTACTTTTTACAAGATTCTCTATTCTCCGACGGTCTCGTTGCTTCCTTTCAGATTATCACAGCCTCCTGTTGCTCTGCCAAGTACATTATATGATTTTAGCTATAGATAATTATACATATCAATAATTATTAACACGTCAGAAGATTGATATTTTCAAAAATAAAAAAATACTTTTGATGTAGTAGGCTGTTTATAGTAATGACTCAAACGTGCAATTCTGTGGTAGTTGGAGGTTTACGGAAAACTCCGAACGGGATTAACCTAGAAAACCGATGTATCAAGAAACGATGGACTTACTTACTTACATTGAATATGTTTTATTACAACAATATAATTAAAAATGATTCTCTACAACCCCATTCTTTTTCCTATTTTCAGTTTCCTCCGATTTTATAAAAGTTTATTCAAAGTTATTTGAATGGTGTTTAACGTTTTTATTACCTTTAAGAAAGGCTGTTAAATTTCTATTGTTTTGATAAAATTCTTCAATTGTAATTTGATAAAGTTATAAATGTTAATTCTAAGACCAGTTCAACCTGTCCACTGATAATGTTTAAAAATCTTATAGTATTTAAATAATTAATACGAATAAAAGTCATTATATCATGTATCTATTGTCAGCACCGTTGTGGTGACATATCTACTGCATATTATCACCATTTGCTCTATTTCCAATATCCCTTCATTGCCTCGCCAACTTCTAATTGCACCGATTCAGAGACTCGGTACAGGCAGTCCTTGAAATTACCATATCTAGTTACGGCCCCTCCACAAACCGGTATGTCGAGTGTATTTAACAAATTCCTTGGGCAGATAAAAAATCTAAGCAAACAAATTTTAGACAAATTGAACAAGTGCTTCAGAAAAAGTCGTCCAACATATTTTATTATAAATTGCGTTGCATACAAAATGACAAATTTTCTTCCTACTATAGAATTTGACAGGTGTTTTTGAGTTTTTTTTATAAAGATTATTAATTATGTTCCACCGTTCTGAAAAAAATATGCGATATAACATTTAAAAACATTTTTTTTGTTAGTTATCTTCTCATTCTGTAAAGCGAACAATATTTATCGCTCCCAATGTGAAGCATATGGCCTCCTAATAGAGGTATATGAACAGATTTTTTTACAAGAACTGTTTGTTACCCAGTTACTCAAACTCTTATTTTTAAATATACTTTGAATAAAAAGAATATGGTTAGGACACGACTAGTGGTAAGCTAATCGCTCTCGCTACGCCTCTGTATTTTAGGATTGGAAGGGTGGGAGGGAATTTTCAGACATCTCAAACGTCCATGCCTTCAATCGTAAATCGATATTGAAAACATTTTGTTCGGGTTAGGATTCGAACCCGTGAGGTCAGGCATGGAAGCCAACGACGTTTACCACTGTGCCATAGACCCGATAATAAACCGATTTTCGTTTAAGGTCTGACCAAAAAAATAATAATTTGTGGTCAAATAAGATTATGAGTAAATTAAGAAAATAAATAATAATAATATAAAGATTTAAAAAAAATCATATACACTTTCACTTTAGGCACTTTCATTTTAATCATCATTTATTAATAATTTAAGATTTCGACTGGAGGTGCTCGGTGGAATTTCAGTATTAAATTTGAATCGTTCAAATTATTTACATTCACACAAGTTTTGTCACTAACGACCCGGGTTTCGCCTTTTGGCATCTTCAGGCGTTCAAGTGCACGGATGAATTTGAACTGACTTTCAGTAAATAAATGTACATATTGTGCTTATATAAGAAATAAATGTATCACTAAGGACTATAGACTAATGGATTTTCCCATTGGTGATTAATTTTAAAATGCAGTTTAAAAACGTACTGCTCTCCCAATTTTAAAGTTTAGTTAAATGGGAGGTTTTAATTAAAGAATTTCAATGCTTGAAGGAGCTTTAATCCTATATTGATTCAAAAATTATTTTGATTTAGTTAAATTTGATATTCAGTTGACGTTTTGATCCGGAGGCTGAAGATTATTTAAAATTTCATCGGACGTTTAATAAAATAGCATCAATTTGTATGGTAAACATTTCCTTTCGGCTTCTTGGCAGAAGAAATTATTTTGACGGCAGTAATCCGCCGGTCGAGGGATAATACGGCGCCTTGGAGCTTAAACTGGGATTATTTTGTCACTTTAAGGAACTCACTAAATGCGTTTACATTATTTTTATGAATTAGCTTTGTGTCGATGGCAATTATTACTAATATTCTACCTGATAATACACGAAAAGATGCCGGAAGTTCAATTTTTCTATAATCTCATGCGACTGTAGTTGTGTATATACACTGAGCGACTATTTCATATTAATTAAGCGAATGGATACTATTGTATTTTTGGTTCCATGAATAAACAGAACATGAGAACATAGAACATAGACAATTCAGAACACATTCAATTTTTAGTTGAATGATACCTGTTTCTTCTTAACTATTTATTGGAAAAATATTATACATTAATTGAATATCACACAGGTAATAATTTCAGAACAGTATGTTATAAAGTGCGCTTTACTTTATCAGTCAATGGCGACTATTATAAATTATAATCGTCGAATATAAGTGTATTTACGACAATTTCAGATTGAAAGTGTTATTGATATGCACGAGTGCTGTTTTATTTATTGTATCTAATACGATATAGAGATTACTAATTGATTTTAAAACATCTGTACATGTCATCATTACTTAAGAAATCATTTTCAAGGGCTTAGCTTTCTTCTTAGACTTAATTATAGACTCCATACATTTGTACGTTTTGTGATGTTCTGTTTTTTCATGTTCTGTTTTATCCGGTTACCGTATTTTCATGTAATATTATTTCAAGTAAATAAATGAAAACAACACGTTTATTTTCAGTATAGTGTGTAGTATACCCTGTATACCAGTGGTTTCCAACCTTTATGTTACTGCGCCTCCTTTTAAAGAAAAAGTATCTTCGCGCCTCCCCATCCTTTATTTCATATAGTAATAAAGACAGGTTTTACAGGGTAAATAAATATTTTGAACTGTTCGCGCCTCCTTTGGAAATCGCTGCTGTATACGATACAGTTCGCTGTACAAAGATTTGGCGTTTTCCAACCAACATATTATTTAACTCATACAAACGACTGTTATTTTTTTTCTTTTTAAATAATGGTTTATTTAATTATACTCATTGTTTACATGTTGGGTTTGTGGTGCAGTGATGAGCTTCGTTGGCCTCCGCAGGTTCAAGTCCCAGTACAAACATCATATTTTCAATCGATTTCTGTCAATGGTTTTTTGTGAAATGTAAAAATTCCCTTCCATCTTCTAATATTACATTAACGGAGCGTAATGTAATATTAGAAGATGGCAGATTTTCTATTGTGTATGTGGACCATCAACTTCTATGAGCAGTAAATTTTCAGCAAAATAAAAAGGGTGCGCAAATATTTAGGTATGCGTGAATTCACTGAAGGATGTGGAAGATTTGATGGGATTAGTATTTAAGTGAATATGCTTAATTATTATTGTAACATTTTATCACTTTGTCAAAAATTTCCCAAATTTTAATTATGTTTGTAATTACTTTCAATCGCATTCTGAATTTATGAATCTGGGATGACTTTTTAATTATATGTTAGTTGTGTTGAACATTTTAATTTTGTGTTATTTTAGAATCACTTTAATGTAATTGGCAATTTCTTTTCAATGCCAACTGTTGTGTATAACTTTTCAATTTTGTATAAATAGCATTGTTAAATTATATTTCTTATCAGTTGACAATGCTCGCAATGAGCGAAACCGGTCCTGACATATTAAATAAAGTGGAATGAAGTACAAAGGATTATTGTTTTTATTAATATAATGCCTTTCCACCAAGTATTGACAGTGAACACCCTAAAAGTGATATATATATATATTTTTACTGCTTAAGACATAGGTTCCCAACCTTTTTCGGGTGGCGACCCCTTTTTATAAAAGCCGTGTGACTGGCGACCCCCCCTCCAGGAATTTGAAATCCTTGATTTACTTTTTGCCCGGATTGTCTCCGAAGCTCCTTTTTTTTTTTTTAGCTCACCGAGGAATTTGAAATCCTCGATTTGCTATATTGTTATAATCTAAAAAAAAATGGCGACCCCCAGGTTGGGAACCCGTGGCTTAAGAGGTATAACATTATTAAATAATTAAATATTATTGAATTTGGTTTGAATGAGAAACGCAAAAAAAAATTTGAGTGTACAAGTCATTAAAAGCACGAGTTTCTTTATTATTCAAAATATTTTAATAATATAACGTTTTAGTTATTAACTGTTATTTCAAGAAGGATACTGAGAACTGTTATAAAATTAACAATTTAGTCACAGCTAACCGATAGACGTACTACATGGCGCCCGTACGGTCGGAATTTTTTGAAGGGTATCATTTTTCTGTAGACAGTCAAGTAGAATTTAATAAAATAAATACCGATGCATAGAAAATGTCGTCGTTTGGTCACACTTATCTTTTGTATGCGTGCGACACTAACAATAAACATTTTCAACGAAAAGGATATTGCCTACCTTTTTTTATAATAATTTTACTATCCTTAGTAAAGTTGCACATTCCTCAGTGACCGCCTTTTATTTTTTGTGACCTCTCCGACCATCAATCACGTGATGGGCGTAATACCAGACAGGCTTTCAATGGAAGGAGATGTTTTTTAGGTTAAATTATTGTTTACCTGAGTTGAGATTAATGTAAGCGGTTATGGAAAAAATACAATTAAAAACCGTTAATTATAGTATACAATATTGCCATGGAAATGTGCTCTACAATAGCAAGGTTATCTAACGTTCAGGTTGTCCGAGATTTTTAGTTATACCGACTTTAAAATTTTCATTTACAGGAAAAAAATCATTGGACAAACATTGTTGTAAGTTCTATTATACAAGGTTTTTTTCAATTCTCGTGTTTGTCCATGGGCAATGTAACGATCAGATTATTGTTTATTGTAGATTTAATTAAGTTGATAGTAAAGCATTCATATAATTTGAATATCATAAATCTCTGAGGGCCTACAACAAACATTTTCTTTTAAAATACAGACACTTATATATAATATATAGCAGGGGTGGGCTGGAGAGGGCTCGCCCCTTGTTAAATTTCAAAACAGCCGGTGAGCCCCTTGTTAAGATAAGAACATTTTATTTTAGAAACATTTATCTTAGATCAAATCAGCACCTAACTGTAATTTCTGTAGATGGTTAAATTTTATTATTAAACAAGCCCCTTCATTTTTTCATTCAGCGTTGTGGGCTTCCGTGCCGGACCTCATGAGTTCGAGTTAATCATTAGTCCTGTCTTAGCCTTAAAAATGAAAATTGAGCGACTAGGTAACAAACAGTTCTCGTAGAAAAAAATGTTTAAATACCTTCATTAGGAGACTATATGCTCCACATTGGGAGCGAAAATTAATACAAATAAATGGATAAGATTTACCGATCCCCTTGTTAGGATATTGGCAGCCCACCACTGATATATAGAACAAAAAAGTGCCCAACTTTGCACACATACCACTTTTTTTAACGTGCATATTAATTTATAATTGAAAACAAAAAAATAATTTGACAACCCTGATTTTTTCACTATGCTAAGATAAATAATTAAAAAAGATATCAAGTAATAAAACAGTTTTAATTACGCACTACAAGAACTTTAAATTTCATTTTAATATTCAGTAACGACGGGATATCGGTTTATTGCGATGAACAAATAATCTCAAACGAGAAGGTATATTTACGAGGGGTTCTAATACAAATAACAATAAATAAACCCCTTTTCAAAGTTTGCGCAAAATATTATATTGCTTCGTTCGAGAGTCGACTGGAAATTTAATAATCAACACGGATATACGGCGACCCGAATTAACATGTTTATTTGCCGTTCCGAGAAATCATAAATACATTATCAACAATGTCAAAAGGTTAATAGTGATTTAACAGCATTGGCAAACTAAAGAAAATAATATTACAAGTATTTAAAATGCAACAAATCACCTGTTATACATATACGACTATTGAAGTTATAAATTTAATTTCGTGGATTCGGGTAAAAAAGAGACGACTCTGAATTGATTTTTTTCAAATATTTCCGTTTAATTAACATAACATATCTGTGTAGCGCCAGATCACTCTAGTCATTATAATAGAATTTAGTAGACTTCACCAATCAATATGATGAATAGACTAATATATTTTTTTTATTACTTTATAATTATTTTCCTCCGGTTTTTCCGACTCCACGACTCCCGACTCCGACTTCGACTCTACAGCCCTGGTTAAAACTTATCATAATGAAAGTTAGGTGATTATGTGGACATATCACTTGCATGGTATTATCGACTGGTAACGACTTGACAATACTCGTGATGAGCAAAACCAGTCGTAACTTTTAATAAATAATGTGGAACTTTTAATAAGCTAAAAGTTTGGTATCGTCTTAATATAATGCTTTTTCACCAAGCAGTGACACCAACATCAACATTGTTTAAGCTTTTGCATAGTGTTAACTGTCAATTCTTGGAGGAAAGGCATTTAAGTAAAACATTTTTTACCCCGATTCCACAATTATTTAATCGAGCAATCAGGACAGCTTTCAAATAAGAATTGCTCTTGTGTGTAATGGGACGCTGATAAGATCATTTGATATGATTCTGTAACAACTTAGTACAAACAAATATGTTTTATTTTTATCCAAGACATTTTAAAATACTGCACTGGACTGCCGCTGGACCACTTGAGCAGGGATTGATTGTGTGGATCAACATGACAATCGTATGTGGTTTGAATTCGTTTAATCGAAGAAAACATCTGCAATAATTTTCACCAAACCTAATGTATAGGCTGTTGCCAGTTTGTTTTGTATGGATTAATTTCAATGTAAATTCCTCATGTACAGGAAGCTTAAATTGACCTATGTTTCTCACGACTGACTTAATTTCTAAAACTCTTATCATGCTATTAATTTAAAATACAATATTAATTGATCAGTATTTAAATAGCTAGCTTTACAAGCCAGATAATAATTTCCAGCTTACGATTCAGATCATAGAACGGTAGAAAAAAACTGTGTCATTAGGACACTGTAGTCAGTAATGTATCCTACTTGAAATACATATCAACTGTAGAAAGGCAAATGGACGTAACCCACAGTTTCTCATACTTGAATTATTTATGTCCAATATGCACCGAGCTCTTTTTACTTATACCGTTTTAGATATTTTCTCCACTCCATAATACCGCCTCTTTCAGTTTTTGGGTATCACATATTGCGGGTCAATGCTTCGAATGGTTTAAGAAAAAAAAACACTAGCCTCTTAACTTTATCCAAAAGGTTAGAAAAAAATCGTTCCCAAGGGACGGGCGTATTGATGAGGCTATTAAGTTCGCTATAAATAAAATATGTAAGCACGAAAAGAATGATCGAAGACACCACTTAAGAAACTACACCCAAGTAAGCGCGATTTTTCTATTCGCATCGCATTTAGCAGACGAAAGCTCATTTCTTTTAAAACCCAGTTTTTTTATTGCATTGAAATATTAGTGTACAACATTGACATGGTTTCTTTTGACAGACAGTACGAACATCGATTAACGTTTAGAAGATCTTGGGCTTGATTCTTGGCAAAACCATACATTTGTTTCTTCCGTTCCATCTCATTATGTTAAACTATGTATGTTTCTTAAATTTATTTCAAATAATAAAATGTATAACACATTGGTAATTATTATTGCACATTAGTGCTTATTTTTTCATAACGAAATATGTAATTGGATTATTTTTTTTAACCATGTCCGCTCCTAATATAGAACATATGGACTCCTAATGAAGTTTATCTCAACAGAAGTGTTTCTACGATAACTGCTTGTTACTCAGTTGCTCAACCTCTCTATTTCTAAAGAGAGTAGGGATAGAAGGATAGGGCTAGAACAGGACTAGTGGTAAGCTAATCGCTCTCGATACGCCCCGTTCATAGGATAGGATGGGTGGGAGGTGGGAATATAAGACATCACATACCTTTGAACAGAAATTCATAAATCGATTGAAAAATCAATTTTATAAAACTGTCCGTACCGGGATTGGAACCCGTGCCCTCCGTAACCGAAGCCAACAACGTTGACCACTCGACCACACAGGCGGCATTACTGGAATTAATTGTCATCATAATTAAATCATAAAAATCGTATATTTTTAATAATAGCTGAACATCGTTTATTTTATTATTGTAGAGCTAAAATTTTGTTTGTTTACTTTGGAATAATCAGTAATAATCCAGATCGTAATTTGTGACTTGAATAGCGAAAATATATGTATCATACAAAGTCCAGAGATTATCGGCAATTATCGAAGAATTTAAATTTTTATACACATTTTGTTAGATTTGATATTATACGATATCGATGCTAAAAAATAGTATGCTGTATAATTGTTCAATGGTTATTTTTACAAACCTTTCCTAGCTAACTTAAAATATGACTTCATGTTTGAAATAAATAAATAATCTTCATTGGTTTTTATCGTTTATTTCTTTCAAAAAGAAATTCCCCGTGACTGAAATCTGTTGAATATTGTTTAACAAAAAAGTGAACATTTAAAAATATAACACAATAGGAAACTTTATAGTTTAATAAGATAAACTAATACCTGTTACAGGCGATATCACAGGTATTCCCAGTTATGTGAAATGTTTACTATTGTGTCGAAATGCAAATTTAAACGAAATGGTTTTTGTGTTTTTTTTTAATTCAGGTAAAAATGACGTATGCACCGTCCCCTGTAGGACGTTTGCAAGGTCGTTCCAAGACGGCACTCGCCATTGTGGTCAGGTAAAAGACGATTTACAGCAGTGGAACGCATTGTTTTATTAATTGAAAATATATCGCACTTAATATTAGCAAGCAATTCCTTCAAGTCAATATATGTTTATATGAATAATATTATGAATATTGAAAAATACGATAGGTGACGTAGTAAAATATTTTTTAAAATAGGACAGTAAAATAAATAAATAGACAAGATTCAACAATAAGAAGTGTTAAAATTTTTGAAAGAGTATTTTTTCATGTAATCTTCTTTAATAGTAATAAAATAAAATAAAAACATAGTTGACACTCATAGCTATAATCATTTCCAGATTTAAGCTATATGTATGTATTCAAAAATCAATTGGATTGGCTTACACATTCTTCTGTGAAAAGCTAAAATATTATACCGTTATAACCAGTGGTGAAGTGGTAAACAAATAGGTACCAGGTCGGTTATTGATTTCTTGCCTATTTAAAGTTATCTATCTAAAGTTACCTATCTAAAGTTAAAAAAAAACACAGGTTTTAACAATTAAATCAATAAAAAAACGATTTTTAATAAATGTATGTACTTGAAAATTAAGCTACAAGTCAAAAATATGGCAGGGCGCCTTCCTCATTTTCAGGTGCCAGGTCGCCGACCTGGACCGACCTGGCCCTACTACACCACTGGTATAACAGTTGTCGTAGAAAAAACTTCTGTTGAGATATTTCCATTAAGAGGCCATATGCTCCACATTGGGAGTGGACATGGATTAATTTTTATTTTTTTTTAAAGAATTCAATTAAATCATTATCACGATAAGATGATTTCGATTAATCAACTCAAACTGCATATTTACGAAAATGGCGTCCGTGTTACATGGAAATAATATACAGATTTATCATAAATCGTGCGGAACACACATTGTGAACCCCTGATACTCTGTCTGACTGGATGTACTTACGCTTTTATTTAATTGAAATAATCTTGTCTAAAATCTATTTTTTTAAAACGCTAACGCTTTACATGTTAGTTATTATCTTTAGTCAGAATTTGAGTTAATATTTTAACGAACCTCGTCATTATTATGTAGATATAAGATAAAACATTGAATTATTTATCAAATATATGTTTACGCTCAACCTTCAGAATATGCTTTTTGTAAAGAAGGCATGAGACCAGTGAATAGTTCTATGAACCCGCGCCTATTCTTAGAAGGGTAAAGTCGCACACTTGACTTGCCTAGTTATGTGGATTCAGGAATGCATTGCACCGCCCGATTTCATCTGTGTATACAAAAGTGAGCCAACTCAATAATGTTACATTTATATTTGGATAGTATCTTTCAAAAAATCAAACCTACGTCTCAAAAACTGAAACCACTCAGTTTTTATTTTTGTTATATTTATGTTGCTTCCCTGTGCTGAATTCTAATAAATTTGTTTTTTTTTCTGATTTAAAAATGTGTATGTATAGTAAAAACCCCATTTACACTAAAGTCGGGACAGTGTTATTCGGGGTAGTATAATTGGGGGAGTGAATCTCATACAAAATTAGGGATCTAGTTTTTTCCAGAAAAATGCAAAACTAAGATTTTATAAAAATAGTACCTTAGTTTTGCATAAAAAAAAAATTTGGACGAAATATTCAGTTACTAAGTGATAAAAAGCGCGTCAAAATCCAACACATAGACAGTCGTCCGGCTATACTTGTATAGCCTGGCACGTGTTGAATACACAGACGCTAGCCAACATTTGATTGTATGCGCCGCACAGACGACCGTCTCGTAGCAACGACAATGGAATGCGACAGTGCAATTAGGGGATTTGCGGCGAATATTTCAAGCCAGCTCGTAATTCGGGGTTGTGTAATTGGTGGTTTTACTGTATAGTGAAAACATTTTGTATTTATTAATTGTGCTGAAAGAAAAACATATGATTAGTTTTGTTGAGACAATAGAAATTAATGGCCTTAATGTTTATAAGATTTACGACCATGGCTGTAGAGTCGTTAAAAAGTGAGACGACTCCGACCGTAGATTAAAATACGACTTTAATTATTTTTTTAGGCTTACCCTAGCAATCTGAAAACACATTTTTTTTTCAAAAGTACTTAAGTTATTTAAGTAAGTAACTAAGTACTGTCGATTACCTTAAACTTACATTTTATTTTAAATAAACGATAATTTTCACATCAAATAAACTAAAAATATATATTGCACAGTTTGAATGAAGTATGATTAAAATGTTTTTTATTAATTGATTTGGCATTTACTTGGTAGAACTCCATTTATAACAGATTAAAAAACAAAGTATTTTAGCTCTACAGTTTTTAATAATTTTATTCGTTGATAGCTATTTCGGCTTGCGCCATCGTCAGAACTATGTTTAAACTAATCTTTTGCTCAGCTATATATACTGGCTCTGAAGAGATACACAATGCATCAAGTTATTCACTCTAACATCCTAATTATAATTACAATATTACACTTATCAAGTGTGATTCTAGTTTCACTAGAAACTAGAATCACATTTGATAAGTGTAATATTGTAATTATAATTAGGATGTTAGAGTGAATAACTTGATGCATTGTGTATCTCTTCAGAGCCAGTATATATAGCTGAGCAAAAGATTAGTTTAAACATAGTTCTGACGATGGCGCAAGCCGAAATAGCTATCAACGAATAAAATTATTAAAAACTGTAGAGCTAAAATACTTTGTTTTTTAATCTGTTAAAATGTTTTTATTTACAATTGCTTGTTTGTGGGGAACCGAGTGACTATTGCATGGTAGAGTTTCTTTGCTACATATTTAATTCGTATCTACATGTCTGGCTCTTTTCGGACCATTTCTCTACGGAACCCAAATTAGGAAACGCCGCTCAAATATATCATTTTAACTATTTTGTTATCTTGCTTCTAAATTATAGAAACATTCAAAAATAAAATTATACTTCCAACTTTCTTGTCTACAATTTTCCATGTGCCCTAGTTACACTTCATAGACGTTTGTGGGGTAAAAATATAATATGCCTAGATTTATCGTGCGTCCGGTATTATTTAACAACCGACCTTTTGGCGAATTACTCCATAAACAGATATCAGTATGCTAAGAGCTTATTGCCCTTTTGGACCACCACGAATCCTGGCTAAGCTATCCTCTGCGTATATAAACAAACAGCCTACTCCAGATGCCCCCAATACGATAACATTTTATTTTTCGCATCGCCAATGCCAAACACTCACGTAAACCGGAAATATGTAAATTGCATCTGTTGGTAAACAATCTAAAACATTTTCAAAATAAGTGTCACAACCGGTACTGTAGAAAGGGGTATATTCCATATACTATTTTATTTGTAGAAATATACTACACCCTCCGGCTAAATCAACATATTACCCAATAAAACACACTAGAGAATATCTTATAGATTAGATTTTCAGGTTGGAATTTTAAGGTTGGGTAATTCATAATCGTAAAATATATATCTTAATATCAGGCACAATATTCATGAATTGAATTATTATATCTGGTGCAAGGTTAAGCCTGTCCTTTCACTTTTACTTGGTTACTGCATAATAAGGGAATCCTCTTTCGCATGGTAAGTAAAACAGTGACAGCTTGTTTTGACATATTTGGGAGACTCGCCCAAAATCATTTAATAGCTAACCTTTATATTTTGGTTTCTAATGAGAATCACTAATAACATCAATTAGATTTTCATAATCCGTTGCGCTTACGCCTACTGGTTAAGCTATCAAGGAGAAAGACTTATGATCGAAAAAAACAATACATTATCACAATCACATTGTTTCTAAGTGATATAAACATTCTTATTTTATGGATTTCAAGGAGAACTAACGAAGATTCATTTTCAACTTAGGTGTTAACCTAAATATATTGCTGTCACTTATAATTTATATTATAGTTTAAATTATCCACTTCAAATCAAGTGGCGCCAAGTTGTTCATCATTTCTATTTGACTAACCGATTAGATAACAATAAATTATCACAATTAAATAATGATGTACATATTCTTATTTTGTGGATTGCAAGGACAACTAGCGAATATTCAATTTCAGCTTGGATTAACATAAAAAAATATACCGTTGTCACTTATAATTTATATTATAGTTTAATTAATTTACTTCCACACAAGTGGCGCCATGCCGTTCGTCATTTCTATTCGATTTACCGAGCTTGCATAGCGATCCTCAGTCAAATAAAGCTGTGATAAGATGGAGAACGAATAGTAAAATACTGAGCACCATTATTGAGACTGTTCAAACAACCGTATGTCAGAGACATTCTGTTGACAGTGACGTCTGCGGCATACAAGATAAGCGAATATGAGAGTTTAGTGCTGTTTATTACATTGTGGTTAACCAAATACGTAATCTTCTATCTCTCTGTTTCCACCCTGGCTCTTATCTGCTCAATTTACTAGCAGTTCGTCAGAAAAGGACGTTTTGTTTTTGAAATTTGGGGTCGCAAGAAATCTTTGCATCCCTAAAGCTTATAATTATGAATTTATATTATTTCCGTTTTTTCCATCGTTTTGCGATGTAATTTCTTGGACCCCTCTGAATATAATAATATAGAAGTACATTCCCTCATACATAAAATAATTGATACACATATTTTTGTAAATAAAGCATTTTATTCGAATTCGAGTCTATACGAATATTGACCGTGGAAATTCAATAAGACAATGCTTAAGATCATATAGTTAATATGTATTTATTTATTTATTTATTTAATTGATTAATAAACATTGCATAAGATTGACAAATAATAAATTTAAGACTTTTATAATGAAGAAAAATAAACATGAAACAATTTAATATTAAAAGCAGTAGAAAAAAACAAGGAAGTCAATTAAGTAAGCTCCGACGAATTCTACTTTAATACATACAAAATAGCATTCGTTGGACCTTACCCACGTCCACGTGGAATATGTCGACATCCGAAGCAATATTGTTGAACACCGTTAAAGCTCTCCCCAGTTGTATCTCAATTGATTCTACACCTTCGGAAAACAAACAATTCATGTCCACAATTTCTCAAAAAAATAATCAGGAGCATTAAGCTTCACATTGTCAAGAATGGTGGAATTCTCATTTTTGCCTCGTATAAGCCGAAAGAAATATATACTATTTTAACCCAGACAACCTACTGTGATCTTTACTCTCATATGAATATTTTCATTCTTATCGATTCTACCTACGCCAGATGTAAGCTGACTTTATTTGAAAGTACCATCGACTCCCGGGGATCTTTTAAAGTAATTAATCTGTTAACTAACATATTCTCCAGAATCAAGAAGAAATTAATTAAAGAGAATATATCAATAGTTTTTGAGCACATTTTATTGCAAACATGTTAAAATTTGCATTCATTCACTACATGTTATGTAAAGGTGTACAATACTATTAAACAGATCCTGGATGTAGCACACTTCTATAAAATATTGTATTAAATAATGGATAGTGCTAGAAAACTGAAATGTAGATTTTTTTAGAAAAGTTATCGTTTACATATTGTGTGTATTATATTCCGTCGGCATGCCATGCCACACGACAGCTATTTCGTTTATTTTTTCAGTACCAAGTAGGTTGTGTGCGAAATCGTGATAAAATAATCTGTGACTATTTTTTCACCTTCTCAAATAAAGATGTTTCTTTATCGCACAATAAAACGTTTGCGAGATAAAAATATTCATAAGGTCTGGAAATGACTTTTTTACTGCTGCGAGTGATAATATTCTGTATAATACATAGTATATGTTTACATATGAAAGTAAAACGCAGTGTGATTTGTATATTTCTTTAAGTAATCGATAAGGTTCCTGTCGGGTTTGTGGCGCAGGGGTTGACGTCGTTGGCTACCGTAACGGATCTCACATGTTCCCAGATCAACAACATTTTTTCAATCGATTTCTGTTCGAAGGCATGGGTGTTTGTTATGTCTAAAATATTCTCTCCCAATCTTCTAATCCTCAAATAACGGGCGTAGCGAGAGCTATTATTTAACAACTAATCCTGTCCTAGCCTCATCTTTCTATCCCTACCACTCTCTTCGAAAAAAAGAGAGATTGAGCAACGGAGTAGCTAATAGTTCTGTTACATAACTAACTGGCCTATTGATAATTCGCTTATATACAGATAATTTCTGGGCTTAGAATAGTCTAATGTTAAACCGTAATTATTTTTGTAATCCTTATCAAACCTAGAATATTTATTTTTATTGTTATCAATCAGTTTCCTGTTATCATTTTTCTTAAATCACTTGCAAATGTTTTTAATTTACGTCTTCTCATTGCTGAGCCAAGCGAATTCCGTCCTAAGCTGAGATTTCGTAACGGTAACATATAAATTACTAATAAAGCAAAATTTCATTAAAATTCCGGTTCATTTTCAGGGAGTCTGTTCGAAGAAATATGAGCGTAAAGAAAATGACTTATTAGGAGGGTTGGACTAATAACGATGTAATTTGAATTTAACAAATACTCAAGAATTTTTGCTGTGTTAATATCGGTTCAAAGCTAGAATTCGTTTTTTCTGTTGTAATGCAAAGACATGCATTTAATATAAAATAATCACCCATAAAGGGGCAGGGCGTACCTTAGTGATTTTAAATTGGTGAGAATGACTCAAACTATAAAATAAACCAATACAGATAACAGTGTGCTGCAAAGGTGCGACGTAAGTTGTCATTAATTAAAAAATATGTCAATTAAAACTTTTTTTTATCAAGATCTTCTGAAATTTTACAAATTACTTCGAGAAGTATTTTTTTGGATGCCCAAATTCGATACAGAACAATATATTACGGCTTCTCGAGCGGGGGCCACAGAGAAAAAATAATTTTAAGGAAGCCAGAGCAAATCTTGGAAAAGCTAAAAAAAGGTCTCGCATCTTTTCATTTTGGGAAATCCGTAAATTCCTGGGTAAAATCTACCAGTGGGCAAAATTTTCAAAATATTTTGATACCTTTCAACTTATATGCTTATATAAAAAACAGAAATATGAGATTCAAAAGGAGCCACGGGCCCAAAAAGGTTGAGAAATTACGCAGTATATCTTTGAATGATGTTACAAATTAAATTCTATGTCATAAATATTCAGTTGACTTAGCCGTCAACTCGCATAATAGCTAACGTCCATTTTTAGTAACCAGTACAATATGTATATTATTTTTACAGAGTTCATTGTAAGCGTAGTGTTGTTCCATTTAGGAACGACAGATTCCAGATTAGGGAACGCACAAGACCCTTATGGATCTTGTTACGTTAGTGGTCATGGAGTGATGTAAGACTTGGCTGGATCACGTGAAGAGTCCTACTTGTCTCTTATTCGGACCGGTGGGATTCTATCCATTGGATGTCCTCGATGAAACTGAGAGAGGTATCAAAGCGAACAGGGAATAATGGAGGCGCCGTGTATTGGCCATACGTTTCATGTAGAGATATTTTCTACGGAATATGATAAAAAAAAACAAGTAGTAATACTTTCAATCAGGGATGTGGAGTCGGAGTCGTGAACAAAGAGCGACTTTTAAAAAATATATTTAATGATGTGTATTCAAACCACAATAGTCCACAATAGACAATGTATTGAAATTGCATGCTTAGCTGACTAAAGATGATCTATCTCATGGAATACATATATGCAAGATAAAATGAAATGATTGAAAACTTTCTTCGTAGTCGTATTCATCTTTTTTTAGCCCTGCTTTCATCAGAATGGCGATGATTTGATGAAACATTTACATTAAATTCTCTTTTTGCACGGGTGATAAGTTCCATGCGAAAAAGCCGTGTAAAAAGAATTGAAGTGTTCATAGAGAAATTAAAAATACGTGCCATTATATTGAATGGAATTTCGAAACCGTATAAACAAACCAGTGCAAAAAGAGAATTAGGTGTAGTATTATTGTAATAAGTGTACTTTCCATCTTATTGCCATTGATGCATCCGATGTGGGTCAATGTATTGTGTTTTCATCGCTGGAATGCGAGAGAAGTGTTTTGCTTACGTCATTGCGTCCGATTATCGCTTAAAGTGATGCATATCATCACGAGGATATCGCACTCTCAATGCAAGTCGTTGAATATTCAATATGTACTAGAAAACGTTGCCGGTTAAGCATTTGCATTATTTGAAAGGAGTAGGGTAGTTCAGTTTTAAGGATCGTCTCTATCACTAATTTCTCTATTTAGAATCGTTTTACATATATCATTCTGTTTGGTCGAATGGTAAAAAACAGTACTGGATTTATTCTTGGTCCGTTTCTTCATAACTATGTTCTTTTTCAAGAAGACAATTCGCAAAATCTATTTTTTTAAATGGCCATTGTGTCATTTATTTTTTTCATTGAAACTGTAAATTAATCCGTGTGAGAATACCCATATAATTCAAAGCAAGAATATCATGAATTACAGGCACGGCGTCGGTGTCGCTTATATGTGTGTGTACATATTGCATCTACTCACTGATTGTGAGTGTGAAAATGATTTGGTCGTAGTAATTAGACGTTTGAAGTTGTAGCATTAAATCGTCATTACTCATAAAAGACTGGCTCACAATTAATTCATTGCGTAGTGAGTTTCCTAAAAAAAAGGCTTTGTTGGTTTTAACCGTTAAAGTACGAAACATTTCTTATACATGTGTGTGCCTGGTATAAAAAAATGTTATCGCGATTATAATCGTAGATTAGCCAAAACTATTCATGGGTTGTTTCAATATAATGATAATAATGTGTGCCAAAGAACATGGATTACATAACAAAATATATAATATAATAGACCGAGCTTATTGAGAGCGAATAATTAACAAAGTGACATGTCTTTCCTTACCCACTCTAAAATCATTCGTAAATAAAATAAAAAACTACTCCCAACTCTTTTGAGTGAAATCATCAAATGTAAAATGGACTCGACAAGCCAACTTTAAATAAATTTCACCCTGCATGACATCCAAATTTATTCGCGGAGAAATAAAAATGCAAATTTATCACCGTATTATAAAAATTCTTGTATCATAATTTATTTCAATTATAAAAATACATTAATGGTGAATAAATTAGCGTGACTTTGCCGGTTAATTTAAATATCAATTTCACTCGACGGTGCGCCGCTGAATCACAAAAAGGGGGTCAATTTAATCAAAGCTGGCAGAAAAAACATTCCTGTTTTATATTTTTGCAAATGAAAAATGACATTTGTGTCACGAAGTAATTCGGTGACAAATAAAATTTTGATCAAGACTAATTTGCATTTACTGTTTTTGGAGCAAGTGCTTCGTGTTGACTTTTTTTAAATACAATAATATATTTAGTATTCGAACGATCAGCATTTTTGTATAATACTTTCACTTTAATGCAAAGCTTATTTTGTATTTAAAAAAAATAGAACGAAATAAATAATACATGAATTACAACAGATTTTTTATGAATAAAAAATACAATTAAGAAAAAAACACAATATTCTTTTTTACCTAATTTCCACTTTTATTTACCAAGATCAGGACCGGTTTCACTCATGGCGAGCATTGTCAACCGATAAGAAATAAAATTTAACAGTGCAATTTATACAAAAACAAATGAAATAAAAAGGTGTAAAAACAATTGACATTTGAAAAGAATTTACAAATTACAGTAGATCAAATGTAAAATGGACTCGACAAGCCAACTTTAAATAAATTTCACCCTGCATGACATCCAAATTTATTAGAAATTATCAATGAATGACTCTAAAATAACACAAATTAAAATTCTTAACACCTCTAATTCATTTTTTAATCTGAATTAAAGCTATCGTTAATTTGTTTGAAAGATATTCCGCCATTTAAATCCAAGATCAATTATTTTATCACTGTTTTGAGACACAGCATTCGATTAACAAAACACTAATGAAAGAAGCACCCCTCAGTAATAATTTTTCAATTGCAACGTTAAATAACTTTCATATCATTGGAGTTTATTATCCATTTACCACTAGATATATATTTTTAAAATACACGATAACCTTCTTCCCATCATTAAAAATGGTTGTCATATTGTTATATAAGATATTGAAGTATGCTTTATATTGTCATCATTGAGTAATGGTCACTTCACTTTGCATTATCAAATTTTAGAAACTCCTACGGCATCATGATTTGTAATATTGCATAATAATTATAACTTGACTATGTAGCGACTGACCAAAGTGATAACTTTCGAAGCTTCGAACCACTTAATTCTACAGTGGAAATATGTAACGCAAAATAAATTCCAATTTCATTCAAAATTAAATCGAGACAATGTTTTATGTATATTTTGGATAACGATCTCTCGGTGATATAACCGAGGACGCGAGGACGTCCAAGTTCTTCGAGTTATTGCTTATTTCCATTACTTTTCAGTCGTCACTGAAAATTAAAATTAATCCACGGTGAAGCCAGTTCATTTGGGAACTATAAGGATTCATATGATTATTATATTATGTTAATATAATAATCATATAAATGTTGGGATGGCCAGTGCGTCGATTGTATTTTTTTTAGTCGATCACGGACCTATTGTTCGACCCGGTTTTTATTGTTCTCTCATGATATGATTTCAGGTGGTATCAGTCAATCGCCATTGATAATTTTATCAACAATTCGCTCCTAGAAGAAAAGTGTGATCACACCTGATATATACTTCCCCATACACATAAATATATATGTGTGTGATTAACATACAGAAAAATATACACATACGCCCATAAAATACATAAAGAAGTAAACTGATAAGTGTCATTTACATGATTTTAGGGTTGTGTTTTCCGTAATATATTATATATATTCTTTCAGCCCAAAACAGTTTATTGATATCGCCTCATCATAAAGGTAAGAGATCGCTGGGTTATAATGTTTTCCTAGCTCGCTGTAAAACTTTTGAGAGATTTTAAGAACGAACTCGCATAAAGCATAAAGCAGCGAGTTGTACCGTTACATAGATATATGTCGTATTTATTTATTTTGTAAAATCTGAAATGTCTTCTATGTCTATATGCTTGTGGTGAGCATAAGCCCAATCCCTTTAAAGACTATGTAAATGTATCAAACGGCACATTCCTCGCCACGTTTTAAAGTTTTGTGAAGGAAAAAATTGTCCATCTATCTGTACATTCAAATAATTTGGTCGAACAGACTTCTAAAGAACTTATTTTTTGTCATGAATCTTGTCATTTGTATAAAATTGTATTTGAAACATTATTTTTTATGTGTATTTTTTAATGTTTTTTTATGCCTCGTTAAATTAACGAAATCGCTTCCCACTTTAGTATCGTGCTATAAATGCATTAATACTGAGTGTCATTACTATCACGTAGCTAACAAGTTTGAATCAACTATCAAAAGTGTTGTGCAAGTAAGTAGCTTTATAAAAACCGGATTTTGATATCGGAGCTTTTGTTATAAGTGCGTAACTCTACATTATCTCATCTTCGTGCATCATATAAAATTGAGATAAAAACTTTATCGTATTATTAATTTGTATTATTTTTATGGCACCATATAGAAAAAAATAAGTTAAATAATATGATACTATCTGTCTTATCAAAATATAATAAAAAAACTTCCGAGGAATGATTTTTTTAACTGAGCCTGTAGATAACTTTAAACAAGTGTCAAGTTATTTTTAATTAATTATTATCTCAGTAGGTGTCTTTAGTAATTTATGACTCCTTACAAATTAACTGATGTTAAAACTTTTGGATTGAAATTGTAGAAGATAAGATTTGGCTTTAAAATACAAGACTTTATAAATTAAAACTAAAATTTATAAAGCTGTTTATAAAGTTGAAAACAAGTTCTTTGGAAGAAAGTTTGTCATCTTTTAATTCAAAGAAAATATAATTAAATGCTGATAATAAACCAACAGGGGTTTACAATATGTATGCTAATCCAAGAATGGAGTATTTTTACAATTTATTTATTCAGAAACAAATAATACAGCCCTTTCAAATATCTTTATTATAGCTGAAGGGTAGTAAGCAATAACGTCTTCATTTTTTAGTAAGACCAGTACGCAATTGTAATCTACATCGAAAAAGTGATTTCAAAATAAATCTGTATTGTTCCCACCCTAGTAATTATTTTAGTCAGAAAACTTGTGCCCGTTTCGTGGACCCTAGTTTTAGTAAAACAGAATGAAAAAAATGCTTTCAATGGCATCATTTTAAGTTCTAACATGTCCTTGTTATTCTGTACTTCCTTCCAAAGAAGAAGAGAGTAACTGACTCTGACTAACTTTACTGAATTATTTTATAAGCAAATAAGCAGTAACTGCATTAAATACGAGGCGGTGCTTGGACAGCCTTTTGCTGATAAAACTTATGTTGTTTGAAGAAATATCAATAATTTTAACATAAAACAATTTTCTTCGCAAATGATTTTTGTAATTATTATACTTTTGAAGTGAACAGCATATAAAGCATTTAAAATTATATATCAGATGAAATTAGTAATTCAATTTTGCACATTTTGCTTGTCACTGTTTCCATCTTTGGAATGGCATTGTTATTGCCGACAGTAAAGATCCACGTCGTTAGACTCGTTAGTAATAAAAAAAACACATGGAAGCGTACATAATAATTAAAGGCTCATTAAATCAAGTGAAGTATTATTTCTATAGAGTAAAAATCCTAATATATTAATTATTCAGACAGACTTAGCCATAAATTCAACCGTAATGAGCGTTGTGGATGACCGAAGCTAATGGACTTGAAAGCTTGACTGCAGTCACTTGTGTGCAAATACGGTTTTATTTATTATTATGCACTATTAATGCAGAATTCACATTACGACCCCACTGGCATTCAGCTCGTGAGAAAACCGCTGTGGGCTTGAGATGTTAATTTATTATTTTGATATCATAACACAATAACGCACATCGTGAATTGAGATAACTGTTTTCTTTGTGATTGATATGAAGTTCTTGAAAGGTTGTGTGCATGTCAAATAAACAGTTAAATTGTTAATAATTACAGTTATGGATTTTTTTATTTATTATTTTGTATTAAAATTTGACCTATACTTGTGTATGGTATTATATTATCTGATAAAGTTGTAGAAACTATGCAGAGCCAGCGAGACAAGGTCATTGTTCCCTTGCTTATATTATGGCCACATAATATAATATTTATACGAGGGGCTTGGTTTTAAAGCTCATTATATCCATGTTAGTGATTTTTGAGATAAGTACATATATCAAAAAATAGTTAGGTATCCAAATTTACTTTAAACACTGCCAAGATCACTATCGGAGTCCAAGCTCACATTCATAATATGATACGCAGGGGTGGGCTGGAAGGGGCTCGGAGAGGCTCTCGCGAACCCTTTGTTATATTTTACTAAGCCTGGCTAGCCCCTTGTTAATTTAAGATAAAACAATATTCTCAGATCAAATTAGTATATAATTGAAATTTCTGACTTATATATTATCTACGACAGCTTTAGTATACACAGTAGTACAATTTTAGTCATTTACATTGATAATTTTACGGTAACTTTCATTTGTTTCATATTATAAGTGTATTAAGTAACAATTGATTGCTTGTTTAAGTATTGCATATAATTGCATAGTAGTGATAGGAAAAATCACTCCTTCCCCAGAACACTGAAAATTGGGGAACTTGAATATTGGCAGCCCACCGCTGATGATACGGTTAGAAAGAACAAATCGGCGGTTCGTATTTAATAGTATATTTCGCATCTTAAGAAATTACTAATTCTTACATGTGATAAATATTCATATTGATTTATAATTACGTTCACGTTATTAACATATTTTTTTTATAATTAAGAAAAATCATGTTCCTGTGTTTTTTTGCGATTTTCTCTATACTTGATTTTTGGACCACAAATTTACAATTCTGTCTCGGAAGGGTAGCAATTAAACTCGAAGTACTGATCAAAATATTATTACTGTGAGGTCTGGTGAAATCAATAATTGTGGAGCTTTGCATTAGGTTAATTATGATAAAATCAATTTTGGTTTGCATCATCATTGAGCAGCATAAGAAACATATCATGTCTCTCTTTCCTGACTAATTTGTATGCCAATCAAATGTATAATTATTGATCTTAACCCGCCTATTGTTATAAAACCATGTTTCAACCATATCAACCAAATATTTAAGTAATCTCTCCACTTCACTTCAATCTATCAATAAAATAAACCTTTAAAGTTACCTTCTTTGCGTTTCCACGCCGTATCCTTCGCAGTGCTAGCCTGTCATTATCCGTGATTCACGTCTTCTTTCTGACATTGTCTATTTTATTTAACGATCTTCCTGTCTTGATTAAATTTCCTTTATAGATTATTGTAGAAACATTGACTCAAATTAATTTATGATTAAATTTAGTTAACGACATACCAGTATACTAAATCACAAATATTTAATTAATATTGTTTTATTAGATAATTAGTCAGGCAAGCTAATGTATATACATATAGCGTCAAATCGTTATTTTATTCATTGGTAAATTGAAAATAAATAGACGAAAATATAACAGATATCATTCTATGAACCCATTTCTTTAATTTGGTAAAAAAAGTCCAATGTATAAAAGTTTTCGTTCAGAGATTCAAGAGCTTTGCCGTAGAACTTGTAAGCTTAAAACCCAAGAGCATTTACAACTCTGTTTTATTAGTTACTTGAAGATGTTAGCTAAATCGTTTATTATTTTCCTAATAAATTAAATTGTTTATTAACAACGTTTGTAAGAATATTTAACAGTTTTCTACCATCAAGCGTTTATTTAAATCTTTATCGGGGGATTGATAATACTATTACGTTAAAATAATTCAGATATTCTTATTTTTAATAGAGCACATGTGAATAAAATACTAAAATAGATTTCCTTCAAAGAGACCCGTTTTCCAATATAATAAATACTATATATTTAGTTCATATATCCTTGTTTCGGGTAGATTCATCATTATCCGACATCTAACCTTTTCAGATGCAATGGCGGGTCATTTGTACGTAGCAGTTTGATTTTATTTATTCGTGAAATTAATGAAACATTATTTAATTGTGAATTAAAATGCGTTGATTTTATTACTAGTTGCGTGATATACATTTACAGAATTCAAAGTTAAAAAACTTAAAGTTGTCCAATAATATTATTAGGTGACGCTCAACAGGGCTGTGACTATGATCGTATTTTTTATAGTACAACATTCTCCATAGTTTACATGCTGTCTACATTCATACAAAATAGAATTAAGTCATAAATTTATACAATAGGTGTATAAAACGCCTACCTTCAGCGAGTAGAATAAATAATGGCGATTGCTTAACATTTACAACAATAGAATGAAATATTAGACAAGTAATTTATTCTATCAAATTTTGTTAATATAAATTTATGGCCCTGGTATGACACAATGGTAACGGGCCTCTGAGAATCTTGTGAAAAGCTCACTGTTAAATATTACCTGTAAAATGAAATAGCCGGCGCATTTTCCCAGCTGCCCTAAACAAGCGAGTGCGTTAAATGTATTTGCTAGGTTTTAAAAGTGACGCAATTATTCTTCTATTGCGTTTTAAATATGTATATGAAAATTTAATTAACCATTGTGTTAAATTGTGTACGTAAATAGTTTTATATACCGCTACCCTAAATCAACAGTGGGATAAGTTGAAAATATTAGTTTCGAGACAATTAATGTTAAAGGTTTGTGCCGTACTTTAAAAAAAGTTTATTATGGTTTTATTTAGTCTCTTTTAAGGCTTATAATAAAGGATGAAAGTAGTTTTTTTGTATACTTTTATCTGTATCTAGTTATTCTGCTAATCTTGCTGATGCTTTGAAGTTACAGGGAAATATCAGTAATTGTAAAAATAAGATCTTTTTTTTAAATGGAGCATGATTTTTAAATAAAAATACTTTTTTGTTTCATTATAAAGGTTTACCTTTCAGCAATCGACTAGCATACTTATCTTTAAATCGACTGTTGCTTTATGGTAGAGATATTATTTTAGTACTAATCTTATTCATTTGTATTAGTTTATGGTACAGGGTTCAATAAGTATCCTTACCTTATTTTAATACCTTTTCAACGAATCAACACTTACATATAACAATGTAGATTTTTATGCAAAACTTTGAAGGCGTTCCCAGTACAACTTTCCAATAAAATTAATAACTTACTATGTGAAATAAAATAAAAAGAAAACATTAAAAATTTCCCTTCCTTAAAATCAGTACACTTTTTTGTAATTAATTTAGAATTCGGAATAGATTTTTTATTCTTTTAAATTAGAGAATCATGCTAATACAAGTTAACAATAAATAAATTAAATAAAAGAATATATTTTACTACGAGTCCCTTATAGACATACATATACAATTTACAAGCATATGAGCATATATGTATATAGATAAAAATTGGGTACATTAAATATTTGAGAAGCTTTACTGTAGATAACGCAGCCCCTTATCTGTCCTTTAGGTCACAGTAGTAAGTTGAGTCAGTTAAATACTCTTGCAACAAGGCGCAACACTGCGTTGTATTCCGTCCAGACTCTACAAATACTATTGCAGACTAGTGGACTCGAATTATACAGGTGTATACATAATACTGTTGATAAAGACATTATCAAATTACCCTTACGATATTTTTTTTAGTTTTCGATTCCTTTATGCTGTTCACTATTAAAGTAAATACTTTCCAACTGAATAATATCATTGTTCAGTTTACTTAGTAAGAAATAAGTTGTTCTTATTGCATTACTGAATATGAAGACGATTTCGTCGTTTGACATACAATAAATACCACGTTAGAGACTATTAATTTTAATAAAATTCGAACCCAAATCTGTTTTTTCAAGAATGTACATTCATAGAATGCTAATTATTTGTTTTAATCAGCGTTTTTAGACATTTTTTAGTAGTACATATATCATTCAAAAACTACTGCATATTTTTTATCTCGCTAACGCAGTGTTGCATTCCGATTTGATAATTGTTCGTATTTAATGTCTGCTCTCAATATTGAGCATATTATATATACTTTTTATTGAGCTTATCTCAATATATTTCTTCCGACAAGAACTGTCGTCTCTTAGTCATTGGCTCAACCTCTCTTTTTTTAGAATAGCGTATGGATAGAATGGTAGGGTTAGGTTAGGACTAGTGGCTAGCTCATCGCTTTCACTACATCCAACTTAATAGAATCGGATTTGAAAAAAAAACAGTTTCTCGCAATAACCTCATTTTCGCCTAGAAGAAAATTTTGTATATTTTTCGTGACAACATTTTTGAAACTTAATCTTAGATCGCAAACTATAGTATCCATTTATATATTAAACACTCCTCTATATATATCATGACTGGTTTTTCTAAAAACTAGTGAATACAGTGTAAACGTACGAAACCAACCCTGATCAGAATATTAAATTATATTGTATCTTTATATTTTTTTTGTGTTTTAATAAGATTTAATTAAAAATATTCTTTATTCATTCGAATAAGATTTCCAACTCACCTGTATATTAGAATATACTGTACATATTATGTTTAGGTTTCCGACTAGACTCCACTGCTGACACAATCTGTCATCTGTTTACGGTTACGGCACTGTGGGAAATCTCACAATGGCAGTCAGTACCTCACTTTAGTGTAGGCATACCCAATATCAGTATGTCGTCATATTCTAATACAGTAAATGCAGTATAGAGATGAAATCAGTTAGTTATACCCCTTTAGTGCCGCATAGAGCTGCTAACCGAGCTTTCGAATTACAAGAGCTTTTCAACTCGTTGAACTTTCTCAACTGGAATGAACAACGCTCAGAATCTGATATATTTCAAGCTTTGACTGGCCATCTATTAAACTTGTACTAATATAGACTCGCTGTGGTATTATATTATTACATAATAAATACCTTGATATTTTCAAAGGGTAGAAAATACGAAATTAGTTACACAAGAATTATTTAAGTTATACAAATATATTGATAGTAAAACGAATTATAACTTCGTGCAATCATTCGATTATGAATATTTTATGTATCTATCGAATAAAGGATTTATACAAATGTCAGTGTTTTACTGTAAAGTGAATGGCCTTGACTTTGACCTCATGCAGTATATACGCCGTCAAATACTTATCTTAAAGTCCTAGTGTCAAACCAGTAACCCGTTCAAGGTTAAACTCGATATGGACCATCTGATTTTTTTTTACCGCATGTTTGATAAGATAATCAATATTTAATAATAACAATTTAAATATTTACGTGAATATATATTTACGTGTGTTGCATGTCACATAAAATTAATCTAGTCAACTATAAAAAAAAATCTAGTTATGTACACTATAATATATCCACGCTATAAATCTTTCCATATTTAAAAGCGACGAAGAAGAATGAAAGTTATTGATTTTTTTTCGATCGCAAAACTAAGCCACAACGGTCATCTATCTATAATATATTCTATATCAAATATTTAGGAAAAATTTTATTTTGTTTTGTTTCTCATTTCGTTGAACATCACAATTATAACAATATTTTACAAAGATAGATTTCTTTAATAGAAAATTTAAATTAACTTTGATTACTTCACGTATTATGTTACTAACTGTGACACGTGTTTCGCCTCTTTCAGAGGCATCTTCAGACTTACTATCGCAAAGTTTGCTTAAGTAATGAAGCAAGATTGATTCTAACATTTTAAAATTATGAAATTATAATATAAAAGAGGCGAAACACGTGTCACAGTTAGTAACATAATACGTGAAATAATCAAAGTTAATTTAAATTTTCTATTAAAGAAATCTATCTTTGTAAAATATTGTTATAATTGTGATGTTCAACGAAATGAGAAACAAAACAAAATATTTTTTTTCCTAAATATTTGATGCCTCTGAAAGAGGCGAAACACGTGTCACAGTTAGTAACATAATACGTGAAATAATCAAAGTTAATTTAAATTTTCTATTAAAATGAACTTCCACAAAGTTACCGCCGAAACCATCGAAAGTATATAGATTTCTTTGATTAAAAATCCGTTTTCTGTTTAGAGAAAACAATTAACTAACTATACACAAGTCATTTAGGGCTTTCTTCCTCGAGTATACAGTAAATACAAATGAAACATTAATTATTATTAATTTCATATTTTTTTCTGTATCTAAAAGTACGATTGTATGTGATGTTTTCTACCCTTGTTAAATAAAGGTGATAGTGAGAAATGGAGAGGGTGATTAAAGCATTACTCTGAAAAGGAAGATTAAAAAATTCATTTGCATCGACTCTTGTTTATTTAGTCCATAGGCTCCCAACCTTTTCCGGGTGGCGACCTCGTTTTATAAAAGCCATGTGACCCGCGACCCCAATGCAATTGAAAAGGGCACTTTTTTTCAATAAGGTAATTTTAGTTGACAACCGAAACCGAAAAAAGTTGGCGACCCCCAGAAAACCCGTCGCGACCCATAGGTTGGGAACCCGTGATTTAGTCCATTAATAATCTTTCTATATGATCAACACTGTGAGATGAAATGGTAACATTCTTAATCTGGCGACAAAAAAAAGTATTTCATAACATAATATAATATCAAATTTTAAATTTATTGTTATTAAAAGCTCGAAAAGTAGGCTAGTGTCACCGAGGGGTTAGAGTTACTCAATGTTGTAACTATGTGCATTAAAACAGGTTCTCTGCTTGAACTTGAATCTGTTATGTGATTCGTGTCTTTGTTTGACATCTGTCAGCTGGGTGACATGCCAGTCATGCGGAAAAGATTTTTTCAGCCCATACCGTTCGACATCACCATATTATGGTATGATACTGTCGGATATGTTATCAATTGCATCAAGTTTTTTTGGTGTTATTGATTCGCGATCAAAACACTAACACTTTTTTTAAAATCGATAAACACTATAATTATTGATTGCATAATTAATTTCATTTAGATTGGTATTATAGTTTAAGTCAAGGTTGTTTAAACTTTTCGAGTCCTATGGCGCAGCGGTTAGCGTTTTGGGCTTCCGTATACTGGGACTCACACCCGTGGATCTCACGGGTTTGAGTCCCAGTGCGAACAGTATTTTTTCGATTGATCTATCGATTTCATGGGTGTTTTCGATGTGTCAAAATTCCCTCCCACCCTTTCCGATCATTTAATAACTTGGCGTAGCTTGAACGATTAGTTAACCGCTAGTACTAAACTAGTTTCATCCTTCTATCCCTACTACTCAGTTTGAAAAAGAAAGATTGAGCGACTGAGTAACAACCGGCCTTTGAAAAAAATACTTCTGTTGAGATAATTCCATTAGGAGGCCATATGCTCCACATTGGGAGCAAACATGGATAAAAAAATGATCATCAGTAATTCATCGGTGGATGGCAATTGTAATGTTTGTGTACAATGGTAGAGCTGAAATATATACAATGAAATTACAAACATGTCTTTTTGTATTTCAAATCTACCAAAACTTATTTAATGTAAAAAAAGTCTTTACCATTTTAAGTATTTCTTACAAACTAAACTAAGGTGATATGACGATATTGATTCATTGTGAGAGTTCAATAAATTCACAATAAGTCATGCAGATTTAAAATAATTAGACAGAGAAATCATCATATTGATTGAGTCATCTATTTTTGTAAAGTAATTCGTGGAATTTATTTATTCACATTTACACGTTAATATATTATGTTGTCTTTTTCTCTGCTCTTTTCCGTGAATCAACACCGGTCTGGGTAAACTTGCAAATAATTTGTTTTAATAAATATTCCGAAGCGAGCATGTTGCTAATATGTTTTTTTTATTTGTTTCAGGTATGAAAACGGATATCATAGCATCAATTATTTGAAAAAGATTCGAACAGTTGTAAGTTATTTTTTTTTAAAGTAAAGAGCTGATCGTTATTCAATAGTGTTTGTATTTTTTGGTCACATTACAAAATAAATCTGTAGTAATAATGATCAATCGGTATCAACGAACTCCGGGAAGTATTTTTTCTCACATTATCTTCCAAAATAATCCATGGGAGTAGAAAAATTACAACAACTTAGGTTTTAATTACGGCTTAGATAAACAGGTTTATTATTTCATTTGAGTCTTGGTTAGTTATCAATCAGTTATACTCTATTGCGTAACAAGATTAATTGAATGCATCCATCATTTTGTTTTGACTGCCACTGATACCCGCTCAATGAGATCATTGAGAATTTACGAGATAAAGTTGCATTATCCACTACGACTTTTATGGATGGAATTAGCTTACAAAATACCGTGGTAAATTCAAAACGCGTTTTTAATGCAACTTTTTGTCAATGTTTAAAAAAAATAAAAGTGATATGATTGCGTCATGATCGTTAAATATCGATTTTTGTAATAATATTTTTATGAAAAAAAAATGTAAAACAACACTTTTTTGTGCGATATTACTTATATAATAATATTTTTTATTTTATTTATCTTCCGGCTTAAATAAATACGGTCAAACTTTTATTATAATATATCTGCTCGCTGTTAACAATAATTTGTCATCATTGGTGGAAAGCTACTTAAAAATTATATGGATAAAAATATGTATTCTACGTAAAATTTTCAATAATCACTTCTCTCTTAACCCTGTCGTTGCTAATAATTTACATCGGACTCTCACTCAATGTGACTTCTATATTAGATTGCTTGATACCATAGTGCATTTTTATTATTTTTTAATTTAAATGAATCTCATTTAGCTTGTGAAATTCCTTTTGAATAAATATATATTCACATATAAATTTCATAGTTATTTAGTGTCGACAAATATATTATACTCGGTTGCTGAGAAATAAAACTATTCAACACAGAATTTATTTCATATTAAAAATAAATCACTATTTTGTACTTATACTAATTTTTTAAATTAGAATCAGGACCGGTTTTGATAACGGTAAGTACAAAACAAAGTGTTTTATTTCACAATATTATGCCTTTCCTCTAAGTATCGACAATGAAAAGCTTAATAATAAACAGTATTTTATACTCTTCGGGTATGTAATATAAAATAAAGCTTCTAAAACGTTTGTATATATTATTTATATATGTTGGCACATGTGATACATAAACCGAATATTATCGTAAAACCATTTTAAGTGCATAGTGATACTGCCGGTATACGAAACGTCAAATTTTATTCGATCACTTCTCCTTAAATATACTCGGAACCAAATGTTTAAAAACATATTATAGTTGAAACTTCAATTTATTTTTACCCCGTAATAACATTTTCAGGAGATTTATAGCATCGCAAACAAATTATAATAGTGTTATAATATTATGATAAATCAGACTTGAAAATTTTGTATGTTTTTTTGTGGCAAATTTTCTTTTCATTTCAAAATCAAAGTTTTTATTTTTTTCTGTTTGATTTTGTTTTTTGGTGCAGATGCAATTTTTTATTGAAAAAAAGCCGTTCTTGCTTAAGCACGCCACTGGCTCCCTGTTCTTTTTTTACAAATAAACTATATTAAAATATAATTATAAGGAATGCTTAACTCAACTGGAATGAATTTGAAAATCATTTTAAGCTAGATTATATCAATTAAACGATTTTTTGTATATAAGCAATTTAATAATTTCTCTCAATTGTAGTGTAGGCCGTGACTCTTACCCTTAATGCCGATTTGACACAAATAAGAGTTTAAAATTAATATAAAGGGACAGTTATCGCCTGCCTTTAATCAGAATTTAGTTGACGATGTATACAATTATTTCAATGATTCCAATTCAATACTAAAAAAAGACAGATGAAAATACTCATGTTAGTCGTTACATAAACGTACTCAACGATACCACAACAGTGTTACATCCCCTTTACGATCGCTGCTCCAATTTGAGCAACCGTATCTGTGTGGTGAATGGCAGCCCAAAGAGGGGGCGTGAAGCAGAATTGATGTATGCACTTCCCTTCTCCATTGTTTTCGCAAATTTTATGGTCTGTGAGAATTCGACGTTGTCACTGCCGTGGGTAATTCGTAAATTTGCGAATAATATTGTATTACACCACATAATATATTATCTTTGGGAACCAGCTGGAGACGACGCGCAGTCATATTATATCTTATAAACCTGGATAGACAGCACACAGCTTCAGTAAATTATTAGTATACAAATTAAAGAGTAATATAAACGGTTGAATATATAGTCGAGAAAACCGTAATAAGATTAGTTAAATTTAATGTAGATAAATTTAACATATTTAAACTATGTGATTCAGGGTTTGTTTTAATTGAAGAATAATAAATATATTTTTCACCGCGTAATTTTAATAAAAAATATTCGAATTGTACTATACTCTTGTCCAGGGGAAGGGAACCTTTTCATGTCTAAAGACCACATTCATTTATCTGATTCAACATAAGGCCGCAGTAAACAAAACTTTGACACCCCCCTTTTTTCGACTGTCGAACATAAAATGGGTTGATTACGTTTCTTTTTCCAAACGCTTGCTGTGGTCTAGTTGGTTAGAGCTTGCTTTACCGATCAGGTGGGTCTGGGTTCGATTCCCGGTAAGATCAATGTCAAATTGAATTTTTTTCAATTTTAATTTGAGATCTAAGACATGGGTGTTTGTGAAGTCAATTCTCCTTGAGTTAATCTCATGTGACTTTCAAAAATTCTCATCGAGTATATCTCGTATGATCTTTCAATTTAAAAATATTTGACGCATTGGCGTAAGCTGTAATGTCAAATATTTTTTTTAAAATATTTAAAATTTTATAAAGTTTATAAAGTTTTATAGTTTTTTGATCAAAGTGAATATTTTGATCAAGTCAAAAGGCCGCGTCAGAGTAGCCAAGAGGCCGCAGGATCCCTTCAAGATCTACGAGATTACGAACTAAGATGATTGAAACAGGGCTGTAGAGCAACGTTCCCTCTAATTTTTCTACTGTGTGTGCGGACCATCAACTTTTGTGTGCGGTAAATTTTCAGTAAAATAAAAAATATGCGCAAATATGTTGATAGTTATTCTCTGACCTACTTACTAACACTAGATAAATTAATTCTTCATTTCAAGCCGCTAAATAAAACAATGTAACTCTATTGTACACCATTTATATGTGCGAAGGACGGAAAAGAGTGTGCGGCAACATCTTGCGAGGTGTGCGAGCGCACACGCGCACACCTTAGCGGGAACATTGCTGTAGAGTCGTGTGAAAAAAAATGACGACTCCGCCTCCTTTAATTTTAACTTATATATATGATCATCTTGAGTCAGCCTAAGCTGCAGTGGCAACACTGTGGACTATTGTGGTTTGCACAAACATCCTTTTTCCGACTCCGATTCCAACTCCACAGTCCTGGATTATAAACAGACTTTTTGATGTAATTATTGCCAAACGTATTTTACTGCTTCTGTTCTAAATAATATATTTGTCATTTACGACACTTCACCTTTCTCGCGTTGAATTTAATAACAACGAATATTTTATTGATAATATATCCATACTTTTCAATTGAATTGCCCACTCAACCGAAATGCAAAAGAGCAATTTGTTCATATTTTTATGGATGTGCGATGTTATCGCACCTACATGGCACTTCCAGCATCCCACCCGAGTGCTCTACATCAGACGTTCAATTTTATTTTATTTTCGAAGCTTTCGTTGCAGTCGAAGTTCTCGAAGACTCCCATTTCATAAATTAAAAAAATATAGAACAAAATAACCGAAATCAATAACAAGCAAAATTTGTTAATTTTATTCTTGTAGTATTTTTTTATCGTCCTTGTATTATTGTTATATAATAAAAACATATTTTCTGGTATGTTGAAATGTACTCAACGATGGGCTGCCAATAATTTAATAAAGGAATCGCTTAATCTCAAAGCTATTTGCCGTGTTGCAGAGAAAGGACGGATTTTTTAAATCAGTATTATATATATCAAATATTACTACATATATGTAAAAATACGCAATGTACCGTAATTCAATTAATATTAATAGCTGAAAAATTTATCTACCTCTATTAGATTGCAAGAGTGAATAATTTCAAGATTGATTCTATTATTTTAGCTCCAAATTCTATATGTTAAACGTTATACTAAAACCATTTACCTGTGCATCAATGCGTTCTTAAAATTTAACTATAATTCATTATACGTCTCATGAATCTGCGTTTTTTTAAAAATAATTTAACATGAGGCTCGCCGGCCTAACTAAGTCAAATCTAACAAGGGTGAATCTGAATGTAATCGCCTTAAATTTGTTGTCGCCCGAGAAGCGCTTTACTTCTTTCCTAGCAATATATCATTTGACATACTCGAAAATGTCTTGAAATAGTTACGGAATTAACACAATGTTCAATTCTATTACAATTAATAACATTAATTTTTGGTTGATCGCGGACCTATAAAATGGGTTTTTAATTTTCTCTCGTGAAGCGATATCAGTCGATTGCTATCAATAATGATTTTAGATTGAACGTTTCCTTTTGAACGTGCCTTTTTAATAATGAACAGATATGTATCTCTTATACAGATTTCGTAACACAGATATTATGTAGACACTACTAAATAAACAAAACAAGTGTCAGTAAATTTATCCTTCGCTATTTATTTATTACCATATTTAAGGTTCACACCAGTGTTAGGATACTAAACATAGTCCTTAAACTTTAATACAATCTATGACGTGGGACCAAAAAAACTACCTAACATATGTATGTATATAAATATAAAAATATTTTGTTGATCATATTAAATAAAGTGTTAATTGTGTATGTAATTGCATAGTCACAGGTTTACCTTAGCAATTAAAAAAACGTGTAATATTATTTTTGTTATGTGTACACTGCAAGATTTAATTCATGTTTTAACCTATAAATATATAAAATGTTTTACGTTGGATCCCGGAGCAGTGTTTTCACGTGGTAAGCTAGCCGAGCGTTGAGTCCCGGAACCGTGTTTTAAAGTGATGGGCTATGCTTTAAAATAGAGCCATCATTGTGGTATCAATCAACATTTTGTATAGAAGACTCAGTATAATCATTATAACAGATTCTAAAATTATTATACATCAGTCTTTTGATTATTACTTTTATTTAAAATAATAACTGATTTTATCAACCAAAATTTAAGGATATCATAACGCATTTGATGCGTCCAATTATCCTTCTGAAGATTACACGATGTGCAGTCACTGAGTTCATTTTCAATTTTAACTTTAAATATTCTATAAAATAGAATGTCAAAAAGCATTTCTAAAAATATTTTGTTACTGATAGCAGCAAGAAAAAATAAATAAGCCCAATTGAACCTGCAAGGTGGGCGCCAAACAAAAAATGGAGTAAGACTCGATACATGTGCAAACATTGTAATATGGCTTTCAGTAGCAGAAAATTCTAGCAATAATACCATACATAATTAAATAGTAATAGTCTTTCAAACAACCACAAAAGGTCTAATTTGATTTTACTTTGTGGTTTCACAGTTATAGCCTTTTTAGAAAGTCATTACGAAAAATGCAATTCTTCAAAAATAAACCGGGCACACGAGACAATTTTACTTGATTTGGGCCGGGGCCGAAAGTGTTATCCGCATTGTCATGTGCTTGTGAGAGTAAAACGACATTAAATAACTTTTATATTGTTGTGACATGATATAATATTCTTCCTTTATCCATTTTTCAGTTTTATGATGCAAGTGCGTAATGACTTCGACTATTCCTATAGAGAACTTTTATTTTAAAAAAGCTTTTTACGACTTGCCTTTGATGCTTTAGCGAACCATCGTTAAAAGATCTTTAACTATTTTTACTGTCGAGTCAACTTTCGGTATTATTAAAATTATTTTTTATGATTTAAAATATTACCTCTTTTCCTTATCGATACAATTTTATTTAGAATTAAACCGTTTGCCACGCTTTTTATAAAAAAAATGGTTTTAAACAATCGTATTTGGTTTCGAATATATTATCTACTAATATAAAATTAGATTTGATAACCACTTATTCCACAATTATTCCATTTGTTTTTTTTTATTTAAATTTGAGAATTATCATTTTGTAACACATCTAGTGTAATAACAAAGTTATCAAATTTAATTTTATATTTAAAATGAACTTCAACAAACTGCCGAATACATCGAAGATTATATCTACGCACAAGATTAAAAAATCATTGATTTCTAACAAGTTTAATATTTGACTGCATACATTTTGCACCCAATTAAACAGGCAAAAACTTTCAATTTAATTTTATCATGTATGTACATTTGTTTCACATTAAATCTTTACCATATATAAAGGTGTAAAATTATAATGAAACATGTGTTTAATAGAAAGTAACAGCATTTTAACTATTATTTATTTAGAAAATATTTTTTACTGAAATTTTCTTTGGCCTTAAAAAACACTGGAACATCTTGTCACTGCTTTATATTTTTAATAGAATTAACTCACGATAATGACTCGCCCAATAATAAAATGAAACCATGAGTAACGGTGTTGAGATTGTTTCAGGACCTTAATAACGAAAAAAAATACATGTTGCTTTTTTATTGTACACATTTGCCCTCGTTACAGTCAGTGCTGATCAAATCAATTGAAATCAATCGAAGGAAAAATGCAACTTTCAAAATTTTACCATATTATAATTTTTACATAAGTTCAGCTGAAACTATTGGATTAAATGTACAATTCTATACTTATCTTTTTTCACTAAATGTAAAACAGTCGGATTGCATTTGTAATGTAATTTTGAGAAGATTTCAGTGGTAATTCCGCGGACCGTCGGTTGGGAAAAGATTATGTAGATTATTAACAGTAAACGAAACCAAAGATCGATCAATTTTTAACTACATTGAAAGAGATTCAGATAAGAAAACACCATACATTAAGTTAAACGTTAAATATATAAAACTATCTAGGCTTTAAATTGATCATTCGGACAGCCCTTGCAAGTTTGCAACTGACAAAAATATTACGGTTATGGTTCCGACTACATAGATAAAAATCGGTAGCAAGTTGTATAGTAAAAATTCGTTGGATATATCCAAACTTGATCTGTTTTGTAACAAGTAAATAGACTTTTATAGTTTTATGTCTTAAGCAATGAATCGCAACAGTCAAAACGAATAATTAATAAAATTTCATACCAACTTACAAATGTACTCTTTTGTTTCAACAAAGATACAAAATTATATGTCGTCGGAATTCGAAAAGACACAAAAATCTTAACGACATTTTTTACAGTCATCGTTTTACATTACGTAAGAAGATAATAATAAAAAAATACCATTTTACTGTTCTCAATATTTTTTTTATGCCACCAAATTTCCGTAAAAGTAACTCAGAATTTGGTTTGTTACCGTTGATTGGAAGAATATTTAGTCACTGAAATGTATTGTTTTATACTCATCAAGTAATGGTAAATAATAATTATTAAATCTGAAGCAACGTAATTAATTATCCTAAGATTTTATAATTACCAGTTACTTCAGTTCATTGAAATTGAATCATTGAAACTAGTTAAGTAAAAATATGAGTACAATAGAATAAATTATTTTATAGAATAATCTATACAGAATACATATTATATCAATCAAACAAGCAATAATTTATTGAAACAGTTCTTATCTAATGATGATAAGTAGTAACAATTTCTTATTTGTGAGAAAGCTTAGTTTTTTAATTTTTCATGGTGAAATGTCAACTTTTGAAATAAAGAAAGCAGATTGGTTCTGTTTAAGAAAAATAAGAGTTGTTAAAACTTGAAAACAAATAATGGAAAAGAACTATTCTATCAAGCAAATACCACACTATTGACGACATTATCACCACATCGGTTTTGTCATTTTTAACAACGATGCCATATTACTTACTAACAGGTAGAATCCTGGAAAACGAGAGATATCTTGTTTCTTGCAATTACAATATCAGTTAATATTATCATGAGTCATGCGTATGCACTTGCTGAAATGTCTTCAGTAGAAAGGATTAAATATTTGAAATCTCGCGAAGTAATTTAAGCTTTTACTATAAAATACCTATGCAATAAATAGAATAATCTCTGATAAAATATGTAGTTTTTATTTTCTTTCCTTTTGAATGTTTGACAGAATGGACTACCAATAGTGAAATATTTTACAGCTAATAAATTTGTAGTTACTTCCATCGTTAAACACAACTATACTTATTTTTTTACAACGCTTTTTAATTCTCAATAGTATTTTTACTAGCAATAAACGGAAAGTATTTCTAATTTTACTGTCTTTTGTTGAACTCGTATGCACTCGCCCGTGAACAGATCTTATCAAATACTAACGTTGATATAATTAAGAATTTCGTTCGAGAGTTTTGCTAAAGTTATCTCGTTTTCCCAAGTGACTAAAAGTTTTCCATTGACTCAACATTTTCATCCAGAGACAATTTATACTCTCTTTAAATCGTCGATTATTGAACATTAACTTAATAAAGTAAAATAAACTGAATATAAACTTCATTGGAATTTATTAGTTTTATCTTATAAATTAAGATTTACTTTATAACCTGACTGTCAGATTAAACATAGTAATGAAAAACATCAAATTCTTAACATTGTGCGCCAGAAAATGACATTGTCGTGGTTATTTCAGCATAATGTTTTCACCAGGACGATTCACTATCGACTTTGCATTCATTTTCTATCAACTTATGGGCGTAAGTCTCATAATATTATTTAACCACTTGGATCCCAAGCGGACACAGGTGTCCGTAACATATGCAAGCGAACACGGATGTCCAAGACATTTAAAAAATCAAATACTTGGTATTCTAATAGAATATAAGCAATATTTTGATGAATATCTATACTGAGTCAATATAGGTTTTTAAAATATCGAATTTGAGTGTATTTTAGGTAAAATTATTTTTCTCTAAAACGCGCAGTATCTCTGGGACATATTAATGATTTATTTGCGCGGTATTCAAGCGGTTTACTTATAATGGTTAGGATTTACTCGCAACCGGACATATATTCGCTAGGATTGTCGGCTTACGAAATATTATATTATACTTGAAAGGAAACCTGGTCTGCTCTTTATCATAAAATAATTGCCATTTATAAAGATATGTTAGACTCGAGATATCTTCGAAGTAAATTAATGTACAGGATGAATTATGGATACTTTTGATTCGACTTAATTTACATAACTCATCATCAAAAGAGATTTTCTCCGAGTCGGATAAAGTTCATTATGGTTTCATTCGAATAATAATTACATGGAGTATCTCTTCTTTATATGTCATAAAATTCAATCACACCACACGTTTGATGTGTTACAATGGAGAAAGTTCTTTGACACGTTGCCGGTGCCTCATGTGTTAACAATGAGCCCATAATTGTAACGTCTTTGTGTTTTTATTTTATGTCATTTTAATTTATGGTCTCAGCACTCAGACATCTTGAATGTTCTCTGGGAACTTAACTTGTTCCCAAATTATTTGACAATGTATTTACACGGATTTGATTTCAAGAAACGACTTTCTTTGTTTGCGTCTTAACCTTCCTGAGTTGAATTGAGTCATTGAATTTCATAATTATTATATTGTATAAAGTTCAAACGTTTGAGTTTGGATATTTAGATTGTTACAATTTTTAATATGTATCAAAATATTTTAAAGTTAGATCTGACACTGAACATTATCTGTAATGTGCTCCAGTTAAAATCAAGCTTTTGGTGTGTTATTCAAGCTTAGGGTGAACAATGGCATAGATAAAAGTACTAATAAAAAGTATAATTGTAGATATTTTTGAAATTTCAGAGTAAATTAGACAACTGAAGTTCGCATTCTGTACTATTTATTAAGTCACCATTTCAGCCGAACCTAAATTTCCACACTGTAGTTTTCAATTAAATATTTAAGTAGTTTTCTATTTGTTATATTATTCTATACGTGATAGACTTATAAAATAATTTATTTTCAACTATGTATCAATGACAAAGAACACTAGTGTGAGAAAATACTGGTGACTGAAAACAGGCGATCATTTTACACAACAAAATTTGCGACCTCTTTTTCCCGGTAATCGGCATGTCACTTGGGGGAGATTTCGTACTTAGGGACTTGTCGGGTTTTTTGTTGTCTTAAGTATCGGGAATTTTTTGGAAAATGTCCCGGGAATTGTGACTGTGATTTATAATGTGCTAATAACATGTACATTTTAATTTTGAAAAAAAAACAATTCTTGTGGTTAAGAAACTCTCAAAAGGACTGATGTATATTGAATGAAAGCAGGTATAAGAGGGGAGCCCCAATAAAAACGGACACGACATGGTGGGGAGGTGACACTTACCCGGGGTTTTAACAAAATTAAGTATGCATATATAAAAGGGATCTGATTGAAAAACAGATGTTTGGGATTTATAATTTAGTAGACATTTTAAAAAACCATGTATTTATATATTGTAATATAACTGTAGCAAAAGCAAATTACAAAATATTCAAATTAAATGTTCATAGTTCACAAATGTTTTTTCACTATTTGACAAAGATACCAATGTCTCAATAGGACAAAAAAGTCTAATAGCTGTAATGTGAAGTTACGGTCATAAATTTACTGACGGTGGGATTATTAAACGTTGTATTAAAAAAACTCGATTTTTGCTAGATAGTGCATACTTTCAAAAGGCGCCGAGAGTATGCAATACATAAATACATACATACATGCAAATATTTAATTTTCATAAAAGTATAATTTTATTGAAGGGGAAATAAAAGTCTCGAGTCCCGGGACTTTGAAAACCCCGAGACTTCAGAATCCCTATTTCGTACTTTAGTATACAATTGTTGAATTGTCTTCTTTAAAACATTGAAACAAATATTTAATATTGTTCGCTAAATATTACTGTGTGTTAGTAAGATTCGTTAGCATCAAAGAACGATGATAAAGTTTATGATTAGTAATGTGACAAAAAGATCCGTGTGTCATCGTCCATTAACTAACAGAAAGCTTAATTAAAATTTAGTTTCTCTTTGTGAAATTTTGAGTCACTGCACCCAACAAAAGCAACGCCGCATTATGTGCTTAAAAAAATATGCATTTATTACTGGGTTAAGTCGATATTATACGGTTTTATCCGTGGATAATTATTATTACACGTCGTTCTTTGAAATTATCGAAGCTTTTAAAGTTATACGGTGCTTTTTCTCTGTACAAGATCTTTTGAATTATATTTACTATAATCAGGATTAGTACTTCATATATACGCACATGAAATGAACGTTTATTATCTGTACTTTAAGAGATGTGTAATTTGCTTCGGATATTATAAAATCAATGCAGTAGTAGGTTAAAAGCAGCTTAAAGGTGTAACTCTTATTTATTATTGACTTTATTGCTGTAATGAACAAAAAACCTACTAAGAAGATAAAATACTCACATTTACAATATTAATGTTTGAATTACTTCTTTTATCGACTGTGGAAAGGAAAAAGGACGTAACCCACAAATATCAAATTTTACAGGAGGCGCTAAAAACGTGTTTTGATGATTTTGTGACATATGCAAATTATGAATTATACACAACCTTGAAGTGCACGAATACTTCTAAACTGGTGTTTAATTGACATAATCTAATATTAATTTAAAAAATTGACTCGGAAAAACCGTTATTTCAGTGTTTTTTCTTGGTTTTAATTTTTTACAAGGTCATCTTTTTCAAACTTAAAAGCTAAATTTAGATACTAATTCGGCATTTTCAGCTTCCATCCTTTTGATTGAATGTGTGTCAAGTTGTTTGTATACATTGTGATTATCGAAAAAAAGCTGTTTCGGAAAATTGAGGGTTAAGTCCTTTTTCCTTTCCACAGTCGATATGTATTAATAAATGTTTTATATTTGAAACAAGCACTGTTTGTAGCATGACCGATTCTTTTGGAATAATATCACACAATATCAACTGAAAATAATATCATAATATGTATATTTATATCGACTTTTTTATTTTTTACGTAGAAGCTTATTTTTACGACTCTGTATAACTTATAACGTTTTTAATAAAAACAAAGCTTTTTTACAGCCATAGCATTTTTTTTTATAATTATTCATATTTTTTTGCGGTGTTACTTGATATAATTCAATTCTCTTCGGTTCAATTCCTAATTTAAAATACATAAATTTGAGTTATTTGTGTATTAGTACTTTTTAAAAACTGATTTTAAATCAAATGAATAATACATTTTATAAAGGATTTAAATTTAAAAAAAAAACACTACTAATTCCACATTATTTACTAATATTAAAATCTGTTCAATGGTTAATCTGTTAACTGGCGGACATGGTTTTAAAAAAATCCAAAGCTTTCCACTTAATAATAATAATAATCTTTTTGTTAAAAAATAAAACCTCTTTTGTACTAATTTTACATTTATTTTTTAACATCAAGACCGGTTTCTTTCGTCACAGGCATTTTAAACTGATAAAAAGATACATTGATACAAGGAATGATACAATTTATATTTAACAGTTTAAAATAGACGTGATGAGCAAAACCGCTCCTGATCTTATTAAATAATTAATTTGAAATGAGCTCAAAATACAATGCCCTCCCACTAAGATTTGACAATAGAAATTATGACATTAAAAGCAACATTTTTTCTACGAAGGAACGTCAGTTAAAATCGACAGATATTTTTAAATAAATGTTTATATTCAATATCTGACTTATCCCTGATAACTGGCGGTAACTTCGAAGACCTGATAGTAGAAACTGCTGTAAATTGAACAAAGAAGAATCCGGTCTAGGAGCATTAAATGATAAATCACGTATGCGGTAGTAAAAACCGTTTAATCTCCCTGTTCGGCCTAATGTCCTTTTTATACCTTTTTGATATTAAATAATAAAACATGATAATACCCAACTTTATTTGATTAATAAAACATAAAATGAACGATATTTCTTGAAGCAGTTTCATTCACTAATTACAGCGAATGAAACGTTTGCTTATATATAATTCGATCCGCTCTCTTATCACAGTTCTAGTTTTGAAACGAAATGTTAAGCAATTAATTCTCAATATTTTCTATTTAATCTTCGGATAATTAAGGAGCGGTCACTCTCGGAAATTTAAGCATGAAATTGCGAAGAAAATATCTTATTATTTTTTAAAACACATTTATACATCACGAAACTGAAATAGAAGTCTCAAAGTTTGATGCAAAGGTGTAATGAATTACTTTTACGTTTTATTAAATAGCACAAACTATTTTTATTTTGTATACAACTAATGTATATTTCAGCGATATAATGAATACATAAAGACCACACTTTTTTTGGGTGGATTCGACGGTAACTTTGTGAAAATTCTCACTTCACCTGTAATGGGCCCAAATAATAATGGATACTTGTATTGTTCCTCTAATTGTGTTTCGCCTATTTTAAAAACATCTGTAGACTGACTATTGTTAGATTATATATTGGTAACTCACTACTGCTTATTATATTTCCTATGGGATTTACCCATCTGAACATAAATATTTTATTTGTAACTAGAAATGATATCGTGATTAATGCTATTATTTAAAAAAATCCCAGGCACAATTTTGTAACTCAGTAAGCTAAGAATGAGAATCCAAGTGTACTTTATAAATAAAAACTTTTGTCTGAAGATGCTTATTAAAGAGGCGAAACAGTGTTGTAACTTGGTGCACACTTAGTGGAATAACAAGGATATCAAATATTATTATATATTGACATGAATTGGGAAGAACATCAGGGCTAACGAAAGGGAAAATTATCTATTCCTTATTGTTATATTTATTTAAAATACATACGAAAATTTATTTATTATAGAAGACTATTGTTTCAATTCATCACAAGTACTACCGAAACTTTTGGGGCATGTTTACGAAACCTGTGTAACATGTTAACCGACTCGCATGGGCTTAACTATAAATCACGCACGTGGTAATAAAAGGTTTTAATTAGCGCGTTAAGTTACCGCCTTGTGGCATTGCGTTATATCAAGCAAGATTCCAATATAAAATCATCCAGTACACAGAGTTTTTGATCTACTATGAAATCGATTTTTCAAATAAGTATGATTTGTTCGCAAAATTTCGAATGCTGCTTCAGAAAAGTTATGTTGTATTCTTATCGCGTCAGAAAATTCACCAAGCATCAGAAAGTTTTCATCAGAACTATATATAATATCGACTGTAGAAAGGAAAAAGGACGTAACCCACAGTTTTTCAAAACAGCTTTTTTCGAATATCATAATTTGCATAACTTGATACACGTTATATCTTATATCAAAAAGATGTAAGCTAAAAACAAAAAAATGGTACTTAAATTTACCTTTTAAGTTTGAAAAAAGGAGGGTCTGTGAAAATTGCAATCAGAAAAAAATATTTAATTAATATTAGATAGAGTCAATTAAAAACTAGTTTATAAGTCTCCTTGTACTTCAAGGTTGTGTAAATTCCATAATTTGCCTTTGACCCAAAATCACCAAAAAACGTTTTTTGTCTCTCCTGTAATATTTTTTATGCGTGGGTTACGTCCCTTTTCCTATCCACAGTCGATATATACTATAAAACATATATCAGAAGGCATACGCCGAAATAGTTATCAATTATATTTAAAATATATATATATATTTGTAGAACAAAATATTTATCTATTTTCACCTTATTATAATGGAGTTCTACCAATTCAACCAATGAATTATCATCACTTGATACATATAATTTGACGTTTAATTGTGGATTTAGATGTATATTAATTTATTAAAGATATTCTCAGGTTAAACCACTATCTTACTGCAGTAAAGTTACTGTATTTTTTAGCTGTATTATGAAACAAACTTGTGTCGTAAAATATATTTATTCCAAGTGTATAATAAAAGAGACCCATCCATATTTTGAGAATAGTGTGACAATGCTTAAAAACGCCGACATTTGATATGTGTATAAAGTGTTCTCACATATTTATTGCAACATTTTTTGAACGATGTATGGACACCGGAAAACTGACCCGGAACACCTCGAATAGTTTTGATATTAACCGAGCCTCTTGTTAATGTATTGGCAGCACACCTCTGGATGCATCCTGTATAAATCAAAAGAAAGAGTGCGGCTGTTTCGTGAATGGCTAACTACTGAATAATGTTGCGCCTAAGAGCTTACTGGTCATAATATTTTCTTTTATGAGGTCGTCGATCGGTACACAAAGCGCTTGCGATAGTGCGTAGATATTAGTGAGTATCTCTGAGCTTTGGTATAAGAATACACATTTGAACCAGGAGTTGCCAGAATGCTCTCATAGAGTTTACAATAATATATTTACTAGAAGATTTGTTGAAAAATATTTTTACCTCATGCTTTTTTTTTAAATTTAACTTTTGATATCGTTTTGACGTCGTCATAATTTTCTCGATACTTCTCGAGTTTGAAATGACAAATTGATAAACAAATTTGGTCAATTTGATTTTTAAAACGATTCGAATAATTGTAAGAATCGGAATTCTAAAACGTCTCAATTGACTAGTTTAATATCTTTAAGTTTAATTGACTAGTAATTTTGTGGAAGTTCATTTTTTATATAAAATTAAATTTGATAACGTTGCTATTCCACAAATTTTTCGCCTATTTTGGCAGCATCATCAGACATACGAATGAACTAAAAAGTGATTCTTATTATTATATTATAAATTATAAAATAAAAGTCGGAGTTTTTTTTTCTCTACTGGACGCAGGGGTTTATTACTAATGAAGTGGGAAGGAGACCAGTTTACTCTTTATAATTCTTATTCACAGAATTGGTTGGATATGAGTGACATGGTGTACATAAAATATATACTATTTGTGTTCCTTTGCGTTTACCTGTTCATTTTAATTTTGAAGCTTGTATCGACCATAAAATAAAATATACAGCCTACGACTGCCATCTACGAGCTAGATTTTATCGATTTCAAAATTATTAGTAAAATAATGTTTTACTAATTATCTTTATATTCGTCAGTGGCACTGTATCTTTACACTTCACACTATTCTTAGACGATTTTTGTTATTATTTTGTTAGATTTCTATAGTATTATATTGATTAAGATTTTTTTTTAAATTATGAAGAAGTCATGTCTGTAATTTAATTTAATTTTTAATTTGCCTACGTTTTTATCTGTTATCTCCTTAGGAGTTGCGATATACTGAATTTATTATAAATGTATAATATGTTTCTATTTTGGTTTACGTTACTGACCGTAGTATGTATTTATCCTATGTACCCATGCGTTAAATACATACCGTGGGTGAATCAAACGAATAGGGGTCAATATTTCATTTTTATTTTTTATAAATGTGTGGCAAGGTATGATCATTCATACAAAATACGATTATGCCTGCTAAGATCGATATAATACAAATCACGACCGTACACGTATTTTAATGCATTGCTATCACATTAATTTATACATGATTTAATTGGCTTTAGCCAAAATATCAAAAATTGATGAACAAAAAAACTGCCGCTAAACATTAACATTTCACTTAAAATAGCGATTGAATTCAATCATCGTGAACAATACTGATTGAAGATTCTTTTTACAGAATAATTAGTTCCGTCAAATAGGATGACAAAATAACATTTCATTTATCGTTGGAATTTTTCCTAAATCCTCCCATTAAGCCCACAACAGAAGGTGCACATATCAGTCATTCCATTTTGGATTTGAAAATTTAATATTCGTACATTTTTGTATTGAATGTGTTCCTAAGTGGAAGCTTTTATCGAGAAAATGCTATTTTGGTGTACTAACCGTTTCGTATATTTCATTTTCAATTTTGACTCAAATTGGGTTGCCATCAATTCTTTCTTCTCGTCACGATTTTCGCGTTTTAAGCTGTCGAATTTTTAATGTTATTTGGTTCACTGAAAAAGTATTCCACGACACAAATAAATACGTTTGCGACGGTGATTCAATTAATGAATTACCTGAATAAGTCGGGTCCGTGGCACAAATCGCATGGGTTTGAGTCTCAATAAGAACATCATTTTTCAACCAATTTATCTATTAAGATTCTCTCCCACCCTTCCAATTCTAAAATAACGAGAACAATCAGTTGACCACTAATTCGCTTCCAGCCATATCCTTGTACTGCCATTTTTAATTGAAAATATATACATATACGTAATGTTGAAACTCGTTATATATATATAAATTGACATTACTCGTAATTTATTTTAGAGCGAGTTTCATTTATTGTGAGAATTTTCTACTATTGTTCACGATGTTAAACCCCAAGAATAAATGCCCACTAATAAAAGTCATTAAGACCAATACAGTTGGTATGAATTCGACGTAAAACAAGTAGGTAGAATTAAATGAAATCATCGCTCGAATATTACGAAAACGTTTATTTAAGAACTTGCAATCACCGAAGTTTAATTACATACAATATTTAACAGACAAAATTTTGAATTAATACAATACACAATAACTATTTTTAATACCTAGCTTGCTCACACGGTTTTATAAAAGTTAAAAAAAAATTGAAGCTACCACCCCCGCGCGGGAACAAAATGATTTTTAATTTTCGTCGAAATGGAAAAATATCAGTTCTTTCTTCTCGGACGAAGCACCACAAAAGAAAAAAAACTGCAAGTGAATTTACAACCAAAAGTCTCTGGAACCAAGTCCCAGAACCGGGAAGTGTCCCCCACACCCGTTGTGTTCGGTTCGTTTCGTTTCCCAAAGAGCAAGGAAGAAAGAAACAAAAATCACATGGGGTATCGAAAAACATAGTTGCCATTTAAGTCCATTAACAATAAAACAATTAATATTACAAAATTTAAACACAATTAATTTAGCTACACATTTTAAAATTCTGCCAGTTATCATCACAAAAGTGGTAGTGGTAGCGGGTGACAATAAACCATACCGTATCAATATATATCACGTCAATGGTGAGAAAACGAGTTACTCATAGTTACGAAGATTCCAATATTCCTTAGTAAAATTACTACTGACTACAGAGGTAAGCTTGTTGGGAACCCGCAACATGTCTTGTTGTTTTATATGAAATAATCTAAATATATTATCTAAATGTATGCCTATTTGTGGCTAAAATATAAATACCAGCCTAAGCTCGCTCCGTTTGATACGTCAGTAGAAACTGTGAGTTATTCCCAGAGCCTCCACCGTATTCCTTTCTATCTATTTTCGTTCCCAACGCGATGAACAAATCTGATTTCGAGCAGTCAATAATAATAATTGGTGAACATGTGTAGCAGGTATGTATAAATTTCATTTCTCGGCGGTCGATCTTTGCAGTGTATGTTGATTCGAAAAAGTATTGCAACATCGAACACAGTTTCCTCTGGATTTGTTCGAAGCGGTACAAAACTGTACGGCAAAAAAAATCCTCACACGTGATAATTCTTCGAATGAAAAGCGATCGAATTCGTTTAAGAAAGAAGAGAATATATGGAATATCGCATATTTGAAATAAAATGTTTCAATATAGTAAAAAGTATAATATTTTGTTTTGTCTCGATTAAAAATACAAAAAATCAAATTCGCATTAGAATATTGCTTGATTTCACTATTAATAATGTTTATGGATAAAAACCTCACAATCCATCAATGTTATGAGTTTACATTATGAGGAGCAAACATTCAAAAAGTGATCAAAAGTCTCACAAATACAGAGCTTGGGATATGATGATTTGATTGTTGGAGAAACCACGGTTGGCTTGAATGTGTCAACTTTATGATTAATTTGTTGAACGAAAAAAACATTTTTGAACACTTATTGTGATTTCCATACATAAAATTTATTATGAATTATTTGTGACAAATCACTTTTTGAATTTTTGCTGCTCGTTTGTGTTTCATTTTAACGCTGTGCTAATACAAAGCTTTCGGGTTAATTCTTCAATTAAATTAACGCTTAAAATAAACATGCGTTACTTAGGTCAGTGGTTGGCAAACCGCGGCTCTCTGGTCCCTTGAGTGTGGCTCTTCCACAAAATAGCACATTCAGCGCGATTCAAACTTCGTGTTCCACGCGTAGAAGTCGGTTTTCAGTTTTAAAACTTAGAATTAGAAGGAGCAAACGCAGCTAACGTATCTCAATCAAATTGAGTACTTTTTAACTAAAAGCCAGCATAGGAGTACCTCAATCAAGTCAATAACAATGTACCCACCTATGTATATAGTTAAAGTTTAAAAAAATTGACTCTCAAATGAAATTTCAATAGTTGTATAGTTGATATTTGGCTCAGTTGACTTATGAGTTGACTTATGAGTTTGCCGATCACTGGCTTAGATGATTTTTTTATTAGTTCAATCAAAATCAGCTTTTAACCGTTTCGGCAATCAATGAATAAGTTTACAAATATTTTGCCATTTTTATAATGGAGTCACATTCTCTTTTTTTCTTTATATCTTTGCATGTGTAAAGGATAGGTCCCGTGCAGCTCTGTATCGTGCCAATAATATGAGAAATAAATTATTTTATATTCTTGATTGCATTGCGTTACGGAAGGCGGCCGTGAAAATGCGGCTGCATACACTCAACGGGTGGTGGAGGGATACTCAACAACCACCTTGAGTTGATAAGTATTTTTATTATAAAAATATTCTTGTATCTCCTATCCGCCATCTATTAAAAATAATGTTTGAAGGCTATTAAAAAGGTAGGCTTTACAATAATAGGTTTTAAAAAGTACTGGATGAGTAATATTTGTATGAAGTACACTAAAACGTGACGCAGAAAATTTAGAATATTTAACTAATAACTGTCTGAAGAGCTTGTTAACTAAAGCTTTAGCATAACTTTTGAACTGTACTTAAGCTTTTTATTTTCATCTTCATACTAACATATATTAAAAATATCAGTGCCCGTAAACTCGATACAATTAAAATAGAAATCGTTTATCGTTAAAAGTACACGTTTAAAAGAAAAACTTTAATAGGAAATAGTTTTATTACATTTTACACTCGAAGATTGGCCGTTTATCCAGTTTAATTTAGTTAGGTAGACTCTCAATATACGATTTCAATGAAACGAGATATTGAATTAAATATTTCAGTTTTATCCGAGCCAAGCCGTTCGGCAGCTTTTAGTCGAATAATAGTGTTTTTATTGTCGAGTTGACCGGATCTTGTATATTGTGATATAGCAACATTATCCCAAAATGTCCGACATGGAAACATTGCAAAGCTTTCACGGCGCGGTGCTTCGTTAACTTTACGCCTCGTTCTCTACATTGTCTCTAAAAGAGAGGAGCTTTTAAAAAAGCACTCGTTCGGGTATTAAAATTAACTGCCATCGTTGTAAAATTAGGCTCAGGATGCTTGCGGATTATCAAAATTAATTTTATTTCGTTATTAACAACCGAATTCGCAATATTTTTTTTACTTTAGTATCATCCTTTAAGGCATTAGCGTTCACAGATTTGAATTGTCTAGATCAGGAGTCGGTGACTTTTCTTCATTAAAGGCCGCATTCATTTTTCTGATTCGACTTAAGGCCGTAGTAAACATTGACTAGAAAATCTTTGGCCGGAATTTACGAATTTACTTCTCAGCTTCTCAGGAATTTACGAATTTACAAAAATGTACAGAAATAGAGAATGCACCAGGGTAGACAAAAAGTCGCATGCGGCCTTAAAGCCGCAGGTTCCCCACGCCTGGTCTGGATATTGACACAACGTTTATACTATATTAATAACAGCTGTTAGATTGACTTATATTTTATTATATTATGGACGCTGTTGAAACTGTTGATAAAAAAATATGCTTTTTTTTTTTCTTATGTTGTAAACTTTTAATTATTGTGACTATTGTTAATGCCGCCTGTGTCGAGTGATCAACGTCGTTGGCTACCGCTACGGAGGTCACGGGTTCGAATCCCAGTACGGACAGTTTTATAAAATTGATTTTTCAATCGATTTATGAATTTCTGTTCAAAGGCATGGATGTTTGTGTTATCTTGAATTAGATCCAGTCTTATGAACGGGGCGTAACGAGAGCGATTAGCTAGCCACTAGTCCTCTCCTAGCCCTTTCCTTCTATTCCTACTCTCTTTGGAAAAAGAGAGGTTGAGCAACTGAGTAACAAGCAGTTCTCGTAGAAACACTTCTGTTGAGATAAACTCCATTAGGAGTCCATATGCTCCACATTGGGAGCGAACATGGTAAAAATGTTAACAGGTTTAAGTCTGCTAAGAGTTGTATCAATATTGACATTTATGAGCATTTCGAAGGTGTATGATTATTTCAAAAAACCTTTTTAAAAGTTATTTATAAAAATCATCTGATTATGACTATGCTATATTTTTAAATGAATTTTTATACGAAATACCGGTTTTGATTTACTCGCCCGATTTTGCGATTCCAACTAGCCGCTTTTTTGCTTTATTTAAACATTTGTCGTAACACCCTGTATTGATATATTCGTCCGGTATTCCAATCTCCAATTTTATCATACTATTATATTTAAAAAACACTCACACCAAAATAAACAACACAATACCTGTAAGTAGAGAATCCAAGTCTGGACCCTTTTTGTGATCCCGGGATTTTGGGATTGACAATTTTTCAATCCCGGGATTGAACATTCAACATAATATCGTGTATAAATTGGGATTCGTGATAAATTCCAATTTTTATTTTCTGCAATTTTCTCAATCCCGAAATCCCTGGATTAGTATTGCCACAATCCAAGGTTTTTGGGATTACAGAATTGGACGGAATTTCGAGATCTAGGATCCGGGGATTAGATATCAGATTAGCAGTTTTATAAGTGAATATTTACAACTACAATTTATAATATTTATATGTTAAACTATTTCTTCTATTAATCTATAGCTTCTAAATTCTGATACGAAGCTATATTTTAATTTTAAATTGTTTTGAAAATTCTTAACGCTCGAGCCGATTCTCGTGAATATTTTTTGTATTATTTTAGAAGACTGTAACGAAGTTAAGAGTGATTAAATAATCAGCCAATCGTGAATTTCCGTGGGGGGTTTCTCTCAGCAATGAGGGTAGAGTTAAATGGACGGAGGGTTATTTGGAGATCTACGGGTTGGTCGCCTGAATTACCCTTCTGCCATAAAATATAAAAAAAATCCAGCTATTATCTTGTCGAGTTATCTATTTTCTCTTCGAGTTTAAATGCATGCGCTGTTTTTTATAGTCCACAGTAAAACTAATGACTGTGTCAAATTATTGTTCGTGTTATGAGTATATAACACAAAACGTACAAATAATTCGTATATATAATAAAACTTTTCGTATAATAACTCCCGGAGTAGAGAGTAATAAAAATATGAGAATTTTTGATGGTCCACCTTTGATATGAAAAAAGTGGTATTAAGCTGTGATTTTCTTTTTGTATAAAATAACACAACTTTCATAAACGATTGTAAACACCAAACAGGTAGTAATTAATCACCATTCACGTAATTTATCAGCCAAATAATTTCTCGAAGCTTTACTATTTAATTAAGCTAAAATATATAAAGACGCCTTGAATAGTACGACAAATATTTTCAAAAAAATTACGCAAATGGTGACTGTTGGGCGTTGGAACTACAATTAGTATTTTTAACATCTACGTTTTAAAAATACAACATAATATTTTATAGAAGAACACTTACATAAAAAAGAGTACTCCGTTAGCTTAAAAAGTGTGTTTTGAGCTTAAAAAAAGTTATGGCAGGCTGGTCGTTACCGATTGCGAGATCAGTATTTCCCATTATGCGTTGTACATTGTTCATTTACCATCCTACAACACTGAACGCATTTTTACTATCATCCATCTTGTTTCGCGTCTTAATTATCCATTAAGTAAAAAATACTTATTTTTAATCGGCATTATATGCAAAACGCACGCAGGTAAGTTATCGGCAACCTAGTTGATAGTCTCTGCAGTAGACTGTATTGATGCCTCTATGCCACTGTTTTAAATTTGCATATGAGAATATTTTTCGAACTCTATCTGTCCCAATTTGTTTTCATACATGAGTTTGTTAATTAAATAGTTGTAAAAACATTATATTTCTCAACCCATCCAATTCAGATGTTTATTAACTGCGCCAATGAATTATTATTAATTGAGATTTTATTAAATATAACTAAAATCTTCGTTCATCCAATCACTATGTTAATATCGATAAAAAAATATATACTCAAAGAAAGATTAGATCCATGATTATACGGTGAACTGTGTAACTTACAAAGTAACGATCCAACCATATTTCAATTGGAATTAACTTGGGATGCGGGTAGGAACCCTTTTCACTGGGTCAGACCTAATTATTTATGTTGACCAAACATCCGAAATAGGGTAAAAAAAACATTAAGTTGTTTCATTTAAAAGTAGTATAAATACACAATAACACGTCAGAAAGAGATCGTTTCAAATATATAATAGTTCTCGTTAGTTGTTTTTTATGTCAAGGAATCAAATCAATGATTTAATGTCTAATTATTCAGAGGACGCAAAAAACGTGTTGTACACGGTTACGTAGCACGAGATATAACATTTTTTTTACAACGACGTTGTCTATTACGTCATTGAATTCCTAACATCATACTTAAAATACGTGATCAATGACCAACGAAGGTTTGGATGTGAAAATCACAATGAACGAATACTAACTTAACATTTTTCTGAATCGAAAAAAAGACTCGCCAACTTGTAAATATAACAAAAAATAAAAAGGTTTTGTCTTCAATAAACTGAATAGATAAGACAATAAGTTTATTTTAACTAATTATACTTAGTATTTAAGTTATGAATGCTCAGGATGCTCCAATACTTCCTCATTGGCCGGATACAGGCTCAGAAGTATTAGTAATTGAATTCCGATTATCAATATGGATGACAAAACATCAATAATAATGATAATTACGTAACTATTTAAAAATCCGAGGCTGCCCAGGACACGAGCTGTCAAAGGGTCCCTTTGATGGCGACCATAGCGCCCTACAGGAAGCGAAAGTAATTGGAAGTATTGAACCGGAAGATTGTCGACCGGAAACAAGTGGCGGTGGCGTGGCCAGCGGCGATTTCGCGCCAATTTGGTGACGCTCGGTGAGCGATCGTCAGGCCGGATATTGACTAGGGATGAGATCCGGCGTGCATGTGCGTTATGATTGATTCTCAGTTAGGATTCGGCCCGTTGATGCCTTCTATTGGCAACCGATTAATTAAATTTTGAGTGATGTTAGATGGCTTACCGATGCGTGTAGTCAATCAAAGATATGTTGTGCTGTACATAATTCCTTCAACATGTAACGTGCTGTAATAGTAAATGTTTTCAGAATTTGAAAATGGATCCGATAACTACCTAAAGTAAATAATATAGTATATGATATTTCAGTCTCATGGTCGAGTGGTCAACGTCGATGGCTTGGGCTACATAGCTCACAGTTTCGAATCTTGGCACGGGCAGTTTTATAAAGTGATATTTAATTGATATATGTTTAAAGAGATTAGATGATTGTGATTCCACTACTCTTCCACCCAAAATGTCCTAAAATCGGGGCTTGGTGACGGCAATAAAAACTAGTCTTGTCTTAGCATTTTACTTCGATACCTACTCCATTCGCTAAAAGATAAGTTGAGTGATTGTATAACAAACCATTCTCGTCGCCAATCACTTGTATTGAGATAAAATCAATCGAGTCCAAATACGCATATAATGGATTGAAAAAAAAATCTTTTTCTTTTTTAAAAGTGCTTAAAGTACTTAAATTATGCTTCTTTTTAGTCAAATATTCACAAACAGCTGCATTACGTCATAACAGTATAATACGGAATTGGACGATGCTAAAAATTGTAAATTCGGTTCCCGCATAATTATTTTTATTATCATTATATTTGCTCGCGATCAAAAGCAAAAAATGTTTTGTACTAGTATGTACTGTAAAGAACTTTGCTGTTGTTCGCTAGGTGGACATGTTCCATAATTAAATTAAAAACCATGTGAGCATGAAAATGGTCCCGGTGTCTCCATCAAAGTAAAAAAGCTTTACACATGTTATAATATTTTACCCCGTGTTTTACGGTACGGTATTATACGCCGTGGTAGCCCAAAGACAAACCCGTATTGATTTTCTGTAATTTGGGATGTTTTATATCCTTCTAACTCAATTTTTATGGTAAAAACCAGTGCTATCAAATACATATGGGTATTTTTTCCAATTATTTTCGTATTTTATATTGTTTCCAATATGTTTATGAATATTTCACGGTCAATTTAAAAGTGTCAATATTTGATGGAGAGGCATTATATTAAACATATAAACACTCATTTGTATTAATTACACTTTTATTTTATATTATCAGGACTGGTTGCATGTAGAGTAAAAAGGTTTTCTGGTTGGAGTAAAACTATTGGAGTGTAGAAAATAATTCGTTAATTAATATGAAAGGATCTCTGATAAAAAAACAAAAAATGATTAAATGACACTAAAATGATTTTAGTTAAAATGTTTATTACTTCTTAAAAATAAATGAATAAATATGTGACATCACATCCCCATAATTTTACTTTGTTTTGAATAAATATCACTGAAATATTGTCAGTATATATATATCAGTTAATAATGCTCATAATGAGAGAAACCGAATTCATATTTTGTTTAGTGACGGAGTGACGGGACGTCGATTTTTTTTCAGATTTTAATGACTGTAACCTTTTATTTTGGGCAGCACTTGAGTTTTGAAAAAAAGTTTAGAATCCCGGCCTGTATCAAATCAAATTAAATTTAAATATTGATGTTTAAAAAAATTGTTCTCATTATTTATTTGGAACTTAAATTTCACATATGCGACCCGAGAACTATGAGGTTCCAAGAGTATTTTTTTGGCGAAGCAAGTCATCCAAGTACCATTAATGGTATTCATTGTTTCTTTTGTTTCGCCACAAATCTACACTTAAAACACACTTTTAGTTCTCGTGTAACGATGTGTTATTTACGATAAACATAATAAAGGAAAAAAAAACTGCTTCAGACGCATCAAAAACCGTAAATATCCTATATCAAATATCAAGGTTTTCCTACAAATGATCCATATTATTCTTTCCTTATAAAGCACGCAATCTTTGTATCTATTATATTAAATTTTTCCCGTAACACCAAACGCCTAAATTATTATATTTTAATTACAGTTTTTAGTTTTATTTAACCTAGTAATCGATCAGATAGAATCTGTATATTGTTTCCAAAGGGATCTGGCATATTGCCTTTTACCTGTCGGTTCGGTATGGGTACCATTTTTTGGTTTCATTATCACTGTGTAAAAATATCGCCAGAAGTAAATGCTTATTTTTATTGTTATACACATATAGAAAAACGAAGTAGTATACAATAAAACATGTTCCACAATTTTTACCATTAATTACATGTATCTAATCTGTTAATCCTTGTTACTAAATTGCGCGGTAAAATTTCATAATATGTTAAAACGTCTTTAACATTAATTACTATGTCCGCAGCTGGTGTCCTTAATTGCCTTTCGGGGTTTTATTTATTTACCCTGTGAAGCAATGTGAGCCCTTTGAGATATCACTTACAAAGCCCGCGAATCAAATCACGTAACACAACTAGCTTTATCGTTCTATTATCAAGCACTAATTGTCCTATGACGACCGAATAAAGCTTTGGGATATTAAATACAGAACTTATTTTACTATCATCCAAGTATAACGTATATAAAACCATCAAGATTTTCTCTTTTCATTGTTTTTTTTTAAATTCTGGCTTCAAGTATCGACCAACGTGACATGATATTTTACTCTGTAATTTATTTAATGAGGACAGATTCAGAGCATATCAAGTAGATTTGATTGAAAAGTTTTTTCATGTTAAAACAATGCATAAAAATTTAGACCTACAGTTCCGCATTATCACCACCCATATCTTATTACCTATGTCAGCGGTGGGCTGCCAATACGCTAACAAAGGGCTCGCTTAATCTCAAAGTAATTGTCGGCGTTCTGAGGAAGGAGTGATTTTTTATCACTCCTATGCAATTATATGCAATACGCAATCGAACAGGAGTTCAAATGTAACAGTATGCAATTTAGCGTAAACTTATCAATGTTAATGGCTACATATGAACTGCTGTTTATAGTGAAGCTGTCGTTGATAAAATAGAAGTCAGAAATTACAGTTATGTAATAATTTGATCTGAGAATATTGTTTTATCTTAAATTAACAAGGGGCCCGCCGGCCTTAGCAAAAATTAACAAGGGGCTCGCGCGAGCCCCGGCAAGCCCCGGCAAACCTTCTCCAGCCCACCCTTGTCTGTTATGGAGAACCTTTTTGAGAAGTGGGTCAAATTTTTTTCAATGTTTTTTTAATACTAGTTCGTGGGCCGCTAAGAAAGAGTAGTCACATGAAAATGGGAAAGGGAGAAAGCCTTTATGGGCCAATGTTTGAACCGCGGTTCATATATTCGCTATCACTGTGCTATACCCATATCTTATACCAGCGGTCGGCAACCCGAATGCATTTGCGTGCCACAAAACAGGCAATTCAAAGTTAAATAAATCTAGTCCAATCTATTGAATACTAAGACAATTTTGTTTATTAATACACGCTACATAAAAACGTTATAACAAATGCAATATTCAAAATTTAGTGAAGTTAATATTTGGTTCATAGTTTGAATTTTTCAATTCAGGTGTGCGCTACCAAAAATCCTTTCGCGTGCCACTTAGTAGCGTGCGTGGCATAGGTTTGCGGTCACTGTCCTATATCATCACCTTAGTATGGTATAATATATTGTTACAGCAAGAATAAACACATTTTTTTAAATGTTTTCTTTACCATGCCCGCTCCCAATGTGGGACATATGGACTCCTTATGTAGTTTATCTCAACAGAAGTATTTCTACGAGAACTGCTTGTTACTCAGTTGCTAAACCTCTCTTTTTCCAAAGAGAGTAGAAAAGAAAGCTAGGACATGACTAGTGGTTAGCTAATCGCTCTCGATACGCCATGTTCATAGGACTGGATGGGCGGGAGGGGGGAATTCAAGATAACACAAACATCTATGCGTTCGAACAGAAATTCATAAATCGATTGAAAAATCAATTTATAAAACTGTCCGTACTGATATTAGAACCCGTGACGTCCGTAATCAAAGCCAACGACGTTGACCACTCGACCACACAGGCGACAGATTAAAAATTACGATATAAAAATAAAAGGAAATAGGATAAACTAGAGGAAAAAATATTAGGGCTACAGGAAAAATCGGAGAAATAGAGTGGAGTGTAAACTAAGCTTTGCAACCAAGAGGAATTTAATTTTTTTACGGTACTGTTTTCTGATGAAAAAATAGTCTTCCCACATAAATCACGTCCTTAGCTTTGAAATATTGAAACTTATGCACGGTCGTCATATTTTATAAGTTTAACAAAAGATGACCCTGTTTTTAAATGCGCATTAGCTAGGCAAACTTAAAATGATCGCATTCAGGAATGTGCAAAGCAAACAAGGGAAAAATGAGAGTATACAATGGAAGAATATTTTGACAACAATGGGCCCCCGCGGGCTCCGTTCGGCAACAAGCTCATAAGTCACACCGTACTCGTGTTTTTATCAGCTCTTAAAAGATTATCGCCGCTTCTCAAATACCAGAAGAATTCAATTTTATTTTATTATCCATCAATTTCCACCCCTGTTACCAAGGGAAATTTTCAAATATACTAAGACATATTTATAGGAATATGTGTACCGCAGTGTTCTTTTTTCAAGCTGAGGAAATATAATATTACATCGAATTTTAATCTAAAAATTGACGGGCATATTTTTGTCCTGTCTCATGAATTTCTCGTTCAATCATTCCTTCTCTAGTTCGCAAATTGACATTTTGAAAGTTTATTTACTAAAAGTTCATAGTATATCACATGTCGGCTCTGTGGTGTAGTGGATAACGTCGTAAGCTTCCGTGTTGGATCTCCCGGATCCAAGTCTCGACAGTATTTTTTCAATTGATGTATTGATTTTTGTTCTAAGGTATAGATGTGTGTGATCTCTATAAATGTAACGAGTAACGAGAGCGATTTGCCAGCCACAAGTGCTATCATTTCAATCCTTATTACAACTGATCAGCAAACATTAATTGTAGAAAAAACTTCCATTGAGGTACCTCCATTATTAGGCGATTCACACTGGTAGCAGACATGGATGGATGAATATATAATGTATATATAAATTAATATATCACATGCATACAAAGGTGTGAATCAAATATTCATTACACCTAATTGAAGATGTAAATGACATAAAAACATAAAAAAATATCGAATCTGATGATAGTATCTTCCAATAAAATGTATTTAAATCAGAAGCTTGGCATTCCTCATTGACACTAATCAGAATTAATGGCCTTAACCAAGTCTCTCACTAGGGTAAGAGTAAATTTCAAGACTTTTCATTTCAAGAATTTAGAGACTGTTATTATGTTATGTGTTAAAATATTAGAAGGTGAAATGTTTTGGGTATCAAATTAATGAATCTACACACACTAAATGTGCTTACGTAATTTAAAAACATTAGTTTTTATAAATAATATAGAATGATTGCATCAATTTTGTTTGTTTAATAAAACTACTAGCTGTAAGCCCGTTGCCCAGCAACGTGAGATTTTTGTTGCATGCAAAGTATTTAATTTAATTTAATTTTATATTATTTTATGTTATTTTATTTTATTTTATTTTATTTTATTTTATTTTATTTTATTTTATTTTATTTTATTTTATTTTATTTTATTTTATTTAATTTAATTTAATTTAATTTTATTTAATTTTATTTAATTTAATTTAATTTAATTTTAATTTATTTTATTGTATTTTATTTTTATTTATTTTATTTTTATTAGAAATTTCGTAAATTATTTAATTTTTGGAATAATGTTTAAGTTTGCTAACAACCATTTTTCGTAAATTATTAAATCTTTGGAATAATGTTCAAGTTTGCTAACAATCATTTTTCGTAGTACCATAAATCGACCTCGGCGCATATATCGACAGCCCTGCAAAGGTTTCAAGTGTGCAAACAAATATATTTCGTAGAAAAAGAAAAATATCTTGGAATCATTTTTTTTGAATTGGCCACACTAAGTATTTGACATATTCTATTTTTGAATTCTCAATACAAACAAACAATCAAAGTCAAGTTTGAAATAGTTCTTTTTTCGAATGCTTAATATATATAATCTAATTTTGTCGCACCTGAAAGTTTGCCCTTTACCTCAGCGGTAAGACGTTCCGTTCATATTGCAAAGTTCCACGTTTCGAATCCGACCCGCGGCAGAAATAAAATGTGAAATAAAGTTTAGCGTTTTTTCACATTTAAAACTATGTGCTTCTTCAGCGTAATGAAAAAATACTTCTAGTATGAATAAAAAAAATGTCGACAGTCGGGCTGGGGATGAGGAGGGGGAGGGGAAATCGGTGACAATCATATAGAAGATGGATGACACTGAACAAAATCTGTCCCAGGAAATTTGAATTTTGAATATAAAAAGACGTCCATTCCAATTGGCCGAAAAATGTGATGTTCAAAATATGTTCAAAATAAATCGCTATCATTGGGCGAAGTGGACATCAGTACGCACACATTTGTGAAAAGTAAAAAGTGAAAAGTAAAAAGTGAAAACATATTTTATCGGCTATTAATATATAGATTTTTGTATGAGAATTTTTGGATCCTGCAACGTCACCAAAACAGTCTAAGTAAAAAGTAACCGCTTTTCGAACAATGGCTCTGTGAATCCCCAGACAGCGCTAACCGTTTAAAATTCCATCAGCCTTTTTTGTTTAAATACGAGATTAGGGGTAAATGGCGCAACCTTGTTACACAACAGTTATTAGGCTGCGCGGGCTAAATCGTAGATATGTGTTATTTTAAGAGGTTTTTAAAACATTGGATGAACTATATTAACAAAAACTTTTAGTATTACTTAATACTTTCTGTCTTGCCCTATACTTTCTATCCCTACTCTCTTCGAAAAAGATAGCTAGATCAACTGAGGAACAAGCAGTTCTCGTAGAAAAACCTATGTTGAGATAACTTGATTAGGATATGACTCTACATTGGGAGCGGACACGGATTAAAAAAAACACCAATCTATCTATAAGCCTTCGTGGACTTTCATCTCCTGAAATTATCAAAAAACGTTTTCTCTGACTCCTGTAAAATTTGCTCTGTGTGTTACGATCTTTTACTTTACTAGTGTTGATATTCTCTAGCCTACAATGACTGTTGTGCTAGACGTGTATAGTTTTCCACTTTTAAATATAAACTATGTATGTATTTTTAGTTTGCTTGAACAAATGTACTTCTAAAAGTATATACCTGTACAGTAAAATTATTTTAAAAAAAATGATAGTTCTTTTGGTTTTTCGTTTAAAGTTTTCCACGGTACATTGAACACATACTAATATAGTTATTAAAATTTAACGCAATAATAAAACTGTACATTTTACCCCCATATTCTTTCTCTTCTCACGAATAACAAGCAACGCAGTATCCTGCGGAACGTTTAACTCGTTGAGAAATTGAGATACTTGATGGTTGGTTGGTTACCTTGCCCACGGCGAGGATCTGGTTGGATGGTTTATTAACAAAACATAGATATTTACTTGAAACTTGAGACTTTCACGGAGTTAAACGAGCAAGAACTGAAGCTATTTAGCATTTTTTACCCTGTTGGCTAAAGTTCGTGCGTTATATGGAAGAATAAAAGTACTGTGAAAATATACCACTGTGTAAAACTGTACTTAAATGATTTCGTGAAAAATAATAGGACAGGCCATCTTAATTGAAAAACTCACAAAAAAGTGGAAAGTCGTTAGATAAAATATTCACTTCATAACTACAAATAGTGCATATATTTATGTACACCCACATAAATCTAAAGTTCCGCGTACTTGATTTCAAAAACCGCCCCGTTTATTCTTAATATATATTTATTCAATTAAACTAGAAATATGGCTCAACGATCATCCACACAATAATTTCAGCTTTTTTATCTAATAATTTTTGAACCGTTATAGGGCGTTGATTTTTTTTATATTGTGTTGTTTTGTAAAGACGACCACGATCACGAATATCGTTATTAAATTAATCAGATAGCAGCGATACATAAAAAAACAAATACAATTAACCAGATTTTCGTTGTTATAGATAACCCTCTGTTTTATATCGTTTTAAACAAACACAGACTATTTTATATTTGTTTGTTTGTTATATTATATTTGGCAAGTCTTAGAGAAGATAAAATATCAATATTAATAATGTATGAAAAGGAAAATAGATATTATATTTATTTACATTTGAAAATAAACTTCACACTGCTTCGGTTCATAAGTAGGAATACATAAACAGTTTTTTTTTCTTTATTACAAAAATATTTTTTTTTCAATTATATTTTTTTGTCTCTATCAGAAAGTTAAGCCTTACAGTTCCAAGTAGGTCAGAGTCTCGGTGGGCGTTCGCAAAAGCTGTATTGATTTAATTACAGTGCAAAAAGCTCAGGCGTTTATAAATATTACCATACGAAATATTACACGGTCTTCTTCCTTCAGTCGTAATTTAATATTGAAATGAGTATGTTTTTTTTAAACTGTTTGAATAATTCCCGAAGTGTGAATCAGCATATTATTTTAGTATAGAATCGAAACAGTTTTATGTTTCTTTAAAAATATATATTTTTAACCTTAATTTTAATATATTTGAATATGTGACCTAAACTTTAAAAATATATTTATCATCATCGTCGTTTATATATGTACATACTATTTAAGGAAAGACTTATTTAACACACTATGAGTGTGGTATATATAATAGAACAACTTTGAACAATTTTGGAATATACTATCCAGCTTTGATATGGATTCAATGCTGAAAACAAATTTCGTAGCCATACCTGTAAAGTCATGGAATTGAAAATCTAAGGTGCATAAACATGTTGGAGAAAGTAGTGGAATATAAATTATTTTTCTGAGAAATTGTTGTGAGTTTACCTCTCAAATAAGAACTGCAATAAAAACATGATCGAAACTGGAATCCCAGTTTATATGAACATATAATATAACGTAATATATATATATTTCTTTGAGACGGTATTTGATAATAAATATCAAAAAACCAATTTTGATTTACTCGTCCGGTATTGCGATCTCGATTGAACATATTAATATTTTAAATACCACTATTTAATATGAAATACCAAAATACAGATATCGATGTATTCGTACAGTATTGAAATCTCCACTCACGTAGTTTTAAAAACTTTAAGTAAAAAAGTTGAAAACATTCTCCATTTTTCAAAACCATGGCCTCAAATTGTTTTAAAAACACTGCCATAACTAAACATAAACATAGACTTTATATGTCACTCGCTTAACCATTCTTTAGGAAAGGTAATGAAAGAATGCTGGAGCCAAGAAACTGACCTTTATTAAACAATTTCCTCCCTCTGAGTATCACATAATTTTGCAGACATGGATATTTTGGACTCGGATTCATAAATCGATTTCAAAATCAACGAAATAAATTCTATTTGGGGATTTCAACCGTTGTCCACAAAACTGAATAGTTAAAAGGCCCAGAAGTATTTAGCACTCAACCACCAAGCTATATATGTACATATATAATTACTTAATAATTCATGTACTGAGAATTCGTCACTTACCGTCGATACGGTGGCAGATTAATTAATCAAAATTTTATCGTAGTATGAAAAATAGGATACGTTTATTAAAAAGAAAAATAACTGTTTTTTTGCTCGTTTCTTGAATGAAAAGCTCGCTCAAGTCCTCATAAATTATCCCGAAAAAACATCACCGTTGATTTTTTTGTTTTTTTAAATTTGAATACACAAACATCTTTAAAACGAGAGATTTTTTATGTTATCTTTCGCATCTCTTTCAATTCTTTTGAAACGGTTTCATCCGTGCTGAATTGAAGCGAGCGATGGGCCTTGTTAAGATTTAAATTTTGATCCTTTCGACAAGACTTTGACGTTGCCCGGAATTAGCCGATAATATTCCACTTCAGTGTTGCTTTTCACAAAAAATATGATTATTAGAATATTTAAAATTATTTAATAACGAGATTTGTGTACTTGAATTTTACACCACCTGTTAAATAATAGTAATTGAAACCTTATGAAACAGTTTATACGGTCATTGTTGATTTTTCGTTCATGACATGACAGCTCCCAGTGTGGAACGTTTGGCCTTCTAAACCAAGACATCAAAAAAAGTTTTTTTACGAGAACTGCTTTTTAATCAGTTTCTTAAACTTTGATTTTCGAAGAAGGTGAGGATAGAAAGATAGAGCAAGGACAGAACTGATGGTTAACTAATCGCTCTCGCTATGCTCCATTAATTATAGGATAGAAAGAGTGGGAGGGAATTTTTAGACAAACCTTCGAACAGAAATCGACATTTCAATTGAAAAAATCAGGGCTGTGGAGTCGTGTAAAAAAAGACGACTCCGACTCCAACTGCAGCTTTAAAACAATTTACGACTCCGACTCGGAGGAAATTTTTCAAAAAAATCATTTTAACTTATATATATGTATTTCATCAGATCATCTTTAGTCAGCCAAGCATGAAATGTCAACACTGGCCTATTTTGTTTGAATACACATCATTAAAAATATTTTTCAAAAAAAATTGGAGCCGTTCATTTTTCACGACTCCGACTCCGACTCCTCAGCCCTGGAAAAAATACTGTTCGTACTGAAACTCGAACCCGTGAGATTCGTCACGGAAATCAGCAACGTTGATTACTACGCCATGGTTCCGACAATTTTTTATGAATAAAACACACTTATCGGTACCGGTTCCACAAATTGATCGATGCAGAATTTGTTTGAAATAATATAGAACTTTTATTGCACTAAACATAGCAAATTATTTAATTCCACGAGTTTATTTTTATTGTATAATATGTATTTAAAAATGGATGTTTTTGACGCGCATTTGATAGAACTGTTCACAAATTTATTGCACAATTAACTGCTATGAAACTTATAACTGTACAATTTCGAGCCTTTTTTATGCAGTTCTAATCGAATGACTGCTGTCTCTGTATCATTTATATTTGTTTACATTAAGGATAATGTTACAATGTATGTTATAGTTGTCTCTGAATTAAGATATTGACTTAGTTTCAAAATATATAACAAAGAGTATATGACAAAAACACATATGTTACATACAGTACCGGCGCGAGTTTATTTGGCGCCCTAGGCAACATTCACCACAAAACCATGTAGAGATTCGAGATTCAGAAATGTTTGCTCTGTGATTTTGAAATTCTGAGAATTCACAGATTTCCTAAAATGTAAAAATGTGTTTTTTTTGCTCTAGCGGGGGTTTTTCAAAAAAAAATTACTCGCTACCCGATTTCAAGAACCAGGAATTTACGCAATTGACAAAATGAAAAGACGAGAGATTTATTTTAGCTCGCTCAATATTTTGTTGCATTATAAAAGCAGTACATTTTGTAATGGGAATGATTCCTTAAATTTTCGAAGTAATGCTACTGACTGCATAGATATTTAATATTATTGAAGTATAAAAAAAATAGTTTACTCCTCCGTTTACGCACCCTTATGGTTTGCGCCCTATGTGGTTGCCTATTTCACCTGTATGGTGGCGCCGGCCCTGGTTACATACTAGATTAAATCAGAGCTGCGACGATATTTTGAAATAGAAATATAAATAAAAATACATTATCTATGTCTGCTTCGTTTGAAATTCATTAACACTATTTCATAATCACTTTTAGGGTGTTCACTGTCAATACTTGGTGGAAAGGCATTATATTAATAAAAACAATAATCCTTTGTACTTCATTCCACTTTATTTAATATGTCAGGACCGGTTTCGCTCATTGCGAGCATTGTCAACTGATAAGAAATATAATTTAACAATGCTATTTATACAAAGTTGAAAAGTTATACACAACAGTTGGCATTGAAAAGAAATTGCCAATTACATTAAAGTGATTCTAAAATAACACAAAATTAAAATGTTTAACACATCTAACATATAATTAAAAAGTCATCCCAGATTCATAAATTCAGAATGCGATTTATGAATCATATTCACTTTATTAATGTAGCATTTTATCACTTTGTCAAAAATTTCCCAAATTTTAATTATGTTTGTAATTACTTTCAATCGCATTCTGAATTTATGAATCTGGGATGACTTTTTAATTATATGTTAGATGTGTTAAACATTTTAATTTTGTGTTATTTTAGAATCACTTTAATGTAATTGGCAATTTCTTTTCAATGCCAACTGTTGTGTATAACTTTTCAATTTTGTATAAATAGCATTGTTAAATTATATTTCTTATCAGTTGACAATGCTCGCAATGAGCGAAACCGGTCCTGACATATTAAATAAAGTGGAATGAAGTACAAAGGATTATTGTTTTTATTACTATTTCATAACTTTACATCAAGTTTTTATATTTAAAAATCCAGTCGACTAATGATTCTTGCCATTTTACGAAGGAACACCTGAGTCAGGAAAACTTTGTTGTTTATTCGCCGTAAATAATAAAACAGCACCTTTCTTGACACAATACCAAATATAATACATCATAGAGATCTTGCCGTTGACAGATTATAGTTGTGTCGCTGTAAATTGAATGATGATACATCATTATTTGTGTAACTTTTATTTTAAGCGAGATATAACAGTGATTCTGTTGTATGGCGATGAAAATTTTAAAAAAACAAAGCTTATCACAAAAATAAAATTGACAATCAGTAAAACGTCTTAAGTTTATTTTTTTTTGCCAGTAATATTTTTAACAGGCAAATATAGAGACCACTGTGCAAAAAAACCTTTTACAAACCATCTAGAAAATGAGACGTATTCCAAGACTTAGGCTTTGGGCAACATTATTACAATATCTGATTTTTGGTGACAATTGACGCATTTTTATTCATTCATTTCTATGTTTGTATAAATCATGTATGTATGTATATCTGCGGTAATAAATTCACACTAAGTGTAATAGATTTATCGATTTCTGTTCAAAAGCATGGGTATTTTTTATGTTTAAAAATTCTCTCTCATCTTTCCAATCCTTAAACCCTAAATTAGTTGTCCACCATTACTGTCCTGCCATATCCTTTTATCTTTACGAGTTTTACTACTCACTTCGCAAGATTAACAAACAGTTCACGTAGAAAAACCACTTTTGAGATATCTTCATTCGAAGGTCATATTCATACATTAGGAGTGGACATGGATTTCAAAAAAAATGTTTTTGTACATATTTACAGGAATAAAAAAAATCATAGGTGATTATTTATAAGTTATATAAGCCAGAATATTATATCTGGTTGTGATAATATTAAGTATTATGTCATTGATTGTCATTTTTATATGATTTCACGGCTTAAGGAAAGGGTGGTGGTTCAAAACAATGACATGGTTGTAACGATTTTTATTTAGCTATAGATTAAGCCCGAGTTTTTGTTGCTACGTAAAGGTCAACAGATGTTTTTAATTAACTGGAATTGTCAGTAAAAATGAAAGAGTGATAGTAAAGTACATAGCTCTCCTTTAGTAAACTACGTTTTAATTTTGGCAACACTCACCTATCAAGTTGATTGATATACCTTTATATTATAATATTATAGCTTAAAATAACACGCCACCTAAAACTGAAATACAAAAACCGTTTGTATGAATTTATTTTATGTATAAATACATTCATTAAAAAATAAAACACGTATTACGGTTACAGTTTTTGGAAAAATCAATTTTAATATTGCAAGTAGATACATGTTACAATTTCTTTATTATATCGTCACGTTATTGAACTGGAAATTTTGTTTGTGGGTAAAATAGGTGAAGTACAAAATGAGATCTTTGAAAGTCAATTCTTAATCTGGAATAACTCATTTTTTTATACCAGTTTTCCAAAACAGCACTTTTTATCGGTAACTATTATTACTGCAGATTTCAAGGTAGACATTTTTCCTTGTCTATTAATTCCTATCTTTATTTTTATCATAATATATAGATCGACAAAAACTCATTTATATTTTGATGTAATAATTATCTATGTAACATAATATATCAAAGCTAGTCTTTATACTTAAAGCTCAAATTTTTCATTACATGTTTTTTCCACCAATTTGTCATTTACTACGTTATTATATCTACGGTACTCGTGATATTATATATTTGAATCTCTGAGACGAAAGTTAATGAGGGAATGTGAAACACAATTTTGTTTGTTTCCTTCTAGAGGCCACTGTGCAAAAAAATCTTTTACAAACCATCTGGAAAAATGAGAGACGTATTCCACGACATGAGCTTTTGGGCAAAATTATTACAATATCTGAAAATGAACGCATTTTTATTCATTCATTTTTATGTTTCTATTAATTATGTATAAATGTATATCTGTGGTAATAAATTCTCATCATTTTATTTTCAATTTAATCAATTGTAAAAAACACATTCGTTCAATTTTTTTTATAACGAAATATGACAAAAAATATTTTTTTGTTTACAACCTTATAGTAGTAGACCGTATTATTTTAAATCGGTTTAAAAAAAAGTCAGGTATATTTGAAAGAACATCGATCCTGCTGCACACGAAAAATAAGCTTTTTATTGGCACAAAATATTGTGTTTGGATATTTGAGATAAATTCTCGATCAATTACGAATTATTTGAGAGCTTTCAAAGTTAGTTTACTCAAGTTGAGTGCGTCTATAAACTTGTTAGTGATCTCGTTTGACAGATGTGTTCACTGTTCAGATCATCCCTTACAACAGTTACAATCAACTGGTGGCACGTGCGATCATCTGGAAAATATACTTCATCATAATATTATATAGTTTTAATCAGTTATCAAACTATACTCGTTTCTTTTATGTTTTATCACCAGTATATTGCATTTTTTTCCATGCGTTTATTAATTGACTTACATAAATTGTCTGTGACACACCAGAAGCGTGCGTTGTTCATCAATAATTTTTTGAATCTTAGGTAATAAATTTTTGTAAAACTTTCAACTCTCGCTTCTTAAAAACTGTTTAAAAAATAAAAAGTTTGATACACTAATCACCGGTCATGTAATCACTACATTTCAGCGATGGGTTTAACATACAGCTCGTTTAAACACAAAGCTAAACGTGATTACACGGGTAAGGGGTGATTTTTTTATTACTCTTATACAATTATATGCAATAATTAAAACTAAATAACAAGCAAGTTATCTTAGTTTTTTTTTTTAATACAACTCAGAAGTTTTGCATTAAGAGCGAAAATGACATGAAAACATCTCTAGCACATTTTTCTTATGATAAGTTTTTTCTCAAAGAGATTTTCATTTCACTTTTTCTATAAATCGTTTAATACTTATCATTTTGTGGGTATTTAATATAAAATATTTCGCAATAACTTGTTAATTCCACTCGGTATCTATTTGATCGTTACCTAGTCATCTTCTTACGTCCAGTAGAAAGGAAAAAAATAATCTCCATATTTAAATTATATAAGCTACGAATTATAACCACTTTTTAGTTGAAAATAACTTTACAATAGTTTTTCTGAAAATGGTTAATCTAATAAGTCGCAAATAACCTTACACCTGTTTGCTTGACGATGCTTCTCAAAGAGGCGAAAAATGTTTATAATCATTTTTTACAAACTACCACTGAATCTATCGAAATTAGAAACCAAGTGCTTTATTTGAGATAAGATGTAAAAAAAACTGTTATGAATGACTGTCTGAAAGTTTGCGAAGGCTATATATGGAAAAGAGGGTGGCAGTATGTGCGAGCGATCCCTCATGTGCCTCTATGCCGGATAATGTTAATACGTATGACAAAACCAGATGCCTGCCCCTCTTAGATGGGTAGATGTGTATTTTTCACACCGGAATCTTTTTCAAATAGATTCAATTTTCGATAAATGTCTATGAGGTTTATATTTGTTGACAATGCTAACTCGATTACCAAGCAAATAATATTTTCAGTCGACGAAAATATTTATTTTAAATTGTATTGTAGATTATTCTTACATTACGGTGCAACATTCAAATAATTTAAAAAACACTTATTTTCCGTTTTCATTTATGATTATTAATTATTCAATTTAAAAAAAAAACACATCGCCTATTTGTAATTTATCTTTTATACACTACTATTAATTAAATATGATATCCAATAATTATAATTATAATTACAATTGTAATTGTATAAATACAATTTATAAACAAACAGAAGGCCTTGCAATGGGAAACTGCCTATCACCGTTGTTAGCTGAGTTTTATATGAACTATTTAGAAGATACAATTTTTAGAAACAAAACAGAAGCCAAACCTATAGTCTATTGGTTCCGATATGTAGACGATATTCTTTGCCTGTTTAATGGAACAGATAGACAAATAACTAACTTTCATAACTTTATAAATTCATTAGTTAAAAATATTAAATTCACTCTAGAAGTCGGAGGCAAAAATATTAACTTTCTTGACCTAAATATTAACATTGAAAATCATTCTCACGAGTTTAAAATATTTTGGAAGCCCACTTTCTCGGATACCGTGATACATAAAAATTCAATGCACCCATTTTCTTATAAACTAGCCGCTTTTCATTCAGAAATACATAGACTTGTGAGTGTTCCTTTAAACGAAATAAACTTTAATATCGAATTGAAAATCATCAAACAAATCGTCATAAACAATAGATACGATATGTCTCTTATAGACAATCTTTTATCAAAAAAACAAACTAAACTTGCATAAAAAATGTTATTTAAAGGTATAGTGTACACACATAGATCACACTAGGTATTGACTTAGAATCATTTATTTAGGAAATACAAGTCTTAAAATTAAAAAACAGCTAGCTGATAGTGTTAGACCTGCTTTTTACTGTAAAAACTCTTTAGGCAAATTATTAGTTAATAATAAAGGTAAAATACATTACTTAAATAAATCCGGGATTTATAGATTGCAATGCTCTTGTTGTATAAAGTTTTATATCGGCAAAACAGAAAGGACACTGAACATCCGAGTTTTAGAACATATGGCAGCCTTTAGATTGAAAAAAGACACGTCTAATTTTGCTAATCACTTAATTTCGGAAGAACACGTGTTCAATCAGGAACAAGGGATAAAAATGTTACACCCAAATACGGACATTCATAAGCTCTTTTTCCAAGAAATTTTGAAAATAAATGGAGCACAGCTGCAACGTCTTCCGATTTTAAATGAAGTATTGAACTTTCCCGCATCTCCACTTCTATACCCTATATAATCATAAAATCATATAATCATAAAACCTTTGCCGACAAACAAATAATATAATTCTTGAAACTACTTACTTCTCAAATCTGTTGGCATTCCCATGAGCTCATCCTTTTCGCCAGCAATGGCTTTGGACTCAGTGATGCATTTATTTCTTATATAAACACGAAACTTTCATTTACTAAACATCAGTTCAAGTTCATCCGTGCACTTGAATGCCTGAAGATGCCGAAAGGCGAAACCCGGGTCGTTAGTGACAAAATCTGTGATAATGTACATAGTTTGAACGATTCAAATTTAATAAGTTAGTACAATATGATAAAAATGTCAATCGAGCATATTCTTATTAAATCTATCATAAAATCGTACATTGCATTATTCGTTCGAAGTAACGCACACCCACGCAGAATATGTCGACATATACAATACCACTGAATAATTTATGATAATCAATCAAATTATTCATATGATAAAATGTTATATACCAATATGTTTGATTTTTTCTTTATTGGAACACAAAGTTAATCAGATGTCCAAAATAACAAAATTTTAGAAATAATCTTTAATTTCCTTTAACTTTTTCTATAAAAATATTTATTTATTAGAAAAAACATTTTCATCTTAAAATTGTAGCTATTACAAAAAAATACTGAATCATTAAATAAATTTTGGGAATTTATTAACGAGATCATGTAAAAAAAATATTACGTGTATACATTTTTCTGTAATTTTTACATACAACGATGCTACTAACTGAGTTTTCCATTCACGTCACTAAATAATATGTTTTTTTCTTTTGTTTTCAGGTATGCGAAAAAATCTCAATCACGCCTTACTTAAAGTAAACAGAAAATGAACGTAAGTTTAAAAAACTAAACACATTCACTAATATCATAATATATTAACTATATTGAAAGAAACTTCACCCAAGGGAATTTCGTTTCAATTTTACTTTAATGTTGTGAGCAAAATGCATTTTCATTTGCGTTGTTAAGAACTTGGCGAAAAACAATCTACCCCTCCGTGTAAGCTTATTGTAAAATGCTTACCGTGTTATTTACGGCAAATTTATAATGGTTATTACCCGCAATTTAAGTTGAGTCAAACAATTTCGACTAAAGTAATTATAACTGACAGCAACAGCGGGCGGCCGAAACTTTTTTGATGAGCTTTTACCAAAGCCTCAGATTTTTTACAACGTATGTGTCGGCTCTAGACATTACCTTTGTTAAATTGTTTTTCTATAGACATATGTATTTCAAACATAAATATATTATTATTTATATTCAAAATCATTTAAAAGTCATGAAGTAACAGTACATTTAGAAATGAAAGGTTGATATGTTTTTTTCACAGTTTTAAAGCGTGAGAAGAAGATTGCATACAGAGTGTAAATAAATATAAATCTGTTGAGTTCACATAGAAAAACTTTGATCAAGCCTGACATCATTGAATCAAATTTTGATATGGATGATAAGCACAAAGCAGCAACCTCTTAGATATCCTTATCATATTATGGTTATAATTAAAACATAAATCAAATTTTAAATGTTCACTGGCAATACTTGGTTGAAAGGTATTATATTTAATAACAAAATACTCTTTTGTATTTAAAAATTATGTATTTATTTTAGGATCAGAACCGGATTCGCTCATGGATGATCAGTTGAGAATGCTGATTATGAGCGAAGCCGGTATTGATCTTTAAAAAAAATCTTGGAATAAGTACAAAAAATAGTTTATTTTTTAAAATATAAACCATAAATAATGAAGATATGATGTATGCAAATAAGTTAAAAGGTTTAAAGATTGACTGACATCCTTTTCTCGTCAAATACTATATCAGAGCCGATAACTTGTCTTACACATTGAAGAAAAGCGGATTTTTAATAAAGTTCATTTTTATGATCTTTTAAATAAAATTAATTTAGAGTTTAAATAAAAGTGTATCTATTATATAAATATATTCAGCGTCCAATTGTAAGAAAAAAAATACTGTCCAATATTTTTTAATGTAGGGTTACATTGAGGTATTAATACTTCAGCTTAATTATTATATCGAATAAGAGTAATTGGACGCCATTTCAAAATAAGAACAAGTCACGGATCCAGTGTTGCAATACTTACAATAATAAAATCTAATACCGAGGGATACTTGAACATAAATCATCGTTGAGCAGATTATAATATAAAGTTACGCAATACAGTGTGCATACAACGTGCTACTTGTGCGTAATTGCGCATAAACATTTAGTACTCTGCACTTGTTAATAACAAACAAACAGGTGTGATGACCGCAGCGAAATTCCCACCTGGCCAGATGCATTAATTTCCCCACACACCTACTTGTTCACAGCACATACTTCGCGGAAAAAAATACTCACTTATTCACGTAAGTGTGGGTAATGGGGCAGTGACCTGCATACTTATTTGTTTTTAATAATGTATGTTTGAAAAAACTTATTGAATAGTTAAAATGACTATTACACGTTTTCAATTTAATGATTATAAGGCACAAAAATAGTTCAAAACTAACTTGTGTGAATGTACATCTTTTGAACGATTCAAATTTAATATTGAAATTCCACCAAGAACCTTCAGGCGAAATCTTAAATTACATTAGTATTTGCCTGTCAACCCAATATTTTACAGTTATCAAGTTATGTCCAAACAACACCGATATTCTATATATGTAGAATCTGTCAACTCTTGCCAAGCGTAAACAATACCTGCTATGGTCAATTGTGTGTGATTATTGTGGATACGTTGCGTTTTGCCAGTTGAAAATGTAAATAATAGAATAATCTAAGTTATTCTATTTTATATTAAAATGGACTTCCACAAAGTTACCGCCAAATCCATCGAAAGAAAATGTTCATGATTAGTGAGTTCGGTTCCAATCACAGCAAACTTAAGAAGATATATTTGATTTTTTATATTCATCATTCTTCAGAATTACAATTATAAATTTGGATATATTCAAATAACTTACAATAATCTGACCTATTTTGATGTACATATACTGTATTATGCTAACCAATTAATTCCATGCAATGTCATTTTGTAATTATGCGCGCGTTTTTGTGCCACCCGCATTGACACTTAAATATAAGATAAATCCACCACCTTTCCAAAACAGTTATAATTGATTCATTCCGTAGAAAATTGACTGGTTAACGCTCAGTCGTACCTGAAGTGCAAGAACTTAAAATAAAACATAAATATAATAATTAACGCTCTGATGCAACTTTGTATTACGGTTTTATTTTGATGTTGAGTGCTTGCATTAAAATCCACCCACATACTCGAAATGTGAGGTCAGGTGTAATAAGCCGAGGGCCGCACACGATGAGAGCTTTTAGTCTGTAATTATTTTAACCCTTTCATGGATAAGGTAAAACATAAAATATTATTAATTCTATATATGATATACATACATAGACTGTGGAAAGGAAAAATAACGTAACCTACACATATCAAATTTTACAGGAGGCGCAAAAAAAACGTGTTTTGATGATTTTGGGTCATATGCAAATTATGAATTATAAACCTTGAAGTCCACGGCGACTTCTAAACTGGTGTTTAATTGACATAATCTAATATTAAGTAAATAAATTGCCTAGAAAAAACCTTTATTTCCGTCATAATTCTTGGTTTTAATTTTTTACAAGGTCATCTTTTTCAAACTTAAATGCTAAATTTAGATACTAATTCGGCATTTGCAGCTTGCATCCTTTTGATAGAGCGTGTATCAAGTTTGATACATTGTGATTATCGAATAAATCTGTTTCGAAAAAACTGTGGGTTACGTCCTTTTTTCTTTTCACTGTCAATATATATAGAGTATTGAAGAGGTGATAAAAACAAACATTTTTATTTTTCAACCTTCTTCGACCATATTTGTTTCATATGTGAAGCATATGGCGGCCTCGTAGCGCTTTCATAAAGTCCTCTCTCCCATCAGTTGCTTTGCATGATATACCGGAATCCCTTACTTTTATTGAGTAAATCTTATGGATACTACCTAATAGTCATCCAGGTTGCCTAAATCCTGCCGTCAGAAGAGGAGACAAGCAGGATTGAGGCTCTCGATAACCTCTCGATGGAGCTATCTTGTATGAAACATTTCTTAGTCTGTGTTTTTTTTTAATTTTCCATTGAACCATTGTTTATTTTGACACATTTTTATGACGGATTTGTATCACGTTATTATCAGTTGGTATGGTTATCTACTAATAATCTTACCGACGCTCTTGATATGTATGTACATATGTTTAATGAATGGGTGGTAGAAGATGTTACATCAAAAACCAAACCATATTTTTACACGATGTCATGTTAAGTAATTCAAACGAATGGTTTTCAAAATTTGAGAAAAAATTATGACGAAATGTTACTGGCGGGAAAAGTTGGATATAATATTACTTTTTTGGGTTTACTCTTCGTGCGAGGGTTAAAGCGCATCCACAGTTTTATTTATTACTATATATTGCGACCATTTGTCATTGAACGACGCCTGAAAGTTATTGTGAGAGCTTTTTCCACACTTACCTTCCTACAAAAGATGATCGTTTATCAAAAGGCTTCGACTTGTTTGTAATTAATTGCATGGCTTCAGGGTGCTTTATAAAAAGCTGACAGCTTTTGTGTAATCATAGTGCAGATTAATTGATTTCTAAATGGTTTATTGGAAAAATCACATTGAAATAAGATTGTGCAAATTTTTGTACTCAAAAAAAATTCACCGCCGTAATTCATCCCGTCAATTGATCATATAAAAAAAGTTTTTAGCATACATGTATTGCCCATCGCCAGGAAATAAAAATAAGTTATATTTTCATTTTACTAAACCTTTTTTATATACCCATCCGTTATCCGCTATCCGTGTCCGCTATCAACGTAGAGAATATGGACTCCTAATGGAAATATCTCAACAGAAGTTTTTCTACGAGAACTGTTTGTTACTCAGCTTTTTCAAAGAGAGTAGTAGGGGTAGATGGATATGGCTAGAACAAGACTAGTGCTAAATAATCTCTCTCGATACGCCCAGTTATTTAAGGATCGGAAGGGTTGGAGGGAAATTTAAAAAATCACAAACACCCATGCCTTCCAACAGGAATTGATAAATCGATCGAAAACAAAAACAGAAAACCAATAAAATATATTTATATACTTTTGAAATACTAAATCAGTTCATTGATTAAGATGATGAGTATTTCGTCAAAATCGGAAAGAGGATTTAAAAATAATAACTAATAAACGATTCCTTGATAAAATTGACTATATGTACATTTAATGTCTCTTGAATAGTTTATAATTGTAATGCTAGGTGGAATGACATAAGTATTCATAAAAACAATGTCAAAAAAAGGAAAACAAGTATAACAATACTAAGTCTATACTAAGTATAAATCAATTTTAAAAACCTTAAAAAATTTATACCGTAAATGAACCGAATCATACCTTTCATGTTATATTTTGAGAAGAGAATAAAATATCATATTACGACGACGGAAAGCAGCAATTAAATATTTACCAGAAAATGTTCATGTATGTTTTTACGAGTTTAGCTTTGTTTTACATTATTTGATTAATATAATTTATTCAATATACGCAGGATTTGATTTTATTTAAATTTCGAATTTGTTACCGTGTGTGTAAATATACTGATTCAACATTCTTCACGTCAAAATTTATTGTGTTGCCAGTGCTGGAATGGCCTGTGGAAAAATTAAAATCCATTCACATATCTGATGTTATGTTGCGGATGCATTTTACATAATTAATTGGTAACACTTCATCATCTTACACTGACTATTAAATAAACGTTCGTCCGTTATTTTAAACGTAGAAACGACATCAACAAAAATAAATCCACATGGTCTCCATTAGCCGACTAATGTTGTCCAATTTATTATACAAAAATGCTATTAGCGCTTTCAACTTATGACCAAGCATGTTGGCTTAGACATTTTTTTCAACCATGTCTTGTCTTATTTATACACTTACAGCATCAAACAACAGCAAAATGATAAATAATTTATACTAGTTTAAAATTGCGTTGCAACTAAGGGTGCTCCATGAGCACGAATACTCAGCTTTTATAACATTTCCATACATTTTTCAGAAACGATACGGGTTTCGCCTTTCGTTATTTTCAGGCATTCAAGTGCACGGACGATCTGTAAAAAGTTTTAATCGTGTATATTTAAAAAAATAAAACAATCCTGTGTTTTAATTCTAAATTTCTTTGATATGATCAACGCTGGTTTCGCTCATCGAAAGCATTATAAACTGACAGATCTCATTAATTGATTTGGCATTTTATTGGTAGAACTCTATTATAATAGGTTAAAAATATCAAAGTATGAACTAGAATTATGAACGGTATGAACAAAGAAAAACTGTAGAACTAAAATACTTTGATATTTTTAACCTATGATAGATCTCATCTATGAATATAAATTTGATCGATTTATGATTGTTATTATTAATGAATTATTAATGAAAAATACATATTTATAAATAATTTTTTTTATTCTTTCTTGCTTATATCTATTAAAATTATTATGCTTTTCCAAATATTTAACGATAGCTTTCATTTTAAATTACTATTTATAACTTTGAATGACAATATCTTCGATGAATTCTGACGAAGACTGATGAAGACTGTCAAGCTGCTTATGTTGGGTAGGCAGGTAGAAAATTTAAGTAAGAGTTAAATAACACGTAAGATGTCTTAAAAGCAATAATTTTCAGACTTTGCGAATTATTTGATTAACAATGATCACAATTTTGATAAAGTAAAAAAAGAGTTAGGAATAAATAGCTAAGAGTTTTTGTAAATTAACAAAAGTCAACATTATTCAATAACATTTAAAATAAGATAAGCGGGTCGCTATTGTTGAATTTATTTCCATTGTGATTTACCGTACCTTATGTTGATAATTATACTATAGTTAGTATTATCAAAGGTTTGTATCTTATACTTTTTCTGCCTCCAGTAGGAAATAACAAACCCTGTTTCTTAGTGTATTTGTAATGTTGAGCGATAATTGTCTGTTATTATGACTGCGATGTTAAGTTTGATGATGCTTCTCATAGATGCAAAACACGTGTCACATTTTGTAACACAACAAATAAAAAAGAAGGATTAAATTATAAGAATCAACAAAAAATTCTATTAGATTCATATTTCTAAGTCGATCGCCATGAAACATTTGAATTAAAAATAGTTCCTAACCTCAAAAGGGTTGGTTGCCTTTATAGTATGTATCGCATAAAATCATAAACTCTTGAATTTATCCACGAGCATTTTAATTATCATTTTTCTGGTACCTGTACATCAATATTTCAAAAGCCGGCTTTGCCATTTTCTGTTTTAATCGTCCCGTCTGGACTAATTATTATTCAAGATTTATCACTCTTAAATTGTTCTTTGTTGAAAATCTCAAAGGAGAGAACAGATCTTTTTATATGAACGTTTTAGGTCAATTACCTTTGGTACCTTTTTTTATCTATATTAAATTCACTGCATGTAATCAGGCGTCAAAAATATGCGATATATTAGTCTTGGTACACATTTTGTATTAATATGTATTGCAACGATTGAAAATTTTACACAAAATATTTCGTCGAAAAATAGTAAGTTTTTTCTGTTTCGTTTTCCAATTCAATATCATTTTCAATTGAAAGCAAAATGAAGATACAGAAGTTTATAAAATGAGTTACTCTGTATGTCATTTTCTATATTTTGATATATGTATATATGGATGTATTATTTTTTTGATAACCCTGAAAAAAATCAATAACATTTAAGATGTTATTCGTGTATATGTTCATTATTCGTGTGAATTTATTAAAAATCTTTCAATTATTAAAGTAATTCCTTATTTTCAATAAGGTTTCAAAAAAAGTTGCCAAACCTACATTATATATTCGCCTTTTTGATTACTTTCGATGTATAGTTGGAAAAAATGTCTACTATTTAGGTACCACGTCTTCCGATAGATTATACTTTAAATATTGTACATTGTATCACAACACAAAAAAACACGATCGTTTTTTCTATCTTTTGTTATAGGTAAATAGTTTACCTTGTAATTTGAATATAAGGTTGTTGCTCGTATCCTGTTTACTTTTTTAATGTTAACAGTGGCCTTGAGAATGAGTGCTAAAAGGCCTCGCGAAATGCTTTGATAATTTTTCAACGTCACGTTTGATGTTTCAGGTGAGGATTTATGTCACACATCAAATCATTTTTCGTTCTTAACAATCCTCAACTAATCATTTTTCATGTCATAATTAATTGATGAAACAGTGCACTAACAATTCACTTCTTTATTTTTTAAATTAAATAAAAAACTCTTTATTGTACATGATACTTTTTCTAAGGTTGTAGTGATAAGATCTGTGGTAAATAATAGAGAGAACAATGTGAGTTAAGTCTCTCCATTTTGCATAAACAAAAAACATTTTTGTATGCTATTAATTTCACAATTTTATCAAATCTATCATTGTGAGCATATTCAGTCGTAGTATTTTCCTTATATTCGTAGTTGTCTTTTTAGCAGTTATAAACAGTTATATTATATAATATTTAGTACTATTTTCGATATATTTTATTTTTTTAGTACTATTTATTATTTAAATTGACAGGTTTGCTAATTTACTTGTTTTTTTGAAAGGCGTGGCACGTTTTTTGCATCTTTAGAAGCAACTTTAGAATAACTCTGCGCGAAGATTTTTTATAATGATTCTTACTTATAAATGAGAAAATTTAAGAAGAAAATGCACTTCGGATGTTGGATAGAGTCCACATTTCAGAATCAATCGTTTCGAAATAGTTATTCTAGTATTACCCTATGAATGATTTGGAACCCACCATATTTTCATTGTGAGAGGTCGTGACTTTGGAGCAGGTTTTACAAGCCTTCTTTATTTTTTGTTGTGACATTAGTATCAACGTATTTTTAGTGGTGGTCCCTGAAATCATGGTTTGTGGATTTTCATTTTTTTCAAATCCATGTAGACTCGGCGACTGCATCATCTTCAGAAGAGTAAATGGGCGGATGAAATGCGTTATGATAAAATCAATTTTTGGTTCATAAAATCAATAAGTGTTTTTTATGAAAGTTATGATGAAATGACTGAATTTTAAAATGATCTGAGTATCTGCTATAATGAACAAAATTGAATATAATGAACAGTTTTTGCTAAATACTTTAATAATAGCTCTATTTGAAAGAATAGCACACAATGCGTTTAAACATGTTGTATGTACTCAACACTTAGTTTCCATACCAAATGAAAACACGGCCCCGGGACTCGACGTATTACGCCCTGTCAGCTAAATATCACATAACCAACAATGATAAGAATCGAACACTTAACAATTATTTATCGATCGTTCTCATTGTATTCTCTTCAGTCATCAACTGTTATAACATTAAGTTATACGTAGGTGCAGTGTAAATTAACTTATGTAAAATACATTCGGAATATGGATATAAAGACATAAACTCGGTATCCACTCTCACTAAATGCTAGGAAATTGAAACGCTTGATTCGCGAGCTTCGTATACTTTAGTAGTAAAATAAAAGTGGAAAAATAATAAACAATTGAGCGAGTTTAGCTCACTGGACTGGCTCAGATGCATCAACTGGAGCCTACTACTTTGTACCCTTTTTGTATGATAGCATTTGTCATTTTTTTAATGATAGAAACTATTACTACTACTCAACTTGTGCACACAGCACATTGCAACGCATATAGCCAAAGCAAATGTGTCTAATTTCGTCATATTTCTTTGTAACATTTTTATTCCTTTTTTCGTCTTATTTACTATTTTTTGGAAAGCTTAGTTTAATTTATCTATGAATTTTTTATTTAATACACACATAATTATATACGCAGTAATTTCCAATGTAATAATTTAAAAATAACAAAAACACTACCGCTGCCTCACATTATTCCTAATATGTTTATATATTACTAATGGAATATACGATATAATTTACTTCAAATATTTGTTTACGATTTATCTTTATATCTACAGTTATAACTACTATTTCATTGTATATAATCGCTATCAAACTGAGCAAATATTGAAAAATATTGTCAGAGAACGATGTTCCTATTTTTATTTTTCAGGCTGCATGCTTTGTGATCCATGCCCCATAAACTTCCGGCCATTGTGTGATACGGAATAAAGTTTCGCTCTTGCACGAGGCATTTATTGCAAAGTTCTTCACGAGAGCTTTTATGAGAAAAGCTCGTTTTAATGTTATTTCAAAACATAAAAGAAATTTTAAATGAAATCAAAGGTGCATACTCGGCTGGAGCTTAGAATCTTTTCCCTATTGAAGTTAAACCTTGCGTTTTATAATTTAATTTAATCCAAAGCAATAACTATACATATTTCTATTATACCCCCAAGACTGTTGTGAACTGTCAACTCAAGTTTAAAATTGTTAAAATAATTTTCAGTTTTTCCGAATGTAGAATGAGAGCGAGGATTTTCATCACTGTCTATTTTCACTAATAAAAATCAATTAAATTGTGAATTGTTGTATTTTTAATTGTAAATTTTGTATTTGTTCTTGTTTGGCTACAATCAGTAAGTTTTAAAGCTAAAAAATAAATACAGCTTATTGTGCGCTATAGAAGATCTAAACGTTCGCCTCTGAGTCAATCTGAATAAGTTCTTAGAGACTGAGAAAGTCAGAGTAAGCTCATCGAGCTTTAAATCACATTATAGGCAATCCTTTGAAAGTTTTAAACACTTTTATTTCAAAGTCGGTATTCGCAAAGGACTTTTCTTTTTTACAAATTCATTTTTTCTACTATTTAGTTTAAAAAAAAACAAAGCTGCAATACATACGGAATATGTATATAAATACTTACACTGCATCCTCCATGAATACATTTTATGTTGTAGATGTCACCTAGTTTAAATAAAGTTTATGTAGGTAAAAGATAATAGTCAAATGAGAACATTTTTAGAAGACACTTATGTTTCTGCTTAGCTTTTGATACTGAAAGACTCATTTGGTAAGACATCGAAAAGCTAACCGTCTCCAGCTTTCAATGTAGACAGGTAGAACGACTACCTTATACGTGCGCCGTTAATTGAAAGCCGCAGTTTATGCTCGAAACAAGCGGAGATGAATTCACATAGTGTAGCTGTAAGCTGTAACCATATATTAGCTTCTAACATGAAATAAACTAAGGATACTTGAACTCTAATTGTTTCTAAAAATAAAACGACCCACTAACGTTGTCAGTTTCTTTTTTAGGTCTAGAAAATATCAAAATGTTATTTGTAAATATTTTACTATGGTGGTTTGTAAATAAAATCAATATATAAAATAGCTACGACTTAAGTGATTTTTACACAAAAATAAAAATTAAAAATACCTCCTCTCAGTCCATCATTTTATTCCTGTCACATTGTTAAAATATCTTACCAAAAGTAATTCGTTGGTGTGTTCAAAATATACCGTTGGTGTTACAACGGATAGCCTATAATTTGAAGTTCACACTTTGCTTTTACACCCTTGTTAAAATCATCTATATCATAATCATTCATTATTTTTTTCTTTTATTAAACCCAATAACGGCTACACAGCCAAAATACACATTTTACCGCTGAAGGGTTATTTAATTTCAAGCTTGATTTATATAATAAAAAAGCGTTATCTAAAAAGAAAAATAATTTACGTTATTATAGATTTTCCGACATTTCTTTATACACAATGTTTTGTTGATATTTTTGTATTAATAAATTGAAATTTATGATTGCGATTGAGAAAATACTTTTTATTCATTCAATAAATTTGCATAAGTCAAGACTTTTTATTTTTGTAATATTTCTTGCATAAATGTATATAAATATCACTGTTTATGCATGTGTATAAATATCACTGTTTATGTATTTTTCTTATCAGTTGATAATGCTCGCGATGAGCGAAACCGGTCCTGATCTAATAAATTTTATGTGGAAAAAGTACTAAAAATGTTTTATTATTTTTATTATAATGCCATTCCACCAAGTATTGACAGTGAACACCTTAAAAGTGATTCCTTGCAGCATTTATTTTATCTATTTTTCTACTTATTCTATTGATCGTGTTACAGGTTTTTACATATATTGCTTGTTCTGAAACCAAGTGCACTGCGTCCAGTAGAAAGAAAAAAATCCTAACTAAATTACAAAAACGTTGTAATTTCTAAGTAAATAATTACAATCAATGTTAATTAGTATGTGGATAGTATTTATTTTGAAGAGACTTTTAAAAATTTTGAAACGAGCGCCGTAATTTCACAGACACAATCAGGGAAAAAACAAAACTATCTAATTTAAAATAAAAACAATGATTTTCGGCGACTAGATGTAACAATCCTAATCTTTTTTCATATATATTGGAATTAACATAAAAAATAATAAAGTTTTTTTTTTTAATATTATTACATTCCAGCTCTTTTACTAAACACATTGAATCTGAGAACCAATGAGTACTTAACTCGTGTGAAATATTTAGATTTTTATATCTTGAAGTTGTTAACATCTGATTAAAGAAGCGCTGTCGCACTAAAGTATCAAAGGTATATGTAAAACAGTGGGGAATTCAAAGGACTATGAAAGATATACTCGAGTGTGATTTATTTATATTAACGCTACGGGAGCCGTTAGAGAATTGCTTAAGATTTTATAGGAGCCATATTACACAAGGATACAATCCTTATACCGCTGTTTAGTTTTATTTATTATGCCATAAATATATGGAGCTATAATATATCAAATAAATTAAAATTTATCATGTCGGTAGATACTTTATTTATTTGTTTCGAAAAAACAGAAAAAAAACACTGTACCATCGAGACATTGTAAAGACAATAATTTGACTTGATTATTTTTTTCCATCTTCGTTATCACTATGAACTATATAAAACTTTCAATGGAGTGTATCTGCAAAAGTGTTGAATAATAACAAGCTTTAAACTGGGGCGAAGTCGATAGGGGTTAAAAAAGAACATTTCTTATCACTACTCTCTCTAAACTCCAATTTTGGGATCAAATTGGATCAGAATCGGTGAGAAAGTTATCAAATAGAAAAAAAATCTACTCTCTTGTTACAGATCCATAAATTAATTCTCAAGTCTATCTTAAAAATATTTTCTTTATAAATTCTACTTCTTTTTGTTTCATATACACAGTATTGAAATTCTATTTCCCATTTTTGGAACATCATAAATAATAATACATATCATAAGTGTACCCTTTTTAAGTTATATTTTTTCATTATTATTTTTTATAAAACAAAAAAATGCAGCTCACCTTTATTGTCACTTTAAAAACCTAAAAACAAACTATTCTTTGTCATAATATGATAAAATATTTACAAACCGAAATCCTAATGTTTTTTTGTAGCTCTTCTATGATATCGTAGTATACGTTTTAAAGCTTTATTTTTTATCTTATCCCTTTAACCCATCAACTAGTTATGTAAATAAATGTTGTATGTTATTTTAAAACATTTACAATTACTGCATTTCAAACACTGGGGGGTACTGTTTATACTAACAAATTGTTTTATAAATTAGTTAAATTCATTTTACCTTTCGTATTAATTCAAGCTGAGGTATGCTAGAAAGATTATTTCTGTGTAATATTTACTAGCCTAGACTTCACTGACCTAGCCGGTTTTATTTTAAGTTATTATATATCTTTTGAATACAGTCCAGGTCACCATTGTATATATTCAAAACAATGTGTCAGTATAAATACGTTAGCGAAAACCCTCTTTGAAGATTTAAAATTTAAAATATAATCATTTCCATATTTTCATCGCGATAACAACAATGCGGCGAAAATAAATATTTTCGGGTCTCCTTTTCTTTTTTAACATTTTTTTTGCTGTGGCAACATAAAATTTCGTTACACTAGCCCAGGAATTTTCGAACGTCATTTGAATATCGTGCATGTGGAGGTTCAAAAACGAAAACCATGAACATGGATATAAACATACCAACTGATTTTTTTACACAATAGTATTATTTTAACGTCAATTTTATGTACATATACCAATTAAGTATAATGCTTTATCAGAAATCATCTTCTAAGATTTGATATAGTGATATAATTGAACGCTTTTCATTTGAACGGAAATATGACAATTAATGTATGTTACGTAAGAATTAGGTAGCTTAAGACAGGTTGAATCTCAGATTCGTGTATTGATTGGCAAATCTTCTTTTGGAAATGTTCAACACTGTAATCCAGAACATTAATCATCAGATCGTTGTGGTCGTTACTACATAATTAGCCCTCAAGAAGTGAAGTAGTGAAATGCTAAAACATTTCTATTAGTCTTTTAAGTACAATCACGTCTTTACTCGGTGTTTTGGTGGATGGAATATTTTAGTGAGATAACACTATGTATTGCAGTGTGTATTTACTAAGCACACTTTTACTGTATTGTATGATATGTAGAATATTAAAACGCATTTAACTAGTCTTTTCCTTAAATGCCACTTGGCTCACTTCACCTATAGTATAATATTATAAACTAAAGGTTCGTAACATAAACGAAATTATATCGTTCAAAGTCTCTGAGTTCTTATATAAAAGTCGACACAATAATAAAAATAATTTGTGCACATTGTTGTTTTTGAAACATTGTCAAATATTGTTTTCTAAAGCATTTATAAGTTAAAGTTAAACTTTGAGGCATTATAAAAAAATCATGTTGCAAGCATACTACAATATAAAAAAAAGTTTATTTGCCTACCAGAGAATTACAGTTCTATATAAACATAAAAAAATAACCAAACAAATAAAAAATATCGACATAAAATTGGATACGGTATGCTTCAGATAAAACGACAAAATGCAAATGGATGACAAACAAAATGGAGGACAAAGTTCTTTGGCGGGAAGCGATTTGCATAATCCGTGAATCAGATTTGGCGAATTTCCATGTCAACTGTTTAAACATAGGTCAAATGTCAATTGACAGTAAAGGAAGTCATGCATTTATTTTGTTTTATATTGTGATTGTTTTAAGAAAGCAAGGTTTAAATAAAAACACAATTATCTATAAAGTCTTTCACTGATTCGAAATAAGAATAAATTTAATAGCTTTAATAAATCACCTTTTAGAACGTATAAAATATTACCTGGATCTTTTTCAATCATGGAAATTTGGTGTAATTTTCTTTGTATCAACAGTTTAATTCTACCTTTTTATATAGCATAAAAATATTTGTTAAAAAACGTCTGTAGATGGTAGATGGCTATTAACAGAGTGCTTTGCGTTTTAAAGGGTTTGCAAGTAATAAAGAAAAATATAGCAAAACATTTTCCTTTTGAAGATGTAATTAAGTTTTTAACTTGTGGTTTATTCGATAAGAAAGTAGATTTTTCACGCCAGTAAATTTCTGATTTTTGATAATGCAAAAAAATACGAGTTTATACTATAGCCAGTCGCTTTTAATTTTTAATTCTTTATCTGTTTGTATTGGTGGGTAGGAATTTATTTTAATAATCGATAATAGTTTTTCGTTTTGTCAACTTTTTAAGTTAAGATTTTTTTATTGTGAAAAACGTTGTATTCGGATAAGAAAAAATCTCTATTCTCTATTAAGAAAAGGCAAAGACAGACTAACTTCTATTGCGCAATAATAAATGTTTCTCGAAAAAAATGAATAAAACATCTTCAATGTTCTATTTTTGTCAGGAGTAACAATCTGACGACGTTTCTGAAACCATTAATATTACTTGAGAGTGAACCATAATGAACATTTTAAAAGCAAGAAATAATAATGTCGAATCATTCATTACTACTCTGCTTGGATGATTTAAATATTTAATTTAGTCTTTGTCAACCCGTCGAGCCAAAAAATGGACCGCTTTACTACGCCGAAGGACATCAAAGGAATTTTAGAGCTTTTGTTAAAAATATTCCCCAGGCCTAGGGTGGCCATAAAACATGTCATAAAGAGACATGATACGGCTTGCCAAAGACAAAGCCATTAATTTAATTTAATTTGTATTTGTTTGCTAGAAATCCATTTTCCAAATTCACATGTGGTTCAAGAAAATATTTTTTAACCAATATTTATTTGCATTCTATTTTAAAGACTAACAACATCAAAAAAAATTTCATTACATTAGCTTCACAATTGAAATTCAATATATTTAAATGTCCTATTTTAGATATTTCAACCCCAGATCACAGAGCCGTCTATGCATAATTCCATAGTATGCATAATATATATTGGCGTATTTAAATTTGCATAAAAGGTATTTTCAATGGTCTCGGTGATTACTATTAGTAAATTTGTTTCCATGTATGAATGAAATGAAACATTTATTTCTTGAAAAGCACATAAGACTATTTAATCGTTGTCGTCGAATTTTCCGTTTCCTGTTGTATTTAAAAATGTAAGAATACATGTATATTAAAGTATTCCCCTGTTAATTTTATAAACAAAATTGTTATCTAATACCATATTAGTATATGGACTTCTCCTATAGCAAATAGTTTCAAAAAAAAGAAGTTATTCGCAGAAAATATCGCAGTTATACGTACGTACCGCTTAGAGAAATTTATAAATCGATTATTAATAAATAATAATAAAATATCAAATCAAAACTGACTCAATCGGCTACGGCGACCAATATGCAAGAAATAGATGTGTATTTCGTTTAATACTTTCGGAAGAATTGCGCTTTTATGCCATGAATTAATAAAAAAAATGGTCATATTATTCGACGCCTTTTTTTAATTTCCAAGAACAAAGATAATTTGATTTCTGCCGTTGTTTCACCCACTTGCATGTAGACGTATTTTCATTAGTGTGTCTCTGCAGAAGAAGTCTAAACTTTTGTTTTGTTTCGAAACAAAGAGAATATATTAAAAAAATACATTTGGCTTTATCACGGTAGTTATTTTTACTCTTAAATATGTTTGATACAAGTCTAATTTAAATATTCTTTATTTATATAAGATATTTATTTATGCTACTTCCATTTAATATTCAATAATTTTCAGCTTACAATATAGCAGTAGAAACAATTTGTTCTTATAAATTACAGAATCTAAAATGATTAACTAATTATGATAATTAAGTATTTCGACTGAGGGTGCTTGATGGAATTTCAATATCAAATTTGAATTGTTTGAATTTTGTACTTTTCCATGAGTTTTGTCGCTAACGACCCGGGTTTCGCCTTTCGGCATCTTCAGGCATTCCAAGTGCACGGATGTACTTGAACTGACGCGTAGTAAACAATTTGTATCGTTTATAAACAAAAATATAAGTAGATCACTAAGTTAAAAGGCTATTAAAATGTAAATTAGCGAAAATTGAATGTATACAATTTTCAATGGATTATGTGGGTTTGTTATAATTATGGGGACTTTTTGAAAATATTAATGACCAGATAATAACATAGGAGTGTTTAAAATAAATCTAGGGTTTTATCCGACCTATTATTAATGAGTTGAATAGGAACTTATCAATCAACAATACTTTATCAGACAATAAATTTTATTGAAAGAATTAAACAATATATCCCTATCATTCTGCTAATCTATCAAGGGCAATCAGGAGAACTATAATATTCAGTATTCAGATAATAGAAATCGGAATGAGTTTGCAAATTAAATTTAAAATATACATAACATTTGTAATAAACATATTTTATGTTCAACGTCATATATATGAAAAAAAAACAGTATTGCTAACAGCAAGCCGCTATTCTGTCTTGGATTTTTTTAAGATCTCATAAAATTTGTGAGTGCCCCTCTCCACACGTATATAATCAGATTTCTATAATAACATCAACTTCCTGAATTTGCGCCCTCTTTGAAATGAGACGTTCCGCTGGAATTCGTTTTTGATTCACTCTTATGAGGAATTCCAGAGAGATAAAGGAATTTTTCAAAATGTGCGAGCCACTTCATTAAATTTATCCCAATTAATAACTCCCACCAAATTTCGTTAGATACTCACCTACCCACGGCTATTTTTTGTTTAACAAAGAATAGCTGGTGTTGGTTGCATTTTTATAAAGAATTATACGAATGCATTCATTACTATTATATTGTAAAATCATATCTTTTAGGAAAAAAAATATATGTGAATAAATTATGTTGGTATGCCAGACTTTTGTTAATATCATTATGTAGCAAATTCTGAATTATATCGTCCTTAAGTTCAATTATTATACCTCAGTACAAAAAATATTTATTTTTAGTTTATTAATAATAACATTATCAAATAAAAAACCATTTTATGCATATAATTGTTGAAAAAATGACAATAATATAGTCAAATTATTGCAGCTATTTATTTTGTAAACTTTTGTGAAATTCTAATAAGATAATAGCAGCTTAAAAATGTACAGAATTAATGGCCATACATTGAAATAACAGTTCACTTTAATTATTTGCTAATTTTATTTTCGAAGAATAATATTGAAAATTATAAAATCCTTTTTTTTTACAAAATGAAAAAAAACGTCAGTAAAATACTAATCAAAAAGTATTCTCTGATTTGTATCGATTAAATATTTTTTAAAGTTTACTGAAATAGTATTGTTTTTCTTTGCATTTCTACTCATTAAAATTCAATACGATTCGTTAAATTAAATCAATTATACCTTCACTGAATGTCTTAATATTCAACTCAGCTTTCATGGCAATCTCATTTAATATACCGCTTCGTAAACGTGTGTCAATTAAGACAAACTGACGTTGTCTACCGCTCTCCAGTCATAATTTAGAACGCTTGTCCAGGCACAACGTAAAGCACATGCCTTTTTTATGCATAGAAAAAACAAAAAAAAATCATTAGAATGCAACGTATTTTGACACATGTCAGTGTTTGCGAGTTGCATCATTCTGGATATCATACAAAAGAATAAGCCCCATGCTACAGAAGATCTACGAAAGACGCAAAAGCAATACTGCAGTACCAATAGTTATTTCCAAGCCGTAGTGCGCTCCGGTTCTTTAAACAAGTCTCATGACTTTTATTTATTGAATTGGCCATTACTTGGTAGAACTTCATTTTAATAAGGTAAAAAATATCAATTTATTTAGTTCAACAATTTTTATTAAATGAGTCTTTAGCTGTTTCGGCGTGCGCGATCGTCAGAACTATGTTTAAACATGCATATACTCAGCTATACATACTGCCATAGAAGAGATACACAATACATCTTGTTATTTGCTCTAACCTCTTAATTTATATTACAATTATTACATTTATTAAACTTGATTTTAGTGTTTCTAAGAACGATAACAAGTATGGGGTTCTTCGTTCTTATCGTTCTCTCTCAGTTCTATCAGTCTCATGGTACGTTTTTTCAACAGCAAAACTTGTCATTTGAATATATAAAAAAATATATATTTACACAACCTATTTTTGGAAGGGGAAGTCAGTTTTGTTTTAAGGTCTTGGGACAATATGATATATTCAAATAAATAGTCTGCCAAATGACCAAACTAATATCAATCAATACATCGCCATTTGTTAAACTATTATAAAATGCTCACTTAAATATTAAACGTTATTATTACTTCTTTTATAATAATTTATTTTTATTCAATTATTAAACTAAACTAAAAATATCTTCAAACGTAATATAGTATTTATATGTTCTTAGTTAGTCTATCGTCACTGTACTGGCAGAAGTTGTTAAATGACAAACTTGGCAAAAATGTCTTACACAGTGAGATTTTTGGATATTAATTCTTTGACTGGGATAACTCAGTTGGTGCATTTATTGTACGAGTTTGTCAAAAACACATTTTTTATCTATAATCGACCCTACTTATAAATTCTTAAATTATTTTTTATCAGATCGGCATAAATCCATCTATATTTAAATATAATAGCTATCTATGTAACAGCATGTCAAGATTTCATCCATTGTCCTATAAGCTCGATTGGTAATTTTTCAAATAACTCGGAACCATTTGCCAGTACAAAACGAACTGAATATGCGAATAAAATATCACTTTTAAAGTGTTCACTGTCAATATGTGGTGGATTAAAAATATTCACTTATCTTACGAAATAGGTCCTGATAATATTAAATAAATTTGTTATTACAAGTACCAAAGAGTGATTTATTTTTTAAATCAATAAAATATGCTTAGGAATATTTGTGATAATGGTTTGATGCCATAATTACTATTAACTATATTAGAAAAATCTTGTGAGAATTTTTTTAAACCTAAATGTAATACAGTTCTTGCAAAAAAATATCAACTAAACAAGTAACTTCTACTAATTAATATAAAAATGGTGAATTTGAATCATTAATTGAAAAATGATCAGCATTTTGATAGATGAAGCCAAAATACAATTTTATTTTGAATATATTTTTTCGAGTTCAACAGAATATTTTATTAAATGTTCCATCCCAAAGACGATATTCAACGTCGAAAGAATTCGACCTATTAATTTTAAATTGAATTTCGAAATGCATTTCTTTTATTATAATAAGTACAAACCTTCTCAGAGATTTATACTTCTCACCGTGTATTCTTTGATAGAAACTCATCAGAATAGATTCAAGAACTCTGATTGAAACGTAAGATGGATGGATGCATCATTTGACTTTACAAATCACTCCCCATCTGTCTCCTTAACGATATATTATTCAATAATCACGCATATTCCGTTTCAATCTAATTGCTATACAAATCATAACCGTTCAAATAAGCGACGCAAACAGCATGTATAATGAAATGCCCATAAGGATAAATGAATTAATCCCGATTTCTCAGAAAGATTGTCCGAGAATTCATAGACATTAAATTAGTATGAATAGATTTAACGGTGAGACTTTTTTTAACTTTCAAAAGCATACTGAAATAAAAATGAGCTGGCTTTAATGTTGAATGTAGATGGTTTTTTCTAAGAAAACGTTATATTTCAGCTAGCCAAATTTGCATAAATATACCTTTATTTAAATTGGTATATTAATTATTTACGATAGTTTTGCAGAACATCCCGGTTATTTATTGAATTAATTATTTAAATTATTTAAATGTCTAAATGACTATTTTGTCATTGTTTTTATGAATTGTGAAATTTTGATTCTTTTTCTTTAAGTATTTTTCCATCTATGTCCGCTTCCAATGTGGAGCGTATGACCCCATAAAGAACTGTTTGTTACTCAGTTGCTCAACTTCTCTTTGTTTTCGAAGAGAGTAGAGATATAAATAATAAGGCTAGAACCAGACTAGTATTAAGCTTATCACTTTCGTTTCACTCCCATATTTTAGAATTGAAATCGGGGGGGATGTGATTTTTAGACATCACAAACATCCATGCCTTCAAACAGAAATGCTAAATAGAAAAATGCTGTTCGTAATGAACTCGTGAAGTCCGGCATGGACACCAACGTCGTTGAGCAATGTACCGTGGACCCGATACAATGAAAGTTTATTTGTTATATTTTTTTTTAATATAGAACTTAATATTTCTCAACTTGATAGTTTAAAATAGTGAAATTAATTAATCAAAGAAAATTTAGCTCTATATCTCTAATCATATATTAACTCAATGTTGGACCATTTATTTTGTGTCTTTGTTAGACTACTAATTTGTTTGCAGAATTCCAATTTAGTTATTTAAATCAATAGTACAAATGAGCCCCTGATAAGTGGTAGCTTAGGAAAAAAATATTTTTATACGCTATAATATTCTGTATGCTTTAAATTAGCGTAGAAGTGAAGTGAGCTCAGTTAATACTCACTGCAATAGTGCTATCTCCCTAAAATAAAAATATTCAATTCACCAAAACACCAAGTAAAGACGTGATTGTACTTAAAAGTCCAATAAAAATGTTTTATATTTAACTACTTGGCTCACCTCACTTTTTGAGGGCGCAAATAAAAACACTAGCTTACATTTTGTAATTATTATTGTATTGGATTCTGTATATGACATCAATCAGTCACTATGCGTCATTATGAATTTGTATTTCGTAAAGTTACTATAAAATAATTTTCTTTTTAATACTATGATCTAATATTGTCTGGATGATAACATAAATTTGTATATACTGTAGAATATAAATTATTTATTCCATGTAAAAAATACATTTTGATATTCTCTATCACTCAATGAACCAGATAAAAATGATTCACTCTCTTCAATACTCCCGATCACTTATTCGAATCGGTATTATATTTTACGCTCACCGGTAGAAGAGCGGTTCGAGAACAAAATGATAGATTGTTTCTCAACGCATCGGAAGTTTCAGTATATAAATTTAATAGAAACGATGAATCGATTCGAAGGACTCATAATTGAACATCTTCGTTTAGGACATGACGTAATCTATATTCTAGAAGGGTTTAAAGGATTTATTGATAGAGGTTACATACAAATAAACGGTCAAATTCAATCATGAATATCTTGAGTATGAAAAATCAGCTTGGACGTTTTTTAGTAGTAGTCTTCACTTTTTCAAATACATAGAAGTTTTAAAAACACTCATATCGTCCAATTGCAATGCTATGCTCGAAACTCCAGACACTTTTACGTAACATGATAGTTTTTTTCTACGCTATAACTGTTTAATGAGACTTTCATTAGGAGATTTTTGTGTAAAATAATTAAATGATAACACAACAAGTTAAGCTTAGTCAGGTCAGTGGCGCAGCGGTCAACGTTGTTAGTTTATGTGACAGAACTCACAGGCTCTAGTCCAAGTACGAACAGCATTTTTTATTCGATTTTTGTTCGAAGCTATGAGTGTCTGTAATGCCTAAAAACTCCCTAGCAACCTTCTGATCTTTAAGTAACGTAGCGTAGCTTAGTTAGCCACACGTTCTGTCATTCTTTTTTTACTCTATTCGAAAGAGAACGGTTAAAAAAGTGAGTAACAAATGGTTCTCAACAACAGAAAAAACTTCTGTCGAGATAATCTGTGTGGCATATGTTAAAAATAAGCTTAGAGATAATATTACTTTTGATGCAGATGATGTCTTGCTTTTATAACAAACCTTCCATTATCATGTGTATTTATTATTGACCAAGTCTTTATCTTATTGAATTATTTATTAAATTTAAGATCTGCCAAAAAACACATTTTTAATAAAATATGAATTGCTTGAATTTTATCTTAATCTTAATTATATCAACATTTTTCATATTACTTTTTTTGAATTTGTCTCTGTCAGAGTCGTATTAAAATATTTTGTTTGTTCTCATATCATGCGTTTTTTTTAAATATGAATTAAATCACTTTATGAATTAAATTACGTATTTAAAATATTAGGATTAGTTAAAAATAAATAATTAATAAAATAGTTAACTTATATTGACTTAAATTGTGTACAAATTAAATACCGTTTCCTTTTAGCCTTTGTAAACAAATATCTTTAAAATAAAAAAAATGGTAAATCCTAATTGGTCTCGCATAAATTTTCATAACCGTTTTTAAACAATTTTGTTATATTAAGACGGTCGCTTAAATTTGATGAAAAAAAGAAAATTTCGCAAATAAAGCGAAACCTACACCAAAATAATATTTTCGTCATTTTCTGTTCCGCTGGCTCGAGTCGCTTCAGTGAAAGAGGCTGCCGCGAAAGAAAATTTGGATCAAATTAAAAAAACAACCCCAACATTGACTTTTTCGATCTCCGCAATATCCTCCGAGTCGCTAAAAGGCATTTATTCTTTCATTTTGACGGGAAACTTAATCATTTTATTCCCATCGATAAAATCTATGCCATTTTTTCCATCATTGCATTCTGTTAAGGCAGAGACGGATATAACATTGTATAAATTGACATTCTATTAGTAGGTAACATAGTCTACTTATTTTTGTAACGAATTTAAATTTGAAGTCACTGCAATTACGACATAAATACATTTGTAGTTTCTTTTTATGTCCGCTCTTAATGTGAAGCATAATATGAACTTACATTACTTTTTTTACTAAAACTGCATGTTATTAAAATATTATGTCAAAGTGAGAAACACACAATATTCCTTTCTACTTATTTCCACTTCTATGTATCAAAATTTATTATCGAGTTTCGCTTATGGCGATCACTGTCAACTAGGGTCTCCAATCCCGGGATCCAGTTCAATTTTGCGATCCCGAAATCCCGGAATCGGAATGGTCGCGATCCCGGGATTTTGGGGTTGAGAAATTTTATTTAAAATTTGGGGAAAAAGTATTGGGATTTGGGAATTTCAAATTCAAATTGAAAATTAATCAATTCCGTAATCACGAGATCACAAAAAGGCTCCGGGAATGGATACCTTATTGTCAACTGATTTAGAGTCAACTCTTTAGAGTCACGTATTCATAATTTGTGTTATTTTAATAAGACAAACTAAAAAATTTAACACCTCTAACATGTTATCGAAAGATCATAAAAGAGTAATATTATTATTACGTCAATGAAGAGTCATGCAATTTCTAAGTATGGAAAATCAAAGAACACTCAATTAAGTGGGTAACATTAATTTTACTGTAAATTTTTGGTTCTAATTCCACTAAAATTTGTTGGACTAATTATTTTAGTAACCGTCATTTTACTTTGATGTTTCTGAGATCTTGTGACGGTTAGAAGCTATTTTAAAATATACATGTCATTAATTTAAAAGGATTATATCAAATAATTTGTAATACATTATCAAGTTGATATTTTTCATTTACTCTATGTACGTATAATATACCCGTTTTTTACCTAATAATAATCATTACAAAAAATTTCACTATTTCTTACAAAATGTATTGTGAGGATAATAATTAATTTTACACTTAAATATAAACTTATTTCACTGTTATTTATTCTTGAATAAATATTTCTTGAAATTCTTTTTTGATATTATTGTTACTATTAACTAGACACATGTATTTTAATTGATAATTAATCAGTCGGCTTAAAATGTTTTCATCTGATAGTAAGCAGTTAAATTAAATAATTATGTGTACATTAATTTGCACACGATTTAATATAATGCCTAAAACTTGCTGCGGACCTTTCCGGTAGCACTTAAGTTCCAGCGAAGCTTTTTTAAAAAATAAGAGATTACGTGATTGTGCCCAGTATGCTTACGTGGTGAGCTTTTCTCAAAATCTCATTTGAAAAGTTTTCCGCTTCGTTAGTTTTATTGGCAGTTCATCTGTCTTCAGCTGAGATTAAGAAGCTTTGCATCACTGATTTGTGTTTAGATTTTGTAGAAAACTACACATTAATTGGGTTGATGATTCTATCTTGGGTATTTTTATTTTGTCGATACTTGCTTTATATGGTATAATATATTTTTTCTTCGCCCCACTTCATATCATTAAGATGTGACATGGTAAATGATTGTATAAACTAATCTATAATATTACTATATATATTGCATGAATTGAATGCAATAACCAACTCTCAACTTCTGCACGATGCGGGAACGAGTGTATATGCGCTAATTTTAACAGGTAGCACTGTCACTTTGTGTAGTATGATGACATCTGGATATAATGGTGTTCTCTGACAATCAAATGGAATTTACAAATAAAATCAAAAAAATACAATTTTTATTTGTACTACTTCCACTTCTATTAAAAATATACAAATTTATGGTGTTGTTTTACCACTTTAGATTAATTAGTCATTGGTGATTTTTGTAATTACATTTTAGATGTATAAAATAGTTTAATTTGAAGCAATTTAGTGTTACTTATTCACATTTTGTACTGTAATTTGCAAATTCTTTTCAATGCGAATTGTTTATTACAACTTTTTATTTTATTTTATTTTGTATAAATAACACTGTAAAATTGTATTTTCCAATCAGTTGATAATGCTCGTCATAAGCAAAACAGGTTCTGATATTTTAAAATAAAATTGGAAGTAGTACAAATGGATATTGTATTTTTTTAATACAATGCCTTTCAATCAAGTTAGTGAACACTCTAAAAGTACACTTTTAGGGTGATCACTGTCAATACTTAGTGGAAAGGCACAATATTCCTTTGTACTTCATTCCACTTTATTTAATAGGTCAGGACCGGTTTTGCTCCTTCTGAACGAAACCTGTCCTGATAATTAAATAAATTGGAATGAAGTACAAAGGAATATTGCGTTTTTATTAACCCTAAAAGTAATATATAACAGCTTCGGCTAAACCTTGTTTGTCAACAACTTACCTTGATAAAGCATTTGTATTTTTAATTAAATTCAATTTAAATTGATGTCGGTTCCAAAATAATAATTTGATTATTTGAAAAAAAACGTTTTGTGATATATGTATGTACCAAATTCGAAAAAATATTACGGACCAACCTTACATAATATAATATAATGACCGTTCCCTATATTCCGCCTCAACGTTCACGTAGATACAACTACCATATCTAATCACGAGACACGATTCGTGAAAGGTGAATAAATATAGGTTAACTTTTTAAATCCCCACTTTGTTTACAGTTCACGTAGCTGTAAGAAATATTATGCTTTATAATATTATAATTTACTTCGTCGTCTTAACATTCCCCAAAGCCACAAATTAAATTAATGCGCATGTGTGCGTTCATCTCAATACGACAGGTATTTCAAACTACCATACGAGTTAAAATTTCGTAGGAATACAATAAAATATCAATATTCTTACATAAAACATTTTATTTTATATCAAATATTCGCAATTCATTGCTGTTGACAGCTGTATAATTATTATAAATACGCCGTTTTCATGATATGTCCGTCAGTCACTGTAGTCTGATCAGATATAGAATATGATAAGTCTTCATAATTTTGATGTAGCTAGAATGGATATGTCAATTATTTATCTAATGAATATATGTATTCTTCCATTGGTTTAAGGTGTTCTGATATCAATGTATAATCTGTATAGTTTTACCAAACAGCGTTATTCAATACTCTTATCGAGAAGCATTTGTAATTTTTATATATTATACATCCATAGTCGATACTAATTAACTATGTATTTATTTAAAATGGTTTAATTAAAATGTAGCTTAATTTATTAATGAAAACCGAGTTCTGCATTTCCTCGGATACTTTTTTAACCAGCGTAAAATAAAAGATTTACATTTTAAATATCTTAAATGCGTTGACAACTGCCTTACTTCAAAATGAGAAAATTAATTATTTCTCAATACTTTTCGAATTATCTACCGTATATTATATCTACACAATTTTATTTTTTTTTCTCTATAAGAGAGGGTATTAAATTTATTCGATTTTATATTTTTATGTAAAGCTAAAAATAAAACATATTTTTGTGATTGACTGGAAACTGTATCAGATTGAAACTTTGAGTAAAAAATAACCAATGACAAATGGAACCTTACAATGACTTTATGATAAGCACAAGGTACCCAGATTTGATTTCACATTCACAATATTCTTAAAATATATTAACTGTAACCTTTATCGGAAAAAAATATGTTCATCAAAGTATAATAAAATCTGGAATAAACTCAAGAGAAGAGCTTTGTCCATAAAGCTGTAGATAAACCCTCAAGAAAGGCAAACTTAGAAAACAAAAATATAGGTTGTTATCAATCGTCAATCATGCATCCTTACTTCTTAATATATAACAAAAAAAAAATAGCGATGTGCTTTATATTAAAATATTTCATAAACAACCCAACACGGGCCCTACTATCAAACACAAACACGGAAATGGCGGGCGTAGAGAATGAATTGCCTTAGATTATTAAAACTATAATAGTAAATTTGCACTAAAAACCTTAAATTTTGCCATGTGAATTTAACATCCATTTATCTATATAATATCTTACGTAGACCTCGAGTTTGTTAGATCTGCTGTACGAGAATATGAATAAAGCTATTAAGTCCTTACATTTTTTTTATAAAACCTTTTGTGGGCTCTAAATTGTAAATTATTTTATTTAACATGCAGTCGATCAGCCATAATGTATTCATTAATAATATGCTATCGTAAAAGATTCAGAACCAACTCATCATTTTTTTCATCTTGTAGTCATTATAATGAAGTGTCGTTTATTAAAAAGAATAATAAAAAAAACTCATTTAAACTAATCTAGTTAATAATATCGGAACTGTGATATTTTTTTGTTCATATAATTTTTTACAATAATGTGTAAAACTCAATCAAAACAAGTAACAAAAGTGAAATAAAAGCTCGCTGTGATATTCGCCCAATTTTAAGAAACAAAAATCAAAATGCGATATTTTTTGTGTTTCATTCGAATATTCTTTTACCTTCTAAGAAATTATTGATTTAGTGTTCAAATTTCTTTTCCTACTTTCGAATACTATTGCGTGGCAGCAGAATTTTCCGTTTATTGAAATATATAATATCTTAAGCTGTATCTGTTTTCAATGTAAAACATATGTGCTCCTAATTGAGCTTATCCAACATTAGTTTTTTACGAGAATTTCACGGTATATCACATTGAATACTATCATTACAAAAAATGTTTAAAAAAGCAAAAAATACGAATAGAGTTAACAACTTCGGGTGAGTAAAATGTTTATTTACATATATATTTTACGAGAACTGCTTGTTGGTTGTTAAGCCTGTCTTTTTTAGGGAAAGTATGGATAGGAAGCTAGGACAAAACTAGCGGTTTGTTATTTGCTGTCAGTATACCCCGTATGTACCCCGAACTCATCGAAGTCATCTATGGATTCGAACAGAAATTGATAAATATAATGATGATCAATTAATGAAACTATCCGTGCTAAAAATTAAATTTATTTTTCGAAAAAAATAACACATAATATACATTATGGCGAAAGAATCTCAGTTTATATAGAACATTTACTAAAGATTATACGAAACTAAGTAATAATCGTTTTCTAATTAGTCTTTTTTTATAAGTCGGCTATGGTTCACAAATCAAAGATGAACTATGGTATTGTAGCTTGTTGACTTAAATATCAATTACATATTCCGTTTTGCGACAGTCGACCAATATTTTAACTAAATCCAACCAAGTGGAAGAAATTACGTAGTTGATTTCAATCGAATTATTATTACATAAACTTCCTTTCAGTTCCGAAATTTAAAAAAAAATGTGTATTTCGATATTATTTACATCTTAATATGCTATGTGCTAGATTTAATAATTTTAATATAGTGTGTGTGCTAACAATGGGTTAAGTTCTGAGTGTAGACTTTATAGATCACCGTAATTCATGCGTAATAATTGTAACCACTTTCCTAACATAACATTTTGTGGGTTAAAATAGTTAAACGTTATATGATACCAAACAGGTCAAGCCAGATTGTAGATAAGAATGTGGCAACCGTAGATTTAATCATACGACTATGGATATTTACATGACGCTTTGTATTTTAAGAGCCCACAAATATATCATTTTATATCCATTAAAAAATCTACTGCTTTTTGATGTTGAAAACATTAAACTTGGTGGCATTTTATTGATTAAAGTATCACTTAGGTTTCCGACTGAAGGTGTTTGATGGAATATTTATAATTAATATAAATCGTTAATGTTGTACATTTCATTCGTTTATTCGGCAGAAGATTACGAAATGCTTCTCCCGGGTTGTTAGTGACAAAACGTATAAAAATATACAACATTTGAAAAATCAATTGGGGTTGTCATACGTCGACGCTGTGTCTATATGATTTGTAAATTGTGGGAAAATGTAAGTAAAAGCAGGGCTTTAAAAAAAACCCATTTCTTGTCAAGCAAAGTTTTTTCCTATCCATGTCCGTTCCCAATGTGGAGCATATGGCGAGGTTCTCAACATATTTTTTTATCGAGAACTGCTTGTTAGTCAGTTTCTCAAACTTCCTTTTTTAGGAGATCGAGTATATAAAGATATATACATATATGATAGGACTATTGGTTTACTAATAGCTCTCGTTTTGCTCGTTTATTTTTTTGATTGGAAGGGTGAGAGATATTTCAGATATCACAAACACCCACGCCTTCGAATTTTGCCTGAAGCTGAACCTCTGTTGTTTTTGAAGATTTATTTAAATTTTCAACACATTGAAAGATTGATTTTTCTTTACTAATTTATATTACTTGAATAATGACGATTAAAAAAATATTTTCAATCGTCAGTTTTCCCCTAACAAAACAAAAGTTTTCGAAGCAAAATAAAAATACTTCTTTACGAATATTGATTAGAATTATTAAAATGCCGAGAAAAAGAGTGCCAAAACACCGTTCCACATGGGGAAAAACAATGAGTAAAAGTATTATGTTAATAACTCGCTGTAGAACTAAATGTGACACGAGGGTTGCTTGTATTATATGTATCATTCAAATCTGATCGAAGAATATGTGCTGTATTGTTTGATTATTTTTCCGTAATTAGTGAAATGACTATTAAAAACATATTTTTTATACAATAATAATAATTAAGCTCGTTTTTTAATTCACCCATGTTACTAGTATTCGTTTAAACTGCTTCCATTAGTAGAATCCTTATAAAATAATAATATATAATAATGTCAAAAATATTACTTTCATTAGCTTTATAAGTAGTCATTATATTACCCCCAAACGAATTTAATAATTTTGTATAAAAATATGTTTTTGTAAAAACAATAAAAAAACATTTTTAGCAGATATATTTTGAGCTTAATACTAAAATAATAAATATAATTAAACCTTCAGAAACCACGGATACGTAATTTAATATAAAATTGTCTGGTATTTTTTTAATATATTCTCTATTATTTTAGCCCTAACCCTTTTCTTTCTTTACTGTAGCACTTTAGTGTTTCATGAAATCACCATTTTATTACAACGTAACGCAAAAGTACGGCTCGATCGTATTTCTGCTTATTCTTAGAGTTGATGTCCAATTCAAAGATAATTCATTTGTTTAGAGAGAAATGTCATCAAGAATTTTTTTTTATATAGCCCTTCATCATACTCATATTTCAAAACTGTCTTTTTATTATTTTTGTTATTGTGGATATTTCTACAAAACAAGCAAAATATATTCCATTACTAAGGTATAGATTTACTGTTTTTTAAGTTTCCAAAGACTTGCAATGTTATAAGTATTACAATTTGTAAATAAAAAAATAACCAACAAAAATTTTCATACAATTTGTGGTCATTTGACTAATAAGAAAAGAAAAAAATGCACTTGATTGATATTCATAATATAGATAAGGGACGTAGATGAGTCTCCTCACACGTCAAAGAACTAGCCGTGTCAAATTTCATTAGAAGATCCTTTATGTGGAAAACTTAAGGGCTTATAAGTTCAGAAATACTTGCTCAGTGACGTTCATTTAAAGAGCGTAAGTGAATTACAAAAAAGTACTATTTTAAAGTTAACCTTTTCAGTACCGCGATGTTTTCAGCTAAAAAACATTCACTCGTATACCTACCGCTTTTTTAAAATAATTTTTGAATAGTTTTAAAAAATAGTATTGAATTTATGAATATCAAAAGTTTACTTATAAAATGATATAAATAGTTTAATATTTTCAAGTTACATTCGTGTTCTTCAGTGGATTTAAGGTATTCATGCCGTTTGTATGTAGCGGCCACCAGTGTCCTTACGGTACTGAAGCGGTTAAACAACATGATATAGTGTCCTAAAGAATCGTCAAATATTGTTGAATTTTCAGTCCCGCGTTAATTGTATGATTAATTCACTTTCAGGGTAGGGTAAAAATATCAACGTATTTAGTTCTACAGTTTACGTTGATATTTTTACCCTATTATAATGGAGTTCTACCAAGTAAATGTCAAATCAATAAATACTCTTTTAGGGTGTTCACTGTCAATAAATGATGGAAACGCATTATGTTAAGAAAATACAAAATTCATTTGTACTTTATTTCCATTTTATTTATAAAGGTCAGGACCAGTTTCGCTCATGGTAAGCATTGTCAACTGATAAGAAATATAATTTAATTGTGTATTTATACAAAAACAAGTACAAAATTTAGTAATGTACAAGTTTTAGTTATGTAGCATTTTAGATCACTTTATTAATATTGTCTTTTCTTAGTATAATTAATTATACTTTATAGCTATTTTTCCTCTTCGGCTCACCGTCACCATAACTATTTACGACAGTTTCATTTTGAAGATGTTAATATAAAAATTAAATATGAAAAATGTTTTATAATTCTTAAAGAATTCAATACATTTATATTTTTTATTATTATTGTTCAATATCAATTTCATTTAAGGTAAAAAAAATGACTAATAATCATTTTTTAATATCTTCTTACTTTAAAGCTGATCGTCATTGCAGCAGATATGTTCTCATGCTTTCGTTACTTCATTTTAAGCGTTTAATCCCAAATCGCAGTTATTCTAGGATGGTGAGTTAATAAATGTCTTAGAAAATGAATATGTAAATCACCGTTTAAAATCGTGTGATATTTATATTTTATTATTTCCTTTACTAAACTTAGAATAGGTCAATGAATTCGATTGCTACCATAATTTTTTGGTAGTATAAAACAGATTTTTTAACAGAACACCACGATTAACATTATATAATAATAATTACATTATTATAATAGCCTTCATGATATTCGTTGTACGCCAATGCTTTGGACCTATCAAAGAGTCGTGAGTCGTGACCACCTAAAAGGGTTTCAAATCCTTTTATACAAAATACCGCCGTACATTTTGATGACTGAGAAATTGAATATTATTCAAAAATATGATTGAATTAGTCCCCATTCAATGTTTAACCGAGCGTTTGAAGATCCTTTTTGTGAACTTTTAATTTTTTATTTTTTCAGTATATGTATACAATTGGATTCGTGACTTTAAATTGAATTCAAACAGTCTGGAGTCCTTGGGCTCTTGTCAGAAAGAATTTAATTCATAATATATTAAAATAGAGCCTAGTTTACAGTATCTAATAAACTTAAATTTGCGCCTTTTATTAAAATTACTAATCTTTTCATATTACATCTGAGAGTAGACTTTCATTAAATTGTAAAATAAACTAGTAATAACTTTACTTTATAATATAATATTAAATTTAATTAATAATTTAAGTCAGCGTCTGGCTCAGGGTGTTTTTGAAAAGTTTGAGTTGTAATAAACTGAGCGATTTCTACTCCTTTTTATATTCTATAATTTGAATCATATGGACTCATAATGAAACATATCAATCCCTACAGTGGTTCTTCTACCAATTCACTTTTACGAAGAGAAAGAAGGATAGGACTAGAGCTCGATAAGTGATAAGCAAATCGCTCTTGAATTATTGTGAATGGAAAAAATGTGTGTTGCATAAATAATGAAATTGTAAAGGGGGAAACATAGCTACATACAATACAATGGCAAATATGTAGCTGTGATCTCATCCAACATGCTTACGTGGCGTCGGGTGTCGGCAGTATGTTTCCACCTTAAGGAAGGCTCTTGTGCCAGTAGTGAAAAGGTATGGATTCAGATCTGCCATTTTAAATGTTGTGAAATCGCTACGGTCAGCATTTTTATTAGTCAATAAATAAAATTATATACTAAGTATACCAACTCAATATTTTTTTTATGAAAATAAAAACCAGTTTCTCTCATCGCGAATATTATCAATCGATCAGTTGATAATGAACAAAACCAATCCTGATATTAATAACCAGTCTAGAATTATTACATAGTGTAACTATAAGTAATAATTATAAGTAATTTATTTTTTTAATATCATACCTTTCCACCGAGATTAGACAGTGAATGATACACAATGGATGATATAATCATGAATTTTATCGTAGAAAAAAAAATATAAATAAAAATTAGAAATAAAAAACAATTAGAAATTTTAAAAATTGAGTTTGGTTGTGGCTTAACATTGTAGTCGGAGTCGTGTTTTTTTGACGACTCCACGACCCTGCTTAAATATTTTTTATAAAAATCATCAACAACATTCATTAATTGTGGACCTTAAAGAGAAATTTGATGCAAAACCTTTAGCCGAGTTTGTTAACGTTTTTGGGAGCTTGTTCCCGTGGACGTGTACGCATGAATATACTGAAAGGCGAAACCCGTGTCGTTAGTGAATAAAAGAGTAGTAATTTACAAAAAAATAACGATTTAAATTTAAAGAAGGGACGTGGAGTCGGGTAAAAAAATTACTCCTATTCCATCTTTAAATTAAAAACCGACTCCGAATTGATTTTTTCAATCATGTCTGATTTACTTACAAATCTGTATACCATCAGATCATTCTAGTGCATTTCAGATTAGCCTATTCATCAATGTGATGAATAGGCTAATAATTTTTCAATATCTTTAAAATATTTTTCTCCGTTTTATCCGACTACGCCTCTGAAAAAAGTCCAATTCCAACTAGGCCCTGATTTAAACTATTTTTTAATTTAAATTTTATCTAACGTTATTTATCATTATATCTACTCATATTCCTGCATTTCTATACAATAGTTTTATTTATTGATTTGTATATTGCGTGAATTGGCACTGTAGACTTATGAAATAGGTTTATGCCAAAATTACAAATGCTGACAATCCAAGAATTACCTCATAAAATAAACACCTACTTCAGAGTTAAGAGGTATTAAAGCCACATGGCTACAGAAAAAAACAACGTGAAAATAAACATCAACTGTTTTTTATCGTTATGTTGTAATTCTGTGAAATGTAACGGCCTGTTATGATAACACTAACTTCATTCTATGATATGTGTAGTTCACGTTTTATATCGCTAAGAGTATCAATGCTTCTTAAGAAGTTAATTCAATACTACGATTATTAATTGACTGTATAGGGATATATTTAGTTTTGTTGATATTATAAGCTTATTTCACGCAACATATCAAGAGTTACGTATTATATTTGAGTAGTTTCCATGATTTTTATTCTAGGGGGTGGTTAGTTTTCCTTTTAATTTTCTGCATAGTTGTTACTCAATAAAAATCCATTTTTATAAAGTTTTTAAATCACGTATTATCAGAAAAATAGTATTAACCTGTTTCTAATTAAATTTGTCAGTAAATTAAATCAATTGTCAGTAATATGCAGTGGCGGCTCGTCCATAAGCACTGCGGAACTGCAGAACCCCCAGGCAAATTGAAAAAAATGTAATGTATAAATTGATATCTTACAGCGCGGTTATAATATCAGAATATGACGCACGTACATTTTGAGCAGTTTTAGATAATAAAATACAATCCAAATGTATTTTTTTAATTTTTAATCTACCGCAGCACCCCCAGATATTTGATCTACGAGCCGCGCTTGGTAATATGTCAAAATTAATTGTATCAATACTTTACCGTGATACTGACAAAAATAATGTTTTGCTTTTTTACTAACCGATTTCATGAATAACTAACTAACCTATTGTTTTTTAAAAAAAACTAAGTTCCTAACCAATTATTAAATACTTGTGAAATATTTGAAACGTTGTGAATGTACATATTTCCGAGAAAAGAGTTTCTTTATTTTAAATTTAGGTTAAATAAAATTTTACAGCGCCATATTCATTTAATTTAATTTCAAGCTGTTGAATATGGATCTACTCCTCAAAAGTGGAAAGTTTATCTCAACTTTGGACTTTTCCTTCTTGTTATTGTTTTAAATGCTGAGTCAAAATTACGCCGGTTAACAATGTAAAGACATTTCCGAATTAAGATCATTTGGAGTGAGACAAATTCTGTTGTTACTAATATAAATATATATCCCACGGGATTTCCGATCACTTGTAACAAGTTGTAACGTTAGTGAGCAAGTCCAAAACTAATTATCTGAGAAGTTATTTTATGAAAAACGTATACTCTACCAAAAGATAGTTGGCTTTGTGATTAAATGTATAGAATCAAATAATAAGAGACTTTTAAATGTTTTAGTTTATTTAAATCGTTCAGGGAATGGGGTAACTTTGATTACTTTTTTAGATTCAATTCGGACTATTTCAAAAACTACCGCCGCGGTTGATCACTGAGAATCTAAATGGCTTAAACGTAGCGACTGAGCAAGTCGGAGTGCTACAAGGGGAAAAATATCAATAAAATATTGAAAAATATAATAGTATGTACACTCATTATTTTTCAATATAAGTTAGGATTCTTCCGATTTTAAATGAAATATTAAACCTACCGGGATCTCCACTTCTATACCCTATATAAATATAATCATAAAACCTTTGCCGACAAAGAAATAAATAAAATTCTTGAAACTACTTACTACTCAAATCTGTGGGCATTCCCATGAGCTTATCCTTTTCGCCAGCAATGGCTTTAAACTCAATGATCCATTTATTTATCGATATAAACACGAAGCTTTCATTTAGTAAGCGTCAGTTCAAGTTCATCCGTGCACTTGAACGCCTGAAGATGCCGAAAGGCGAAACCCGGGTCGTTGTCAAAGTGAGAATGTACATAGTTTGAACGATTCAAATTTAATAAGTTAGGATGTTAGAATATATGAGAATATGCATTGTAAGCTCTTCTAAGCCAGTATATATACGTATATACATATATATATATATATACATATCTAAGTTAATGAAAGATTAAACATCGTTCTGATGAGGGCGTGAGCCAAAATATCTATCAACCATATATGAAATAGTATTTTTTAACTAAAATACTTTGATATTTTTTCATTTTATTACAATGGAGTTCTACCAAATAAATGCCAAATCAATCAATAAATCGGAAGGCTTTATTTATCTTTTGTTTGTTTAAGCGTCAAACTGCTTGATTAAAAGACTTATATAGTGCAGATCTGCATCAGGCCATGGCTGCCTGAAGTATTTTCATCGCATTGTTGAATTGCAAAAATATTTTTTTGTAATATTGTCTTTTAATCAGATCACACGTTGGATTTTTTTCTTCGCTTTCTGCAACAAGATTTCGCACTCGGTTTTCGTAAAACAATACTTGTTTATGTTGTGTTGTGTGTCCCGCATTTTGATTTGTTAGTCAAACTTTTGGAAGCGCTAACTCGAATAAATATTTAATTTTATCCAAAATGTGGGCGGATTTATATTACAAATTATTCTTTGCCGTACTCCGGCTGTATGGAGTGAGAAAGTTTTGAAGGAAAATTCTTTCGGCGACTAGCGTTTATTTTCATTTTAAGCAGAGTTAAAAACTTCTTAAAAAGCTCTCACCTTCTCTTTTGGGCTCGCAGGAAGTTTCACGACCATGTTTACATTAAGAAAACTTTTATAACGATGTATTTTTCGTTATCTTTTAGCAATTTACGCAACGCTATAAGGCTGGCGCTCTACTGACCCCACGCCATACTGCGCACGATATCTCTTCAGCTGCTCTCTTATAAATACCAGAAAGTAACAAGATTTCTTAAACATATAATTATAATTAAGTCAACTTTTCAACCATAATATTTGTTTTAATACATAAATAACAGAGACTGTCGATTTCTTAATCTGGAAACCAGATAATTCCACTTGAGAAAATATTTCAGATCATTGAAGATACTTAATAATTTAACCATCAAGCGGAATTTCAAAATATACTTCGTTAGAATTATTACGAAACAAGTATCGAAGGCAATTTTGGGTGTTGGTAAATTCCACTCGATAGTTAAATTATTTAATCTTTTCTAAGTGTAGTTAGCCAGTTTGCAAATTAATCAATATATATTATATACAACGTTAAAAATATTATGATTAACGAAAATTGATTTTAATTCAACGATGCAACCTCTTTGTTCAGAAATTCCGGATTCAATGACAAGTGTGCATTTTTTTTTCTTCTGCCACGTTTATCAGATTTAGGTAGGGTAGATGGGATGCTATGAAAATATCAAAGACATTCAAGCTTTTCGGTAAAAATAATAAAATTTAGCTGTCTATTCTAGTACTCCAGCCCCTTTACCGCATGACTTTATATGGACCAAAATATATATATATGTAGGACTAAAAACCTGACAGGCTAAATTCATATTATTCTTTTGATTAGTTTGATATTGCTTATTTTTAATTATTGGTGGAAAAGCACTACATTAAATAAAACGCTTTTTGTAGTCATCCCACATTATTTATTCGAAGATCGTTTGGTTATTTCCACTAAACGAAGTAAGACTAATATAATAACACGTAATAACCAAATGATAAAAAAATAAAAGAATATAAAAATAATGATGAAACAATTAAAATGTTTTGGACATATTAAAAATAAATACTACTTATTTGAAATAAACAATAACGTACATTAAAAATCAAATAAGCAAGAAAAGTACTTATAATGAGTTCAAACGTTATTCTTAAATACTTTAATACACTTAATTCTTTCTTACTTGTCTTCATAAACCTATATCGATCTATATTTGCATCAGTTCATTATACTCGCGATAAACGAGGAACAGTAGAAAGTAAATAAATATAGTAGAACCAGTAAAAAGAGCATTTTATTTTTTTAATTGATATTGCCTATTGGTATTTTTGCTAACAATCATAAAGAAAACACATACTTAAATTTGAACGATTCAAATTCAATATCCAAATTCAGTCGAAATCTTAAATAACCTCAATTAAACCCATACGTATTATAATATAATAATATATTACCGTACTTATTATAGGTACATTTTATGTACACGTCAGAACCTCTTTTACTTTGTAAATAAGCATTTTACATGTTTTTTTTATCGAACCGATAAATATCTTTTCTATATTCCTTTCAAAAATATTCCATTAATAATATACATAATATTATAATGACACATTCGCCTACAAAATTTATAAAGTATTGAAAACAAACGCAATTTTAATTATTATCGACCGAATGTCAAATCCAGCAACCTTGTCTTGTTTTGGTTTATCCTTATTTTTATTATTTGGTTGACCTATATATTGAGTATACTGTTGTTTTTATTTGATTTGACGGTATCTGCAATCTACAAAAGCTTAGATATCCATCGTAGGCGTTGGGATATTTAATCACAAGGGCTAACAGTGTTAACTCAGAAAAGCTTTGCCATTCGAGCTAATATTTGTGTATTTGCTGACCTGATTAATTTGGAGAAATTATGACTCGGAGCTTTTTTTCCACATCGCATTTATCTTACAAAGAAAATATCGTTTTTTCTTTATTTCGCGAAAAAACGCTGCGAAAAGACTTCAGATTAGAACGCAAAGGTTAATATATGTATATATCAATCATATTTTAGTAACTACAAAATGTAATATTTATTTCGGTAATTTAAATAAAAATACTAAATATAGTTTGATGAGTAAATTGTTAATAAAATATGAATTATTTAAATTAACTTTGTTTATTCTACGTATTGTCAACTTTGAATTAGAGTTAAACATAGCTGTAAATAATGGTTACAACACAGACGTAGTAGTTAACTTACTTAAGCGTAAGCAAGTTAAACAACTCATAGTAAATAATATTTTTTCAGGAGAGAAGAAAGCAAACGATAATATTTAAAACTGGCGTAGAATTATTTATTTAGGAGACATCTCGTCAAAGATAGTTCAATTTTTGCCAGACAATATAGAACTCGCGTTTTATACAGTAAATAATTTAGGTAAAATTTTATTGAACAGTAAAGATCGCGTAGATTCATCGTCACGGAGTGGTATCTATCTATATATCGAAAGTATTAAAATATGACACTCCCAATGTGGAGAATATGGTTTCCTAATAGAGGTTTCCCAACAGATTTTTCCTAAGAGAACTGTTTGTTACTCAGTCGCTCAACCTCTCTTTTTCGAATAGAGTAGAAAGTAGGAAAAGAAGGATACGGCCAGGATAGGACTAGTGGTTAATTAATCGCTCTCGCTACGCCCAGTTATTCAAGTATCAGAACAGAAATTCATAAATCAATCGAAGAAATTCTGTTCGTACTGGGACGCGAACCCGTGAGATGCGGCACGGAAGCCCAAAACGCCAACCGCTGCGCCATAGGACCAGGCGAATTTTTAAATATTCATATTAATTTTAATTGAATGACACTTTCTTATTATCTGTACTCAAAAGTTTCGGTACCGTTTACAAATGAATACTGCTAATATGCAATAAAAATAAAACTATATAAAAAAATCACTTTTAGGGTGTTCACTGTCAATACTTGGTGGAAAGGCATTATATTAATAAAAACACAATAATCCTTTGTACTTCATTCCACTTTATTTAATATGTCAGGACCGGTTTCGCTCATTGCGAGCATTGTCAACTGATAAGAAATATAATTTAACAATGCTATTTATACAAAATTGAATGTAATTGGCAATTTCTTTTCAATGCCAATTGTTGTGTATAACTTTTCAATTTTGTATAAATAGCATTGTTAAATTATATTTCTTATCAGTTGACAATGCTCGCAATGAGCGAAACCGGTCCTGACATATTAAATAAAATGGAATGAAGTACAAAGGATTATTGTGTTTTTATTAATATAAAAAAATATTTATTTAAGAACTTTACCTATAATGAGTCCAAATGTGATTCTTAAATTATTTCTTTACATTAATCACAGTAAGAAAATGAAAAATTTGTCCAGTAAATTGTATAATATTTATTATAATTAAGTAATAACATAACATACAGCTCTCATGTAAATTGCAAATGAAGATTTGTTCCCAAACAGCTAACATTTTTTAACGAAACCCATTCAAACAAATGAATAAATAAAAAAATAATAATACTTATTCGTTGCTATATAAACATGGGATTATGAAACAAATACAAAAAAGCGAATATGCAAAAATAATTTAGTACTGAAAAAATGTGAAATTAGTACAAAAGGTATTTTTTTAAATCGAGCTTTTGATTATTTAATTTGGTAATAAACCGCATAGAAACGCTGCAGTGATTATCCTGTATTAGTTTATAAAGTCAGTGTTTCCCAAAAATTTTCATGCCACAGCCATCTAAATCTGAAAAAAATAGTACACGAACTCTTTCGAGATTTTTAAAAATTATAGTCGTTAAAATCTTTATTTTGCAATAATAATTACTAATAATACATACATGTTTATATTTTATTAAAAATAGGAACATAAATAAAATTTAAATATATACGAGACTTGCTAATTCGCAAGGAATCTCCCAGAACTCCTATGGAACGGTATGACCTATGCTAATTATGTATTAAAATTAATAATGGAAATGCTGTTTCACGTAGATATGTAGTCGCAAAAAGGAAAAAGATTACCAAAACTTCTTTTCTTCTGTGTGGTCAAGTGGTTAACGTCATTGGCTTCGGTTAAGGAGGTCACTGTTTGAATCCCAGTACGGACAGATTTACAAATTGATTCATAAATTTCTGTTCGAAGGCATGGATGTATGTGATGTCTTCAATTACCCCCTCCCACCCATCCTATCCTATTAACTGGGCGTATCGAGAGCGATCAGCTAACCACTAGTCCTGTCCTAGCCCTATCCTTCTATTCCTACTCTCTTTGGAAAAAGAGAGGTTTAGCAACTGAGTAACAAACAGTTCTCGTAGGAACACTTCTGTTGAGATAAACTCCATTAGGAGTCCATATGCTCCACATTGGGAGCGGACATGGTAAATATACATATACATCTTTTTCACCTTATTCAAAATTTTGATTCTACTTTTTTCATTTAATTCCGTTTCAAGTAAATTAACTGAAAATTTTCGCTGGCCACGGTAGGAAACCTGCGGACCCCCAGTTTGGAAAGTTCTGTAGTCTGTCCATATTATGGTATTTGTAAGTATCCATGTAAAGCACTTCAGTGGGATAAAGACCTCATCACGAGTAGTTACTCCAAAGCACATATCCGCAGAGGCAATCCATCAAAATGTGATCAACAAAAGAGTCATTATTATTGTTATTGTGAAGAAGAAATGAGGCGAAACGTGCGGTCTGAACGTATGATAAAGTAGCGGTTATCTCGCAAACACAACTTCACTAGTGTGAAGATTACTTCGTGTGGTTAGAGACAACAAACGGTTTAATTACACCACATCGATTTTGAAATACCACGCTCTGTTGACTATTGACTAATCAATGTTTTTATTTTGTTTTCTACTTTTTAACACGGCAATTAAAAAACGTGTGAAATAAACACAACAAATTTTACAAGAGGCTTCAATTGTGATTTAGTATTTCAAAGTCTCATCTCAATTTTTTCTGTATTCATTGTTTCTATTTTTTTGCACGATTGTTTCTGGAAAGTATGAAAAAGTCATACCGTTTTAAAAAAAAAATGTGCATATAGGACAGATGTTTTGTTGTTATTTATCCAAATAGTTAAACAGGCCAGAAGAAGTCGTTAGTGTATCTGAAACTATTATTTTGTATAATTATGTACTTTCTTCTTTACCACGATTAATATGCTTGTCAAGAATATAACGAATCGTACGTACGGAAGTAACAGAGCGTTACCACTTGGCTAGGGCGGTCAGTAGCAAATCAATTCAACTTGATACGTACGAAAACATAAAAAGCTGTTAAAAAGTCATAGATAACTATTTACAAAATGGATATCTTAATTTAATCGGTGTCAACTTGGATTACTCCTTTATTATAGTGTAAAGAATTTTCAAATATCAATGATAGCTATTTCAGTATGACGTCATCAAATATGTATTTTAAAACTTCACGAAGTAATTTTTTTAGTATAGACGTGTTAAGCGTTGCTGCTTGAAAGTGAAATATAATGGTCGCAATTCGCAATCGACTGACTTGTCTTTGGTTTGTTTTATTTCAGAAATCGAAGCTACAGAGGCGTGCAAGTGGTTGAGAGCCGCTGGTTTTCCACAGTATGCACAGATGTATGAGGGTAAGCTATAACTTTAAAATATACTTTAATATAGTTATTAAAATGAACATTACAATTTTAATGTTTGTTATAATTATGAAATATCAGATACAATAATAAAATTATTATTTATCCAACCTTCTGAGCTAATATTTTTTAATCACATCAGGTGCTGGAAATAAACGTTATATGAACCATTTAACTTATATAAAGCAATTAATGTTGCTTTAGTGCGTAATAACAATAAAATTTCTACATTTATTGATGAAAATAACAATCCTCATTAGTTTTATTAATGCTAATTTTCCCCAATAAACTAATATAGCCATATTCATAAGATACTATATGTTTACTTACTTAGTATAACCACAATAAAAATGTTGATTTGTTTTTGGAAATAGCTGTGTCACAGTTTTTGCTTCATCGTAAAGCGTCCCTAAAATTCAAGGTATAGTTTACAATATATTTAAAAAATAAAATTTATGTTAAGACAAATAACTTTTTCAAAGAATCAAATTTATTATTAAAAAAAGAATTAAGTTATTATTTATTATTTATTATACAACATCATTTCATTTTTAATGTGAAATTTTATCATTTGCCTGGTCTAAATGTTTGGTAATAGTGTTTTATTTGTGTAATATCATCGATAATTTTCTACAACGTTGTATTTCAAAAAGTAAAAGTTTTCAGGAGACACAAAAATGTATTCTTCCACTTTCGCCTTTTATTGCTATAAAACACCACTCGAATGGTTCTGTCTTCGGTATCTTTGAAGAAGTTAATAAGGAAGGAAGCAAAGACGTTTTCATCTAAACGGTCCTCCTTTCTTACATATTTAACATAGCAGAAAGCCATGGTTAATTTTATATTTTGTTAAATTATTTTTTTGCGAAAGTTTTTGTTTTAGGTTAAATAAAGCAAGAAACGTATTTTTTGGTAAACGAGTTATAGGAATATGTGTGTATTGAAATTCGGAATTCATTAAAATACTCAAAACTAATACAAATTCAAATACGTGCTTGTAGAATACGATGTACCAACAAGTTATTTGAATAACATCTTCAATTTAATATTCATACTTAAATCGATTTTCCACTTATTATTAAATCGTATCCACAGGCTGAGGTTGACTAAATCATAAGCAACAAACACATCAAGAGGAAAAACATAGCTACCAATTTTAACATAGTTAAAACTATATTGTTTTGCTTTAGTAGTTATGAAAACCACCTGCTGTATAATGAGAATTAAAACTAAAAGGAAACCAAATAATCGAGCACTAAAATGACCGTCAACAAAATCCTTATGCTTCAATTGATTTTTGTTTTAATATCACAATTTTGGCAACTTTCAACATACTTATACGAATTTAAAAAGTTAGGCCAATTAAAACTTCTTAAGTGTCGGAATATATGAGATAATAGAGTGTTTAAGAGGATTCCTAGCGCACGCAACAATGACATGTTATTTTAAGTTCATTTAAATTCCTGTTTTACAGAAGGCCACAGGTCATACGAATGTTCGCATTCCGAACAGACGCTACTGCCGCAGTAGGCTAAAAATTACCAGAACCAAGGATACGATTTCTAGTTGCGTAGTTCATTTAACGTGATGTCTATTTGTTTATTTTCGATTTCGTACCGCAAACTAAAAACCAACTTCTATGTTCACAATGCCAATATTATTTTACTTGTGTGATGCGACACTCGAGTGCAGTATGCATTGTTTATGTGAGGACAATACTAACGTGTCCACATTGTATGTTTACTAAGATCACTAATTAAGTGAAAATATGAAAACAATAACCGTAAATGGTTTATAGGAATTGAGATCATAATAAACGTGAACAAATACATAGTAATATAAAATTAATGTTTATAACTTTTAGGGCTTAACTGTCAATACTTGGTGAAAAGGCATCATATCAATAAAAACACAATACTTTTTTGTACTTTATTTCTAATTTATTTAAAAAGGTCAGGAGCGGTATCGCATGGCGACAGTGTCAAATGATAAGAAATATTTTTGATTGATCAAATTCTGGGGCTGGTGGAGCCGAGCTCCAATTTTCCTTTCATCTGGTTGTCTTGATGTTGCTTTTCTTGGGTTACGTTTATCTGATCAGTAAACATTTTTTTTTATCTGTTTTTTTATAATTATTATTTTAATCTTTTGCCTTCATTTTTATTGATTACTGATAAGAAATGTAATTTGACAGTTCTATTTATACAAAAACAAATTGAAACGAAAAGATATAAACAACAATTCACATTGAAAAGAATTTAAAAATTACAGTAGAATTGATTCTATAATTACACAAAATTAAAATGTTTAACACCTCTAACATATAATTAAAAAAATATTAAAGATTTTTAATTTAAAGTGGTGACTGATATTAATTACAAACATCATTATAATTTCGGATTTTTTTAACAAAGTGATGTAAAATGATACATTACTAAAGTTAATAACATAATGATAATTTTACTGCTTCAACTACTATTGATAACTTTGATATTTCAAATCGTTTTTTACTGTTATACGTGTTTCATTGCTTAACTGAAGATACTCTTCAAGTAATCGAAACACACGTTACAAATATTTACACACCCAGAAAGTTACCTCCGAAGTCATCAAAAATATGTGCATAGATTGAAAATGAGAAAAAAATATCATTGATTTCTTTGATAATATGGATAGAATTAACACTTAACTAGAATTTACAAAACTCATAAAATGATTACGGTATTTATTGTATTAATTTTTTCCACTCACAGCTCACCATACATGACTGGTAAATCTTCAAAAGGTGAATTTTTGTCGCTTTATTATAAGTTCATCTCAATAAAAACCGTAACATTTGTTTGTTACTCAATTTCTCAACCGTTCTTTTTAAAAAGAATAGTTGGAATATAATGAATGGCTAGAACAAGCCTAGAGGTTAACCAATCTACGTACCGCACAATGTACGCTAATATAATAATACGCTACGCTACGCACCATTATTTTAGTATTGTAAGGGTGCTACAGGTGCGAGGGAATTATAAAACATCACAAACAACCATACCATCAAACGTAACTCGATTGAAAAAAATGCTGTTCGTTCTCGAAACTGTAAGATCCGTCATGGAAGTTGTTGGGAGCTTTGTTCGAAAATGTTAATAATAAATGTTTGCTTTCTTCTTTCTCCAGACAACAACACTATCTTTTATATAATATTCGAAGAATTCTCTTTACTATATACGCCAAAGAAGTAGTATTATTTATTATAAAGTTAAATGAAGAATGAAAAATCTTTAGTCATTATGAGTTTTGAAAATAAGTTTGCGTGATAGTATTGAAGTGTGAATGCAACTTTTTCAACCCAGTTCTTACGTAGCTGGCGCTCCCCATATGCGAATAATTATTATTGTCTGCCGAGTACTGATAACTAGAAAATAACAATGGCTTGTTTTCCTGTTTAAACTTTACTGGTAACATGTCAACAAATAACAGTGTAGTTTCGATGATAACAGCTTGTTGCCAGTTGTTGAATTAATTCAGAATATGAAATAAATGTAATACTCAGAGAAGTTCTCTGAAAGACTTTTTAAGTATTGTAGTTTCTTATAAGATACATTGAAGAATAGCGTACTCTAGATTTTAATTAAATACGACGCATAATTAAAGATTTAAGAAACGTTTCGCTGAAGTAACTCGCAGTTTAATAAATATAATATAACATTACTAAGAACTAATCAAAGATAATACTTTTGTGACGACTTATAAAATTCTACTTTCTGATGCTTTAAATATTTTATTCACAATTCAAATCTTATGAAATAAACAAAAATAAATTTATTTTAAAGATACTCGAAAACATCATGAGAAAAGACATCACAAACACTCATGATTCCAGTTTCAAGGGCTGTTCGACTGATCAATAATGCATTGCCTAAAGAAGTGGACATTTCCAGTTACAATATTTGTGAAATGTTAGTTAGGTTTTACTTTTTTATTTTTAAATTTTGTATGTTCAAAATATTTGTATATATTGATGTATTATGTACTGTTTTTTTTATTTTAATTATATTTGTCAAGTGCATGGTGAATTGGCGCCAGATGTAATGCCACGCACTGCCCTTCTCATTTAAAACAATAAACAATGATCAATATATTAAATTTGATTAAAGCTATTGATAATAAAACACTATTTTGTATTTATTTATTCCAGAACTATTTATTAAAATCAGCACCGGTTTCGCTAGTCATATTTTTCAACTGATGAAATAATTGATACAAACGAAAAAAGGCTGATAAGAGTGCTAAAAAGCAATATCATGCCGTTTCCTCACGTATTGACAGTGACTACCTTAAAAGTGATTTAAACTTTATATCTACCTTGCGGAGATTTGACCCCATATCTCTTATTGCTATGGTAAAGAAAGCTCTTGCCACTAAGCCATAAAGTGTGACATCCTAAATATTTATACAATTTACTGATTGTTTTTGCATTGAATAAATTAAAAAATACTTTGTTGACAATAAAAATACTTCGGAAAGCATATTGAATACTGGTAGTATACAACAAAGTTGATCTTAAGTGTAAAGAAAAACAAGCAACTCGGTGTTTAATATAGAATAAAAATACGTTGCTCTTTTTGTAACAGTAAATCTAACATCGTTCAGTAGCAGATGTACAATTTACTAGAAAAACAGTCACTTTACTTGTTTTCAGCTTCTCCGATCAGACAACAAGCATGTCTTCTTACAAAAGTGGATTTAAAATATTGCCACTACGTAAGTAGTACCGAGCAACATTTTTATTTTTTACTGCAACAGACTCGTTGGCTTTTCCTGAACTGCGTACTGTGTATGGAATATTCGTGAATACAATTTTCAGTTGTTTTTTTTTTTAAAACGATTGCAAAACAAATATATATTATAATATTTATTTGCAAGAAATCTTAAATATTTTAATTGTATGAATAAGTTATACATAACAGTCAGCTTTGTGTCATTATCTATAAATTATTTTCGATTTTCATATTTATACTGCCCAATGGCGGGGCGGGTATATATTATATAAGAGCAAATGAACAATCTGCTCCCATATACATATTTCATTAATAGTTTATATCATTCACTCATTTTGAATTTCTCATGTATTCCATATAACAAATATTTCAGAAACCGATAACTAATTAACGTGTTTTGAGAATGTATTGCCTGGTAATATTGAAAAATCAAAATGTGCGATATTGACATTTTATTTTGTTTTTTTATTATTAGAGTAATATTTTTTACTTTCAATCATTAGTAGAAATACATTACAATATGTAATTAATTTAAAGTTAAAGAGATAACTACAGACTTGATTCTTTACTATTCAGTCGTTAAGCTCATCTGTAATAGTAGGATTTAAGTATCCATGGACACTTAATTAATGCTGTTACCAGTATACTTCATCGCTGCTAAAGTCTGCTTACGTTAGCATGGTTTTATTAAGATGATTCTTCACTACAAGTACTCTTCGAGTATTGAAAGCTTTAAGTGAATAATGGATGATGTATTTTTATCGCTGTTAAAAACAAAATCTCGATTTCATTATTTATTTTTCAATCAAAATGGCTACATTGATAAGAAACTCGCACCCATAATTAATACCCCGGTTGAGCTAGTAAAACTCTTTTGCATAGTTCGAAATAAGTGTTGGTCCATAGAGAAACTCTTTTGTTACTGATAGTTCTCTAGACCAGGATTCGGCAAACTTTGAAGTGAGAAGAGCCAGCCTAGTTGTCAAGGAAACAGGATAGCGAACGTATTAGAAAGCCATACACATACAATATATATATATACGGGTTTCTAGGATAAAAAAACGTGGTAAGTCTTAGAGTTGATGTATGTACAACCGCACACAGCTATGCAAAAAGCAGCTAGGTAGTTAAACACTCAAGCTGCATAAATACATTACGTGTGATGATAATAATTAAACATGCACCGTATATATTGTGCAAAGATAAGATCATTGTTTTATAGCGTAGAAAAAAAAACAATGTATTTATTACCACAAGTTATTACCGACAACTAGTTATTTTAATGATGCTTCATATCGTAGATAAATTTCTTCTAGATTAGCTGAAATAAGTATGCAAAAAAAGTTTTAAGCAAAAGTACAGACGATTGTTTGATGCTGAAATATAGGTGTTTTTTTTTTATAGAGATTTGTTTTTCTAATAAGCAACACTTTTTCCAGTGACAGGCAATTTGACAGCTGACAGCTTATTTGTGCTCAGTTTGGCTTGCCATTTCACCATTAATAAACAACGCTTGTAAATTGTAAATTTTTAAAAAATATTTCTTCAAAAATGATACCGTCCAGAATGTTAGAGCGCTATAGATCCATCATTACTGATATTTTAATTCTCCAATTTAATGATATTAATATGGAAGAGCTGTGATTACAACGAGACGGTGCAAAATGTCACAAAGCGCGCACCACAGATTGGCTGTCGCAGGAAAAAATGTTGCTGATTTAAAAATCAGGTTTCTAAAAAAACGCCTCATGTTATAATATTACTATTTTAACTCAGTTAAAATAAAAATGTAACTCTCCTCTTAACCTCGCAGCACATTTTAGTTTCGCGTCTATCTTATAAATTATTTTCAAATGCTTAGAGTTTGTTAATATAGGCGACAGTATAGCTGTAAATATAAAATATTATTATATACTAAAATGATATACAAAAGCTTTTCTTTTACGATGGCACTGTGTTCAAAGAGTACTTAATTATTTATAGAGGAGGTTGAGAAACTACTTGAAACTTTCCAAGGTGTAATATTTTTCCGCTGTGTTTACTGCACGATGATAAAAAATACAACACGTTTTGCTGCCATTGCAAGGTAAGGTGTGATACTTTCGGCATCAGATGTTCAGAAGAAGAAAAGTCTACTGTCATCTAAGTGGCGTGGCATTCAAAATAATTTAGTAAATTCATGGATATTTATAAAATATATTCTCCATGTCTCTTCACGATATTACGACAAGATACAGTTATGATATATTGTGGCTGTACGAAAAAATTATGTATATATATTTTATCCATGACCGCCCCCAATGTGGAGCGTGTGAACTTCGTTTCTTTAAGAACTGCTTCCTACTCAATTGCAAAAACTCGGAAAGGAAGTTGTAATAGAATAATATGGCTATCTTATCGACAGGACTAGTGGTTAGCTAATCGCTTTCGTTACGCCTCGTTTCTTTAAGAAAAGGATGAGTGTTAGGGAATAATTCAAAATATCATATACATGCATGTTTTCAAACATAAATCCGATTGAAAAATTAATCTATAGATACTGTCCGTATTGGGATTTGAACCCGTGACCTCTGTGTTGACCATCGGCCACGCAGCTGGCATTTTTTTTATTGTGCCTTTTATTAGTTTTAATGATTGTTATTGTAGAGAAACAGAATATGTCGAAGTCTTGGTGTCGTACATAAAAAGTGTGTAAAAAAAAAACAATTTGTCGAGGTAAATCTCTGTCAGAATCCATACTTTAATAAGGCCTGGTAGTTTTATTAATTTATTAATCACCAAGTAGGCGTGACCGATTGGTCCAATAGGTGCTTGTCCTCCTTCACCCACCACTGTTAGTTTCCGTACATTTTATATGACAGTAAGTTGATCTGCAATGTCTTCTTTTAATCGGGAGTGACCTAAAAACATACACTTAAACCTTGCAGACATGCCATTTAATGTAAAAAAAACCGTATGGTTACATTTTTGAAAATAGTTGTCGCAATAGATTTAAAAAAAAGTATAAAGAGCTTTATCATCTATTAGCTGCATTAGCGGTTATCCCTTGTGCATTTTTTTCAAATCAGCTCTTAGAATATCTACTTAATGGGATTAAAAACAGCATCAAAGCAGCGCTTCGCGGTTCTGAATTCCGATCCATTCGATAATTGCGCGATTGCATTCCGTCAAAGTGCATTCAGCATTCGTTGCATCCAATTCAACTGCAATGCACTATTCATTCAATCAATCGCAAATCAAACATGCTTTCAGTCATACATTTTTCCTGTAGCGCTAGTCAAAATAATTGATAGCTTTCTGTGTAAAAATGAAGCAGGAGATTCAAAAAAAAAAATGATAGAATATAAATAATAAGTTCGATGACAATACTTGGAATAACGAACTGAGAATAATAAAAATAGTATTCAAGTTGAATTTTGTTTGTGCCTTCCAGGGATGGTGGATTTTATTGTGCAAGTGTTTTTCTTAATGAATCAAGTTGTGAAAACGAAAATAACACCTGAAAATAGATCTGAGGCCTCTTTTTTGTCAAGTCAAAAATTATAATTTGTAATTCACTAATGACGACGTAAATTTGATGCAACAAATGAACTTTATTTCATCCGAAAATAACATTAAAGTAAAAAGTCGGTATATTCATTTCAACACTTTTTACGTTATTCAAATTATTACTGTGTTTATATAATATTTAAGAATTGCTTTATGCTTATCATTACTAGCGCACGTAAAAAGAAGTATTAAGGATCGAAATGAAATTGATTCCATGCACCATACGAACTACAAACAACAAGATAAATCAGTAATTATTTTAATTAGTTTTACAAGTCCCAAATCACACAGTCTTCATAAATGTTTCACAACTCACATTTTTTTATTTTGTGGTTAAATATTCCAGTAATTTTAAATGCATCAATGTATAAAACATGATTAAAAATAATTTTGTATTAAAAATTACTTTAGGCCTTGTAAAAATTATGGCCAAAAACAATATTATGATGAGAACAAACCAATTAGTGAACATTATTTTTAGTAGTTTAATGGCAGATTTCTTATCTTAAAAAAAGCTATTTTTCACTTGCTGTTTGCTAAATTCATAATTATTGATTACTTTTTTGTAATTACGGAAAAAAACAGAACTTAATTTTTGTAAAATGCTATTCATGATGCTATCAGGTCTCTTCATACATTATATATTATAGAATTGCTTTTAGTATAATACTCAATTAAAATTAAATCACTATTTGTTGGCTAGCGTAGCTTTTAAAGATTCAGTCAGACCCAAATAAAAATCATTAGTAACACCATTTTTTCATTCGATTTATCGTGATGTCAAAAAATCTCTCTCACCTCAATCCAAAAATAACGTGGCGTATCGAGAGCGATTAGCTAACTACTAGTTCTTTCCAAACCGTATCTTTTCTATCCCCACTGATCTGAATAAAAATTAGTTCTCGTAGAAAAACGTCTGTTGAAATACCTCCATTAGGAGACCTTGTGTTTCACGTTGGGAGCAGACATAGATTTAAATAAAACTACTGAAGTACGACTATTTTGAAATTTTATAATCATTTGAAATATCACTTTCTTGTGAGGACATGTTCAAAGCTATTGGATCAACATGAATATTGCTTATCAGATACTCACTGAATTCTAATATTGACATTAAATAAGACAAACGAAAGTAGTTTGTCTACCTGATGTTGAATGGGGTTCAATATTGTTTTTTTTTTGAAACCCTCTTTGCAAATTGTATCCTAAAGCACTCGTACGTCTTGATTCATGACGAAACTTTAATCACTTTCAGTTTAATATTACTGATTTTAATTAAAATATACGTATTATGATTCATAGCACATGTTTCATATTACGTTTGGCTTTCCCTTATACGGCATCAAAGCGAATGTGTGTTTCATTCCGAATCGATCCCGCGAAACTTTTGATAGATTTATTGGTTGGCCGACTCGATGAAAACGCGACCATCAAATTAATTATAAAATTCTCATGTCAAATATCCGATAAAAGCCTACTATGTATTCTATTACGCGTGCATTCATCATGTAAGCTGCGCAATGTCGTATATGTATAAGCAACGCAATGCGCAGATGTCATTAATACGAAGTGTGAAGGAATTTGCCCCAAATATGCACTTAATAGCAATGAATGCATACTATCTAGGTTCGTTTACCGAACATGATGCAATATACTCATAAATTAAAAATAATAAACATACCATCAGTATATTTTCAGTATTCTTCATATTCGTCAGGATAACAATTTATTTAATTATGTATAGTATTTTTTTTATTAATGTTTGTTTTTCGGATTAGCAACACTTTTTCCGGCGACAGCCAATTTGTGATGCTCGCTGTGTGGCATGTTGCGCCGTGTTGTTGAAACCACAGCCTTACACATTCATGTCATTAAATTGGGGGACAAAACTATCAGTAATCAAGGATCGAGCTTTTTATTGACTGTAACGTTTTGGCGGGCACAATTTTTTAAGAAATACATTTGCACAATTTGCAATTACATATCTTAATTCACGGAGAACTTATGTATGTTTATTTTATAAAGAATGTAAAATTCCGAACTTTTGAGTGCAAAACTAAACGAAAAATCACTCAACTGCAGCGACAGTATTCACTAACGTTTAATGTAAAATGAGCTTAAAAAATACAGTTTTCCCCTATATGACTAGACGTACGTAAATCGTAATGCAATTATTTTGATTATAATCTTGTTAGAAATTTTTACTTTTGACGTAAATTACTTTACACTTCCCAGCTTCCTGGCTTCTGGCATGCCTCATCACGTCAAAAAATCATCACTTATCTTCATCGTGCATTACATTGAGCGATGTATTATTTATCACGGTAGACGAACGGTCGCCGAGAAATGCTTTCATGCATACAAATGAAAATTACGGGAAAATTATTGCAATCAAACCAGCATTTCTGGTTTTGATACTCGGCCGTTGAATGCGAAGCCACAAAATGAAATACAAGAAGTCATTAGTACTTTTTATTTTCTTTCAATCTTGGCTTACACAAGAGAGACTTAATTATTACAACCGAGTTAATCAATTAGTAGCATACTATTATTATATTGCGTTATCATTTAATACGTAATATTGTATGAGTTTTCTCTGGGAGTTTGGATACTTTTTCCATTCTTAACAATCGTAATTAAAGAAGACAATGGTCATCTTTTAGGTTACGTCACTAAGTAACTAAATTCAACTGTCGCCGACAAAAATGCTGAGAACGAAAAACAAAAAAAATATATTATATGATTCAAATACAAGGATTGATAATACCAATTTACAATCAATTTTAAGTTTATTTGAGATTAAATAATAAAACACTTTTTTGTAATAATTCTACATTTATTCAATACGATCAGGAGACCTGATTCTAATAAATATATCTTGAGTTATAACAAGAGGTTGTTTTATTTTTTGATATAACGCCTTTTCACCAAAATATTGACAGTTGACAGCCTAAAAGTGATTTATTCGAAATGATTAATCGCTTATTTTCATAGACAAATGGTTTTTTATCCCAAAGGAGCAAATATAACTGTACTATTGTAAAAATCGTATTATAATAAGGACTCTCGAGCTGTGAAATGAGCCAACTAGTAAAATGGTAAAAAAAAATCTTTAAAGTACAATCACGTGACGTCAAATAAAGATTTGGTGTTTAATTGAATTGCACATTTGTATTCTATGGAGATAACACTATTGCAATGTGTATTTACTGAGGTAACTTCACTTTTGCGATACTTTAAAACGTGTAGAATATTACAACTTACAACGCGTCTAACTTTTTGCTTCTAAAATACCACTTACATCAATTACACCTCTAATGGGCCGGGCCCATTGCTAAAATACAGTGGAATAAGTGTTCTTTTTCAAACATTCAATTCAATTGAATTTAAGCGAATTCATTGGTAATCAAAAACAATTTAAAGATATTTTTATATTGTTTTCTGCTTATACGACGCGCAAAATGAGAAACTTTATAATACTCTTAATCTCAGAAATCGTAGATATGAATTCGTCGTTATAGTGTGATTCCACTTCAGTTTCCGACAAATTGCGCGTGGGTGTGATTGATTTCAAACGATAACTATTTTATTTACAGACTTTCCCGAAACTTGATACCCAGGCTTCTTTCCCGAATTGATTCTTCAGTATTGTTTTTTTTTGTGAATTCGTAAAAAGCAAACATGATCATTTGTGTTTGTATTTCAATATTGAAATTCTCGTTCTACGCTCTCAGTGTTGTAATTCAAGTGGTATTCCGCATTTTACGTAAATAACATATCAGTTATAAGTTGCGAGGTTTGTGTGGTTCGCTTGGAGTATAATTTAATAGTGCTGAGTGGATTATTTTGCGAGACTGCATGTCTGCTGTGTGATCCACTCAACTTAAAACAGGTTAAGAAAACTTTAATCGCACCCATAATACTTTGATGCTATGTAATAAGGAAATCAGAGTTATGTTGTCAATATGTTAAGTAACATTTTCGCTTAACATACTTACACGTTAAATATTAACAATAATTATTTTTTCAAATCGATATACAAACGTACCGATGAAAGAAAAATATTCTATTATATATATTATATTATCACCCTGATTCTTACATACTGTATGGAATGTTGTTTAAGATATACGAATATTAAGCTATCATATTTTTCACTTTTAGGGTGTTCATTGTCAAAACGTGATGGAAAAACATTAAGTTAATAAAAACACTGACAATGCTCGCAATGGGCGAAATCGGTCCTGACCTTTTAAAAAAAGTGGAATAAAGTACAAAGGAATATTGTGTTTTTATTACTATAATATTTTCATCTAAAAATATAATATGAAATATAACACGATATGAAGCACTTATTTCACAAGAATAACGTAAAAATATCAAACTATTTAATTCCACAAGAATTATATGAATTTAACATCTTCAAGTCATCTCCTCCATAGACAGTGGAACCACCAAATTACACTACCCTGAATTACCCGCTGGCTTGAAATATTCGTCGCAAATCCCCCAATTGCACGGTTGCATTCCATTGTCGTTGCTACGAGACAGTTGTCTGTGCCGCGCATAAAGTCAAATGTTGGCTAGCGTCTGTGTATTCAACACGTATAGCGGGCGACTGTCTATGTGCGGGATTTTGGCGCGCTTTGCATTTTATCACTAAGTAACAAAATATTTCGTCAATATTATTTTTTTGTGGAAAAAACTAAATCCCTAATTTTGTATGAGATTCACACCCTCAATTACACTACCCCGAATTACACTGTCCCGACTTTGTGTAAATGGGTGTTTTACTGTATACTGATTAAAATGAGATACACATTACATACATATAATCATTTCATCTACTTTAGCATCCTAACTTTAACAGCTTAACGACCGCACGTTTTTTTTATAAAATTTCACCTGGTGAAATAAAATTTTGCGATAAATTCGCAAAAACTATAATTTGTAAGCAAATTGAGTTATCTTTACAAAATTTATTTTTCTTAGCTTCCAGATACTTCACCTATACGCATATATGTGTCCGCCGGCCAGCAACCTTTGTTTTTCAAAGACTCAAATACGCGTCCACGGTCGTTAAGCTAATATAAAAAGTATTCAAAGTAATAATTTCGCTTTATTTTGGATTAGGAAAAGTACTTTATCGTTGTTAATTTTCTAAAAACACGTATAACAACTTTGCCAGTTTTAAGTTGTTTGATGTAATCAATTCAGATATTAAATATACACATATGTATTCTTTTAACTCGTATCAAAAAAAATATATGTCATGTGCTTTGTTTAGTATGAAGGATAAGGTGGCATTAACTTCCTTACAGGACAAAACCATTACAGTGGTGTTTTATAGCGATAGCGATAGCTTTAGAATAAAGCTCATTTATGTGTCTCCTAAAAACTTATACTTTTTATCTACGAGTTTCTAGAAAATTACCGACGATTTACGTGATTATAAATGAATCGTTAAAGTTAATAATACCGTATATGCTCCTATTATTAGAAAAATATCTTCACACGTAATTTACTTAAACCAGATTCGAAATTTTCTCTCCGCCTCTTATAAGTGTCTTATACAAACTGAATTTTGAACGAATAAACTATTAAAAGATCAAAGATCAAGTTTTCTTCATATCTGCACTTTATCCAGGGCATGTGAAATGACCGATAAATTGCATTACCGGTCAATCGGCATAGACTATAAGTCATTATAGATCTGTCAGTATTACACTTTTTTTAAAAATCCGCTCACAATTTCAACGATATAGCTTCCTAATAGAGTTATGCTTTTCTACGAAAACTGGTTGTAACTTAGTTGCTTAACCTCTTTTTTTCGAAGAGAGTAGGCATGCAAATAATTAGACAGAACTAGTTTTTTTTAGCTAATCGCTTTCGCTATGCTTTGTGTTTTGGGATTAGAAGGGTAGGAGTGAATTTCTAGACGTCAAGAACACTAGAAAACAATCGTTATAATAGCAGCTATTTAAACTAAAATCGCTTCACTCTACATAATTAATTTAAAATAAATACATATTTATTCACATTTGTATGCACATAATCTGAATTTAATCTTAGGGTAGTCAGTTCTGACCGAAGAAAAGGCTGTCATATATTTTGTATTCCTTCAACTATAATATTCTTAAACATATATTATAAATGGTTTGATTTATAATTGTAAATTACAATATGTTTTTTTATAAGTCTATTATTATTATGTATATGTTTATCGGTTCAAAAACCGGCTAAACGGTTAACCGAAAACCGATAATTTTTGTAACATACACTAAAATCTCTCTCATAAATTACAACAGCAAAAAACGTACAAATGCATAATTTTCTACCATTCCGAGAATTTTTTTCTCACATAACGAGGTCTCCAACGATTTCATCACCAATAATAATAAATCGGTTACGCCGCGCAAACATCAAGTAGCATTCTTACCAATTATTAGCCTCTCGTTCGGGTTCACGAGAGATCACGACTTGCTGGAAATCGTCTCGTAATGTAAAAAGTTAAATGTGTTAAAAATGGGAACTTGTTGCAGAAATAAACATTAGCAAAAATCTTACTATTAGTTGATATTGATGTTATATTAAAGAGTTTGATTCAGTACGTTTCCAGGTAAAGCTCAAAAAGCTTTTATGTATAGAACATAAGTAGCGTTCTGTACCATAAAAGTTTTTACGTAGTTTTCGAATATGTTCAACAAATGTATGGATTGTTTGTATTCGCATTAAATTCCTTGCATATATTATTTGTTTTCAATACTATTTTTCATACCATTTCTGCTCCCAATATAGAGATTATAGACTTCTATATAAAATTAATCTCAACACATGAGTTTTTTATAAGAAATATTATCTGCTTAGATGTTCAACTTGTCATTTTCAAAGAAAGAAGAATATGACTAAAAAGCTCTCGCTACGCTTTGTTTTGAGATCGTATGGTTGAGAGAGAATTGTCGACATCACAAACATCCATACCTTCAATCAGATACTCATTGAAAAGTAAAACTGCTCGTACTGGGATTCGAACCCGCGACCGAAGCCAACGGCTTCCGCTCGACCACATAACCAACAATACATATACCTATATTATACCAACTGTATCTTTGATTAATATTTTTTTTTTTTTAAACCATGTCCGCTCCCAATGTGGAGCATATGGACTCCTAATGGAGTTTATCTCAACAGAAGTGTTTCTACGAGAACTGCTTGTTACTCAGTTGCTCAACCTCTCTTTTTTCAAAGAGAGTAGGGATAGAAGAATAGGGCTAGGACAGGATTAGTGGTAAGCTAATCGCTCTCGGTACGCCCCGTTCATAGGATAGGATGGGTGAAAGGGGGGGATTCAAGACATCACATACATCCATGCCTTTGAACAGAAATTCATAAATCGATTGAAAAATCAATTTATAAAAACTGTCCGTACCGGGATTTGAACCCGAGCCCTCCGTAGCCGAAGCCAACAACGTTAACCACTCGACCACACAGGGGATTATTTAAATTTCCTTAAAAATGTCTTTTCGACAAGAATTAACAATTGAAACCTTACAAGTGACTATATTTTATGATGAATTTAACAAAAAAAAACATTTTTTCAAGAAAACACGAAGTTAAATCGATCCATAATCGGAAAAAGATCTTAAGTGACGTAATTAGGTAAATTGCGTTTTAAATCAATAATTGCTCAATATCGCCCAGGCCAGGCGTGGGGAACCTGCGGCCTTTTGGCTACTCTAGTGCGGCCTTCTGGCCAGTTCTGTAATTCTGTAAATTTTTGTAAATTTGTAAATTCCTGACATGTTCTGACCGTAAATTCCTGTTTCCGGCCAAAGATTCCCTAATCAATGTTTATTGCGGCCTTATGTCGAATCAGAAAAATGAATGCGGCCTTTAGAAAAGGAAAAGTTCCCCGCCCCTGACCTAGGCCTCTGGGGCGTCAGTGAAAATTTTTTAGAACGTTTTCTCACCCGCATGATATTTTTTAAGTCCTGTGCATTTTAACGTTTTGACATGTTATCGCTTGTTCCGCGTGGACCCCGATTGATAAACGCTGATCTAGATAACTGAAAGTAGTCATTATAATATCAGGATGACCATATAATTCAAACTTAGTACGAGAGTAATTTAAGAAAAATCTTCTGTTACATTTGTAAATTTTCGATTACCATTTTGAGCTTATTATGCGTTTCATTGAATCATATTTTAAAATAAATTGTATTTCACTAATGCCGTTTCTGCAAGCAGTATTTAGTTTGTGTGTGTCACTTTTTACGCCATCCAGTAGATTATTTTCATCGGCAGAAAGACCGATTAACTGGAGTCACGTAGTAGAGAAACGCAGCTGTCAGATGATGGTATGGACTGAGTAACATTCCTAGTTCAACGCAGTCAACACACGCACTATTAAAATATAGGGGACTAGTTGAAAGCATTAACTGGTCTCTCAGAATATTCAATTACATCAATATTGTATCGGTGGATGATTGCGGCCGTGGGTAACAGGCACACACGCCGAACCACATATGTGCTATAGATAAACGCCAATCTATTATAATTAATCCACAATCTATTATCGCATTGTTTGCCGTCGTTTGATTTAATATAAACTTAGCCAAGTCATATCAACTATTCAAACACAAAACTACTTACCACATAAAAGCAATACTATATTAAACACAGTATTTTGATTGTTTTTTTGTGACATTGTTGAAGTAAAGGTCAAAAAATATTACAGGAAAGTGTTATTTATGATAATAAATGAGCATCTAAAGAGTTGACGTTATCCAACTGTCTATATAATATTTTACATCTCTTAAAGTATCATAAAAGTTAAACGAGCTCTGTAAATACACACTGCAATAGTGTTATCTCTCTATAATAAAAATATGCAATCCACCAAAACACCAAGTATAATAAATTCGTGATTTTACTCAAAAGTCTAATAGAAATGTTTTATCATTTTATTACTTGGCTCACTTCACCTCTCAAATGTTCACTAATGACTGTAAGATATCATTAAAGAAAGGGTTCTTTGTGAATGAGCTAAACATTATTAAACACTGCCACATCTTTCTAAATTACCAAAACACATCATTTTACAGTAGAACCTTGATTATCCAGATTGTTCAAAATTAACACAAATTTTAAAAATTTATAGCACTGCACGTGTTTACAGTAAAATTTCTTCCATTAAATGCCACATCTGAAATACAACCAATAAATCAGAGTGTAATTAAAACATGCAAACGCCTATATCGAAAACGGATGCTTCCACAATTATTGCCAGCAGACTAAAACAGTGAAAAAGCCGTCATCAGCTTCGACAATAAAAAATAATAGAAAATACTGTTGTTACATGGCAGCAGAGAGATGGATTTTTTAGATGTGTCAATAAAGAGACCATTTGTAAGATCCAACAATGCAGTAGAAAATAATATAGGAGACATCACGGGAGTAATATCAGAATTCTCAGAGTGTGCTGAATGTGACGAAGAAGATGTCACCAAGTGAATAAATTGCGATGCGAGCGATTGTGGATCCCAAATATTCAATAATGGGGGGATAATTAAAGAAATATCATAGCAACAAGATCAAGGAGACGAGGAGAATATTTGTGTGGGTTGAAGATAATATTGATCTTACACATTCTGAAGTTTCACTCTGTTAAGATGTTGCCACGAAGTAGTTCGAGAGCCAAGAAGAATGTAGCTCAAGACAACTGGGTCTTTAAAAAAATTTCAACTTAGCGGCTTAAAAAACAGCTAGATTTAAGCCAAAATCAATTAATAAAAAAATTCATATTGAAAGTAGTTGCCTTTCCCTGTCAATCATATTTTTTTAGATTATTCGGATTTTTCGTTTTCCCGACTGCTTTCATCCTCAATTAGTCCGGGTAATCAAGGTTCTGTTGTATATAACGAGAAAGCTAGTGATATTGGTATTGAAAATATATTGATTTAGTCTTTAGATGAATTGAAGAAAGTGATCAATCAAAACACACTTTCAATCTTGTGTTTGTTTTTATTGATCGCACACGTGTTTCGCATACGTTTTAATTGAGTTTTCTCCAACCTCCTGTGACACACCATAAGAAAAAAGGGCTTAAATAGTAATAACACTATGTTAAGTTTTTAGTTTGGTGTACACATTTCAAAATAATTATTATTAAGTATTGGATGATAAAGGTAAACTTGTTTTCAAAAGATTAAGCAATACGTATTTTTATAAGCTTTTTAATATAAACGATAATTTCAACATACAAATTGAATGCTCATTGAAACAGACAGATAATCGATATGAAGCATACATTGACAAGTGTCATTATCATTATTTACTGTTAATCTGATGTCATACAAGTGGATATTCACGCTTTGCTTTACTGTCAATATAGTCAAGTATTTCATTATTTATTACAGATACCATATCGGTTTAAATACATTTGTTTTAATTTGTGCGCATATGCGAATCTTTAAGTGCACAACTGCACTGGTGACTTAAAAAAAGGCACTAGCTAATCCACTCTGGCCAGCTTAGCACTTAGTATTTCCAGATAATTGTAGTATTTACAGCTGATAAAATAATCATTTTAATGATTATATTGCACAAGAAAGCAGTTAAGAATCAACACGATGAACAAACCACTAATGAGTATCCTGCATAACATCGTCATGATCATTATTAGTACAATAACCCAGGGTGGGCTTTGACCTCCAGTCAACAATTCCCTCTTCTTAAAACTACCCATTATAACGGTTTTACAATTAAGTGATCTACACTAGGGTTTCTCAACGGGGGGGCACCGAGATTTTTTTTTATTGGGGAGCCACAGTACAATTTAGAGGGGCCACGGGAGACTAGAGTAAAGAGTCTAGACCAGCCATACTCAACCTTTTTTTCCTCCGGGCCGCATTCCGATATTTGCTTCTTTACGTGGGCCGCAACATATTTATGGTATACTCCTTTTATTTAGCTCACCGAGGAATTCGAAATCCTCGATTTGGTATACTTTTTCGCCAGATATCTCCGAAACTCCTTTTTTTTTTTAGCTCATTGGTAAGAGCTTACTGGGCCGCAAATTAGAGCTTACTGAGCCGCCGGTTGAGTTTGGCTGTTCTAGATTCTAGGGCAGGGGTGGGGAACCTTTTCTTCTTTAAAGGCCGCATTCATTTTTCTCATTCGACATAAGGTCGCAGTTAACATTGACTACGGAATCTTTGTCCGGAAACAGAAATTTACGGTCAGAATATGTCAAGAATTTACGAATTTACATACATTTACAGAATAACAGAATTGGCCAGAAGGCCGCACCAGAGTAGCTTAAAGGCCGCAGGTTCCCCACGCCTGCCTTAGAGTCTAGTTAAACTTATGGAAGTCGTCGAAAACTTCGTTTAACCATCGAGGTTTTGTACTGCCTGCTTCATTGTCTATAATTGGTGGATAAATTATCTGGATCGGCCGTAGATTGCACATGATCTAGAATCTAGATTAAATGGACTACGCTGGCATAGTCACGTGACCTGTTGTTTTGTTTCCCTCGTTTTTCAGACGATTTTTTAAAAATATTTCTTTATGACACTTTTACAAGAATGTCAATAATAGTATTCGTATGCTGCTTCGTTCTTTTGATGATTTATTTCGTTACTTTATTATGTATATTCCATTCACTAGAGATCCGCAATATAACAAGTTATCTACTGTTTCAAAATTGTATTTACTGACATCCTAATTTGGTACGATATTTCATATGAGTTGTCTCAAATATTTACATATATTAAGAATTTCAAAAGCAAGCGCAATAAATATTCAACATTAATTCTGTTTCAATCTTAACAATAAAAGTGTGTCAATATAGTAATAATAATATATTAAATAAATTAATGTATTGATTACTTAACAAATACGATGTTTTATTAGTATGAGAACAAGTCAATAATCTTCATTATTGTCATAATATGCATTTACAGATCTAACGAGCGGAATCATAAATTTGAAGATATCGATAAATTATCCTGCCCACCCACTTCATATGAATGCTTAGCAAAATTTATAAAATTTATTGCTAGAATAATATTGCAATGCAATAGTTATTATAAGAATAATAATTGAACAATTTGTTGTGACGGGAGAATATTTAGATATTAACGAATAATCTAATTTTGAGTAATATACAATATATTTTATCTATAATGCGAAAAGTGGCTTATTGACAATATCATGTATCAAACGAGTTATAAGCAAGTGAAGTTTTCTACTATTTTTTTTTGAATAGGCCATTTAAATAAAACACAGCATAAAGAAAAGTTTATGATTATGTTAATGCGAAATACATTTGTTGACTATTTCCTAATATATTTCATATTATACCTAGTTAATAACAGACTCTTAATTTCATTGTACTTTTTTTCATACTATCTTTATGTAAATTTTCTCACCGAGACCTTAAAGAATTATAGAAGAACACCACATAAATAGTTTATTACTTTTTTGCGTCTCAGGGACGATATAATGTATTGATTGATTAAATTAGCATTAACTTGGTAGAACTCCATTGTTATAAGTTGAAAAAATAACGAAGTATTTTAGTTCTACAAATTTTATTTTATAAATAGTTGATAGTTATTTTGGCTTATGACTTCAATATAATTTTATAGTAGACTATGTTTTAAAAACTATTTTAGTTTTAATTTATTAAAATGTCGCAATTAAATTGAAATAAAATTAGACAAGATCTAGTTATACGACATAATAACATTTTGTCAAAAAATGAGAAAAAAATAAGAACGTGTTTTACACGCATGAGAAAATTCTGTTTGAAACTCAGTATGTATTATCGTATGTAAAAAAAATCAAATATTTATTTCCGATATATTGTAAGATCGGAATATTTCATATCTGGTTGATGTGGTATGTACAGTTTTATTTCGCTTATATTTATTAACCTTACTGTTATGATTCAACGACTAATAAACAGTGATTTTATTTAAAGATATAATACAATAGATTTTTTTTAAATCTTAAAACAAACAATTTTAAACATAAAAACATTATTTTCTGTAAATATTAATAAGTCTACAAATCGCTTTTTGTAAGTAGACGTTTCAATTCAAATTAATGGTACTACATTAGGAATCCATAAATAATAATTAATTCATGCGATACATAAGCTAATCGTGGTTTTCTTTTTTTTTAACATGTACATACTATTAAACTACTTTTCGCGAACATTTTTATTGATATATTGATAGTATTTTCTCAATTCATGTTTATAAATTGAAAAATTCTAGGTATTGAAAACCGCTTGCTGCTTCTACTGTTCCGTAACCGTTGTGTTCCCTACTTTCAAAGTGCCTCTACCTTTGCTATAGAAATTTAACTAAACTGTTATACGGGCTTCAAAAAAGAATTTAGGTAATATAAGCAGGCTAGATTTAATTTAAAATGCATTACGTCGGCACTTATTTTCAATATAAAAGTTTTACGAATAGAGAAGTTGAACTGGAGCGAGTAAATACTTCAAAATATTCCACAGCGCTCCTCGATAAAATACAGGTTCAAATTGTTTCCAAAAAGGTTGCAATCGAAATATTAAGGTATAAAAAAGGTCGTGCTCGAGATATCCAATCAAATAATAAGGCATTTGATACGATATGCGTAATAATATATTTTATTGCTATGAAAAATGATACCCCATTTTTCATCGAACCGTCCAATTGATCTTTGAAAGTAAAATTTGGATTCGACTGTTCATGCCAAACCAAATCGAAAACTTAAAAAAGTATTGATTTTCGCATGAGTATTTTTCATACAAGTATTGAAATGGTATATTTTATAATATTTTTTTATCTTACAACAAACCGAAAACAATGGAGATAATTGATTGAATTAACATTTACTTTAAGGAACTTCATGGTAATAAAACGAAAAAATATCAAAGTATTTATGTTTGGTTGCTGACTATTTCGGTTCATGTCCTCGTCAGAACTAAAATACAGTTCTTAAACTAGAAAAGTTCTGATGAATGCATAAGCCGAACTATAAAATATAAAATAATATTTGTAGAACAAGAATACTTTGATATTTTTCATTTTATTCCAAAGGAGCAACCAGTTGTGTTCTAAAGAATGCAATAGTTTCGTTTTGCCTCTCCTTAAATTTTTTTTAGAAATTTGAACAATTAAATCTTCGGTTTTTATATTTAAAAAAAACCCCCCAAATTGCTTCCGTGATCATACTATAAAATAGTGGAAGTAGAACTACAAAATAAAATATCTTGCCACCAACAATTGACATTTCTGACACATTCAAGTAAATGTTCACTGTTGATCTGTGTTGATTTGAAACCACTCATATTATGCCTCTTCTTAATAACACTTACCTCGTACCTCGTGTCATCACATGTATCCTTTATTTGATATTTTTAAGTTTCGTTATAACGTGAAATTTTGTTGTGTAAGTCTATTTAGGTATCATTAAAAAAATAACAATTGCCATAAATCCGACATGTCAACCGATCAATGAAAAATAAATGCTCAAATATGTATTCATGAAACGCTACGACGAAAGTTTATATTCGGTAATTATAGGCATACCGATTATATTAACATGCATTATATTCATGTTACAATAAATTTATTTCATATCAAAGGTTGTCGCCTAGGAGAGCTTAAATGTATGCACAACTTTCACCCGAAATAACCACGACCCAACCTCGCTCTTTTCAGATTATTTAATCGTTGTAAATGATTACTCACTTAAAATAATTGTAAGTTAATGATTGATTCGAGACTCAACGGATCACTGACTCCACGTGAACATTCAATGATAACTAATCGTGTGACAATTTGTTACAATCCTCAGGCACACCCAAAGAAATGAAAAATATTTTCACTTGGGCTGTGTTTAGCAGTTTAAGATATATCCGGTTTCTACTTGTGTCTATCAACACGTTTACTTCCGTTACGCTGAGCTTGAAATCTCCATTTTAAGAGCAAAGTATAGCTGTAAAAATGTCATATTTTAACTACATACTCTAAGCGAGTTAAAAAATATTTGATTAATGACACCTACTTATACAGAATTTATGTATACGGTATTGAGTACATACGTGTTTCCAAAAACTGTATTCATTTGAAATATAGTTAAATGTTAAGCAAGTGAAAGATGAATTAATTTTCAGATATGCCTTTTGATTCGGCAGTTTCCTATAGAGGCGATTTTCGTTCATCAGTAGTGTAGAAAAAATCTCATATTTGGGTTTTTGACTTTGTTTACCACGAATTGAAGAATAGAAATGATAGAAAAACTCAGAGAAAAAAATGCAAAACAAAGTTCTAGTTTGAAAATTAGTTGTTATATACTGCGGAAAAAAATAAACATATCTTCCCCATTTACTAAATAATTTTGATGTTTTCTTTACCAATAACCCTCGGATAGAGACGATCTCCTGCAATATAATGTTAAATTTGATAATTCCACTGACTGTGAAAAAATTGTGACACTAGTTTCTCTTATTTAGCAAGCATCTTTAGGCAATCTAATTAATTATTTACGAATAAACTTAACAACAATTCAAAACTTTAAAGTACACAATGAAACTTGGGTTTTTGTTCTCCTAAGTTGGAAGCAGGGTGTAGGAAAGATACAAACAGTACTCATTACAAATTAATTTTTGTTCGTTTCCATGAAAGCTTTTCATTTTCAATCCTTTGTTATTTCAAACGGCAGTTTCATCCGCTTCTATTATCCGTAAGCATAAAAACATCATGACGATACACCAAGCAAACAAAGACCATGCAAAACGCTGCAGATACCTAAATTATCGTATGCGCCAAGTTTCCTGAATCATTACAGATTGACGTCGCCAATTTCTGATAAGACACAGACGACGGATTGAAGAAGATTTTCAGTTGTGTGCGTAATATCTTACATCTCCAAAGTGAAGAGAGTGACAGAGGAAAAATTTAAATTTTCAATATATATTATTATTTTTTTTTAAACCATGTCCACTCCCAATGTGAAGCATATAGACTCCTAATGGAGTTTATCTCAACAGAAGTGTTTCTACGAAAACTGCTTGTTACTCAGTTGCTCAACCTCTCTTTTTCCAAAGAGAGTAGGGATAGAAGGATAGGGCTAGGACAGGATTAGTGGTAAGCTAATCGATCTCGATACGCCCCGTTCATAGGATAGGATGGGTGGGAGGGGGGAATTCAAGACATTACATACATCCATGCTTTTGAACATAAATTCATAAATCGATTGAAAAATCAATTTATAAAACTGTCCGTACCGGGATTTGAACCCGGGCCCTCCGTAGCCGAAGCCAACAACGTTGACCACTCGACCACACAGGCGGCATATATTATTACGTTGATAAAATTATTTGGAATCTACTTGAGGAGAAAGACACAATATGATAAGGTTCAGATTATTATTGTTCGTTAAATGGTGTTATTATTCGCAATATGCTACCGAGATTGTCTCGTCGTTTCGGCACTACATAATTATTGTTAAAATTCGATCTTTGTTATGAAATAATGACGGCGACAGAATTTTTAATGCCGATACTGGAATAATTTACACGTAGCATAAAATAAACTGTGCAAATTTGCACCTACTACAGTATAAATATAAACTGGAAGACCTTGTGCAAAGATTCGTATTATTATTTCTCATGCAAACTGTCAAAACGGTGGGTAGAACAGAATAGCATCTCCGCATGCAACTCTGCCATCTGTGGTGGGAATAATTAATTTCATTCTCTTTGATGAATGTAACTCGTTCCAAATATGAAATTCAAAATAAGAAAAATATTTCTCTTGCAGTGGCATTTTAAGTATAGGGGACGTTCTCGTGTCAAAGTCATTCGTATTTCACTGTAGCATTTTTTCTCTCTAATTATAATATTAATCTTTATACTAAGACTCGAATATTTTTTGTACTTCGGATTTAAAATAGTTTTAATATTAGTGTACAGTATTTGATGTTCATATACACTTATTAACTTACAACAGTCTAAAAAAAATTTTAAGTTCAAAATAATATTCTTTTTACTAGTATAGAGTACATACAAATTTCACGTTGTGTTATATAGGCGTAAGTCAAGTCGGTTTTGTATTGTAATGTTTTTAAAAGTTTTCGCTTTAATTTTCTATCCTACATTGAGAGTGGATGTGGTTTTATAATATTAAAAAACTATTTTTTTTTAACCCAAAACTCATTAAATTTATCGTATGTTTGTCAAGTCGGATTCATTCACTAACGATTTGCGTGCCCTTGTGATTAGTTACATAAAACCCACAAATCATAACAAGATGCAAAACAAAATAACAATCATAATATTATCAATAGAAACCATGAGAGTTTCAAAACCGATATGACTGTGAGTGTTCTAATTTGTATTGTGAAATTTTCGTTTTTTTTTTCAGATTTTAAATAATATTATTACCGATCATATTCGGTTTTTAAATTGAGATCTTTTTGTCTTTTCCATCAGAATTGTTTATGGTATAATTTTAAAATGGCTAGTAATAAATATTTTTGTTATTCTTTTACTATTCCATTATATTTGTTTAAGGAATAATTAACAACTTGACAAATGTTATTGGTTTGACAAGTAAGCCGCAATGCGCGCACTGGATATTATCATTTTATAAAGCTGAGTTGCATTGCATTTCCTTCTCCGCCCGTCCATGCTAATAATATATTATTTACTGTCAAAGAAAGTGAATTATTTCGTCTCACTTGATTTATAGAACAAGTTTCGTTTGTGTGTATTAAACAAGAACAAGTACGTTAATGATATGCAGGGCATTATTCAACATGACAATATTTACCACACATTCGAAAAGTAAACACGCCTTAAACGAAATCAAAAACGGTTTATCAACTGCTAATCAGAACGTTAACATAATGTAGTTTTTTTTAATAAGAACGTTATGTAAACGCTGTGGTAGGATTTTATTAATGAACATAAAATGATTAATGTATATTTTAATAGATGAAAAATAACAAAATAAAAGTTAAATTATCTTCGAACGTATAAAAAATGTTAGCTCTGAATATGGTTTGATTTAATACTTATAAAAGGCAATATTGTTGACAAAAAAATGACTACTCTAATAATCCTACATTAGAGAGGTGATGAGCATTACATTTTATGACTGTACAGAAGATTTAAAATAATCAATATCTAGCATATTCGGTCCAGGATTCTAATATTTTTCTGAAATATTATTCTTTAATGCTTTGATACAGTACTTATTCGATGTAAACGTGTTCCAATAGTAAAACGATTGATTTACAGAAATTCCATATACCATTTGTTTAAGCCATGCCCACTCCGAATGTAGAGCATATGAACTTTTTATAATTTTAATTATCAACTGAAGTTTTTTTTACACGAAAAGCTTATTACTCAACCTGAGTATTTCGTAGATATTTCGAATATTGAGTTAGTAATAACAGAAATATTAAAAAAATATATGAAACACTGCACAAAATAGTATCTCTATAGTTGAATATTTAAAAAATAATAAATCACATTACGACTATAACTATGCCTACGATTCTTCCTATGTTATGTGAGCTTAAGAAATGCTTAAAAAAGTTTTAGTCACGTTATTGTTTTTTTTGATCCTATGCATTGATTTACAATCTGACTCCGTCTACACCTTTAAAAGAATTAAATTGATTCGTTTTCTCTATAATTTTCTTCGAATCGTCTTTAATTCATAGCTACATATATATTTTATGACTTTAAAAAAAAAATGATAGCATAAATAAAAACGAAACAAGAATTTGTTAGGAATTTCACTAGAACACATTTTTATACATTCATTCCCGCCGCTAACCCAGGAACCCTTCATATTCATTATTTGAGGGTATTAATTGCAAACACGACTCATTCCAAAATGATTAAAAAATGATACTTGAATTTCATTTGGAAAAGCAATGTACATTTAAAAGTATTTTTAGTTTTATATTACTTTGGATTGATATTTTGTATGTTACCAAGCCACGTTTGAGACTGATTTCTAAAAATACTTTCAAAATTTATTTTTATCTACTAAATTACATTCATGGTTCATGTTTCAACAATTTTCGGAATAAGCCAGGCTTGAAAATAATACCCTCGTTATTCTAATTAATACAAAAAGTGGCTTGTAATAAAAACGAGGCGTTCGATGTATAATGAGTTACGAATCCCACTATGAGTCCTGTGTATTAATACCAATTGATTCAATTAACTGCCTTTCATGTTTAATGTGATTTAATAGTTTATTTTTCTTTCGTTTCATTTTATGCAGATTACTGTTTTACTTCCTTTATCTCAACATTTATGTTTTCAAAAGAGGATAGGTTCGCTTTCTGGGACTGATATGTATTTCATTAATAATTATGTGGACGAATAGTTGTAAGTATATTATTATATTCAAATGATGCCAGAATATTTGAAAACACATACCGGTTACAGACAAGTATATTCATATTTTGTACAGCGATATTAAAACATCCATGTTTGGAATTGACCAACCCATTTGTAATAGGATTAATAGCTCGTGAGGACTATCATCAACCATATGGTGTAAAAATTTTGATACACACACCCTAACAGCTGTAAAGAGTGTAATACTCACTAGATTTGTTGTAGGTAGGGATCTTAATACCAGTATTACCAACACCGGGATCCTTGTATTCGTGGTGTTTTTTCAATTCAGAAATACCGGAATTAAAATTAATAACTTTGTCACACCACTTGAAGTGTTACGAATTGTGAGTTGTGACTAGTGCTTCACCTTTTTAAGAAGCAACGTCAAAACCAAATATATTTCTTAAGAATAAACTAAAATTTGATTATATTTCAAAAATATTTGATAAATTCATCCAAAATATTTTATACTTCGTACATTATCAAATACTAATGTTTTCTTAGTTTTTATTGTAATTTATTTATGAAAGAATCGCAACCAGTTTGCTTTTGCAGAGATTTTTCAAAATGAAAACAGTAATTTTTAACTGAAATCTATGATATGCTTTTCCCAATAATTATCACCTTTTAATGTACTTACTAAAATTTTAAATTATTATTTTTTTGTGTTATTTAGTTTTAAAAAAACTTTGCTACGCTGCATATAAAGCCAAATAAAAGAGAATAAATAGACGAAGACCGTCTATAACTCGTTTGCGTGTCAGTGGCACGTTTATCAAAGTTTAGTAGACTAAGCAGTCTGGGGAGTTTACTTAGCTTTTGGGATAAATAACGCGCAATGCTGCCTGAGGATTGCGTATTTATGATTAATTATTACATATGCTGTTACAGGATGGGGCTTTGTTCGCGCGAGTAATTCACCTGTTTTCAGCGGGTGACACTTCTTCTCTCAATAGAGGTGTTATCCGTAAATTGCTTTCATAGGAAATTTCTCACTATTTTAAATATTGTGTGAAATTTGTTGTAGTTGTCTGTAGATTCACGGACATATTCTAAGAGGAGGCAGCTAATATAATCAGCATGTAGTCTCGACATTGTCAGTATGATCTTCCGAGTCATTACATAGTCACGAAGCCAATCGTCACCAGCTACTTTTGCTTTAGTCAAATAAATAATACATTTCAAATTTAATAATACATTTTTTTTTCTTCTGTCCAATAAATCCTGAGGTTAAATTTCCAACACAATAACACAAATCACACTTTTTTTTTATCTTTTTAAAACGATCATAATTAGTAAGATCGATGATTACATAAAATTTATAATTAGAAAAAAATGTGTTTCAATTTTATAGATTTAATACTTAAAAATATAATTGTTAATTTAAATATTTGTTCGTTGAACGCTCTTTGCAATATGCAATACGCTAAGATGTAAAAAACAAATAAATTATTCGAGAAAATTTACCAACCGTTTTGTATTTTTTTGCTATTTAGACGCAATATTGAAATAAAAATATTGTAGTGATCACGTTTCTCTCTCGTTTCAATTCTACGCGTTAAACTAGCGTTGAAAAAAGATATCGTGCATTTCTTCTTGCGTCATTACAAAAGCTCTGGAGAAATCGAGCTTTTCCTGGAGAAACAACAAATATATATATATATCTTTAGCGAGCCATGACACATCCACAATAACTGCAAATATCTGATAATAAGAAGTAACTAGTAAGAACTATAATAATATCAATGAACGGATACCTGATTAGGCAACAAAAAAAAACACTGACCATAATGTGACATTTTTTACGACATGAAATATATATTTTTTAATAACTAATTGTATTTTTTTTTCTGTTGCAGGTATGTACCAAATTCCTATTTCACTTCTACCTAGATAATGGTAAGCCAAGAGAAACGTAAATTTTGCTTAAAGTATACATATTAAGTACTTTATTATACATATTGTATGTAAATAGTATGGTATGTTTATTCTCAATTCGAATGATACTGATTATGTTCTTAGAATATTTTGTTTAAAAAAAATAAAAAAAACAATCGTTATAACTGTATTTATGTAACCCCTTTTTTATTTATCAAATCGAAAAGAGGTTCAGTTCTAATAAACCTCGGTTGGAAATTGGAGTTACTTCAGTTCGAGTCGCTAGTCATGCAAAATATGTATATTTTATTGTAATGCAACAGAAATATTTTTATAAACTACATTGACTGCGAAAAGTGAATACGATCCAATAAACTGTGTTTAAATTGTTTATTTCTCGCAGATTTTTATCATTGATCGAATAATAAATATATGTGTAATACGTATTCATTATACGGTATGGTAAAGTTATACCCAGAATGAATTAATAATGTATGTCATGATTGGAGATCAACCCTAGTAATAATTAATACGTTGACATTCTCAAAATGTTATAGGGTTGTAGGTATACGTGTTTAACCAACTGTTTTGGTGATTTTAGCTTAGAGCTCTCATCTCGTAAACAAATGTATGGGTATATGTATTAGCATTGATATATATATATTTTAATTTAATCTTATTATATTGTTTTTTTTATATACATACATTCAGAATTATTCAAACCTTTATTGAATACTATAAATGCTCATCAACTCTAAACAAACTACGACTAATGATAGATAATAGTGTCGACGTAAAAAGCTTTTGAAAAATAAAGTCAATAATTCTATATTTTAATAAAAAAAACTTTAGCAAGAGTATAAAATAAACATTCAAATACATACATACACTCTTTTACTAAGTGTGATACAGCAAGTGGAATAACAGTGATATTAAATTAAATTTAATAATTTTGTTATTCCAGCTGCTGTGTTACACATTGTGACACGTATTTTGTCTCTATAAAAAGCTTCATCAGACAGAATTTCTTAAATAGACGAAAAACGTGTCACACTTTATAAGATAGCCAGTGGAAATTCATTTTATACTAAAAATGAATTTCCGAAAATTTACCGCTGAATTCATCGAAAATATTATCAATTATAATATCATATTGATAATAGTTTTCTACAGCAAAAACTACTTGTCAAAAATATTAAATGAAATGACATTTTATCATAATATAAGTAGCTTAAATTTGAATCGTTCAAATTATGTACATTCACACAATTTTTTTTCACTAACGACCCGGGTTTCGCCTTTCGGCATCTTCAGGCGTTCAAGTGTACGGATGAACTTGAACTGACGCTTAGTAAATGAATGTTTCGTGTAAATATAAGAAATAAATGTATCATTGAGTTTAAAGCCATAGCTGGCGAAAAAGATAAGCCCATGCGAATGCCCACAGATTTGAATGGTGAGTAGTTTTAAGAATTATATTTATTTTTGTTTGTTTTTGTTAACCTTTTCCAACATTCATTGCAATATACTTTTTCTATAATCTGCTTTTATTAAATATGAATCTATTACGTGAACATATCGTTCGCGTTAAATTTGGGTAAATCAGGTTGTTGTATCTTTAGTTTTGTATATCACCACAATTTCGTTGATTGCGATAACCGTACGTTACAAAACTATTTAATTTATGGTTTTCTCATTATTTCTACAACCCTCAAACTCAATCGACTTATTGCAAACCCGACACGATTGACCGTCTCGTGTTTTATAGTTATATTTCAACGACTTCAAGTTCCAGACGAAACGAAAACTGTAAGTGACGTCTTACTTGTTTCGAAACTCGATTACGTAACTTGTTGAAAATTGAACTGGCTCTCGAAAGCAGTGGTTAAAGTTGGTAATAATCTTGACAAACTAGCCAACCATCAGTCGCGATAACATTTAATGCTTCTGCTATCCGATCAACAGTCGATCGTAGTGCTTTTCCAGTCCTCTCGACGCGTCATTAATTCGAGATCCTAACTTTGTGCATTCATCATTCAGAGGTTGCTAATAAATCAACCCCTACGCCAAGGAATACTAAACCAACGAACCAACCTTAATTTTAAACGATTGCCATTCGGTAATGTATATCTCTGTTTATATTTGTATACCTTTCTTTTTTTCTAAGAGAGAATAGGTAGAAGAATACGGTAAGTATAGTGGTCTAATCGCTTTCGCAACAACCCGTCATTTTATGATTGGAAAGGTGGAAGGGAATTTTTAAACATTTAAAAATAGTGTTTGTACTGGGATTTATACTCGTGAGGTTGGATGGAAACCAACAACCTTGACCACTGTACCGTGAAGTCGATTTTTTTTGCAATTGAAATGAAAATAAAAAATGAATCAATATCGTTTGGTGAAAGCTCTTGTATCGGACAAAAATTGTATTATATTTTCTGTTTTGAATACAAATATGGAATTAGTGCAGAATGGTTTATTACTAAATAGAATGCCGTATTTGTATACTAATTTAATGAAAATTCTAAATAAATCACTTTTGAATACTTAATTTAATATTTAAAAAATTCTTCATGAGCAATCCATATGCTACAAATAATGAGCGGAGATGTTACTTTCTTTTTAATAATAATAGTTTACCATATTGATTAAAAAATATATTTAAAAAAAAAACGTAGTGTTTTTTCACGCCATCGTCAGTACTAACTAAAAAAACTAATAGTTTTGACGATTGCGTGATACTGAAATAACTATCAACAATAATTTATAATTCTTGTGTTACAAATTACTTTATAGTATTATAATGGTGGTTTACCAATTCCATACCAGTTCAATCAATGAATAAAAATGTCGCTACTTTTATTCCCGTTTTAATTTTAATACTGTAAAAGCTCTCAATTGTTCTATTATATAAGTCTATCGTTTTAGACATCAAGTCATTGCGAATAAGAGATGGACTTACAGAGTTGCCTGCAAACGCTATTGAAAATAATGTTTATTTTTGATTACGTAAATTAATACAATAAATTCAAAAATCAGCCACAAATATATTATAAATCATATTATCAATTTATTAACTTTAATATAATGATTAACATCGTCCACAATCTTCTTATTACTAATGTAAATTGATTTTTATGACATGTAATGACAGTAGTCAATAACAGTAACACTAGGCTACGTGTATTATAATTCTGAGAATTTAGCAATTAATTATTAACAAATAATTATATTAATGAATGCACAAGTTTTTACACTTATTGGAATAGAGAAAATGTTGAAAACAATAATCACGATGATTGGTACGTGATACGTGAGAATCGGCCAACCGCATTACAGATCTAGTTTACTGCAAGTTGGTAACACAGTGTGCTACATTACCTGATGGCAACCGGTCACTAGATGACAGACGTACACTTGATGTTACAATTTTACACTATTTTTAGGTTCCATGACGCATAACTAATGATTGAAATACAAATTAACTATACAGTTAGGAAATTAGCCCAGAATACGCAGCTTAAAATTACTAACGTATTAGAATTAACTACCAGTACGCAAGATGGAGGTAAACTAGGTTAGGCAATAATCACACTTATTAAGACAATCATAAAGATGTAGACCTTTTTTATTATTCACCAGTTTGCAATATTAATCATAATTTACCGCAGTGCAGATAGTGATGGCCGTGTCGTGTTAAAACAGTAAAAAATAAATGGATTGAATTAAAGATTACATTACCACATTCTTGTTAATTAATTGTTTCAATATCTCGAGTTTCACAAAAAACACTTGATATTTCAACGAGCACAGTAGTATAAATTTGGATTTTTGATATATCAGGTGTATTCAATGAAATAACCTCTTTTGACTGATAATAAGTCGCACGATTTGCAATACAATTAAAAAAACAACATTAAACGTAATAGAAATATACATATTGACAGATCAGCTTGCGAAAAATGACAGGTGTATATTTAAACGCTGAATTTACGGAATTCCCAAAATTTGGAAGCTTTTTTTACCCATCGCTTAATTTTCTCAATCCCGAAATCCGGGATAAGTACTGTCACAATCCCGGGATTTCTAGATCACAGAAGTGGACGGAATCTCGGGATTGGAGGGCCTGGTGGGATTGTCTCGACTCTCAATAGCAATTGAACAAGACTTGGGGCTCGCAATTAATTGTGCAAAAATTTATCTATAAAAATCTAGACGTCTTAAGAGTAGATGATCTCTAGTCTCCCTATGGACGCCATTGATTTATTAAAAAAAATCCTTTAGTACCTACCAAGTCGGTATGATCTGTGTGTCCGATAGCTGATCGGACCGACTTAATTCATTCTTCTCATTCAGAAAACATTCAAAGACAATCCCAGAGAATGTGGTCAGCATTACTCCACATAAGCATGACCTATTTTCTATCCGGTCAAGCTTAAAAATCTTGTCAGTGAAACTGCCGTGTTCAGATATAAACTAGCTGGTCCATAAGTTAAGGGTAAGTCTTTTTGTTGAATCCATTTTCCATTCAATAGAGGAGAAGAATTTATAAGTATTAGAGACTTTCGGTGATCCGAGCTGTTTGAAAATAAGCTTAAATATCATATTACTCTTTCCAATATTTCAAGTGGAAAAAGAAACTCGAAATAAAATATTATTGGCATACCTGCCTGTCTATTTTTATGAATTTTTACGAAATACTTCATAAACCTTGCTCTTAGTTCAGGGTTGCTTTTGTACATCATCCGAAATTGTCCGGAGGCATTTCCTTGTTGTTTGCGGGATTTTTTTAAACACAAAATACCCTATACTACAAGAGATTGGTCCCTTCATTCGGAACTATTTTATTAAAATAGTTACAACTATTTAAAAAAGACGGTTCTTAAAATATTCACTACATCTACTACTACGTAAACTAAACTAGGTCCTTGTTATAATAGAAATCGCATCTTTAATGCTGTGAATGTACGTACATTATTAATTCAATGTTTTATATGATCATCATTTGATTCGCTTACACATGAATTAATGGGTGTATTGTCGGGTCCGTGGCGTAGTGGTAAACGTATCTACGTAGGAAGTAATCTTACTTCCGCGACGTATCTCACCGGTTCGTACGAACATCATTTTTAGATTTCGATTCAAAATCATAGGTGATTGATGTCCGAAAATTTCCTTAAACCCCAGTCTCCCAAACCTTCCAACCAAAAAACCAACCCACTCAAATAAACGAAGCGTTGCGATTAACCACTTTTTTTTATGTCCTAGCCTTAGTTTTATTTTTCTACTTTCTTCGAAAAAGATATGTTGAACAATTGAGTAACAAGCAGGACATACGCACATTCGGTGCAAGCAATAATTAAAAAATAAATTCGAAGATAAATAAATTATTATTTTTTTAAAACTCCACTCAATCATTAAGCTCGAACGCTTTCAAAATAGCGCCTTAGATTGTAACTTTCCGTTCACTTAAATATCGCAGATGTATCACAGTAGATCTACCTGCATGCAACTGGCATTTTGCAGGCCATAACGTTCTGAAAGAAATTACCCTTGCATATAATATAATTTATCTATGCTCCGAAAAGCATACAAATTTATACCATAAACTACTTGCTCAGTGTAATATATTACCATAATGTAAAACGCATAATAATGATTCTTATTATTTTGCTACAGTCTGTAATATTAATATATTATTGTATAAGTGAACTTCAGAAGATTTTGTCTTAACCGTAGCTTCACTCTTTGTATGAGTCCATAAAAAAAACATTAATTACTACTAAATAACACAAGTATTTTTGTTAATGCACTCCCACGCACATAATAATTTTAAATATTCTTCAATTTAGATATTTTGTTGAATCCAGCTTTCACCTATCACTTCTCTCTTGAACCACAAATTCACACGCGACCACAATTAGATTTGTAGCCCTTGATTTAAGGAATATTTTTACTTCTTTATTTGAAATTTATTTGAACCTGTGAAGAGATTAAACACTGAAACGATAATATGTCGTATATCGACATATTTGATTTAGACTATTTTATGAAACAAACACTGTTTTATAAAAAGATTTAGCCAATTTGATAAAAAAATATTGTGATTGCTTCACGTCTCATTTCAAATGAAGTGCATCGTAAACGTAAGGTATCATATTTCAATAGAATTGACTATACCAAAAATGTTTTTCCGGACGATAGTACTAAAAATTGTCTAGAATCAGCGACCCTTTGAATTTTCTGTCAGATCGACTACGACATAATCAAAACGTAATCACAAAATTTTTCACAATTTTAAAACGATACAAAGTAAACATTACACTTTGTCTAGATTTAAATTTGAGACGAAAAATATAATTCTCCAAGCTCCGGTTTCTCCAAATTAATTTTCAATCTCACTCAACTTGTTTTCTCGCAAATATGGTTGTCACAGTAACCTTTGAGAAACAATTTTCAATATTACCGCCAGCCTTCAGGTTAGCAACACTCAAATTACCCTCCAACAGAGTAAGAGGTAGACCTAGACGGTCGCCGACTGCCGAAGGGTGAAATTCTCCCCAAACAATTTTCTTTGCTTGGTATGTGGGTATTATTTTCTTGTTTTTAAATTTCTTTTATTATATTCAATTACTTTATTCCAAAAACGTATCGTCTCCTGCAAAAATAAATGTGAGAATAATTTAATATAAAATATTAGTTGAAAACGCATATCATTATAGTAATCATAAATATTTTTTATTCTTTAAATATATGTTTTGTTATAATTAATTCGTTTGCGGAAAGTTGAAGATTTTTTAAATCGATTTCGGTAGTTTGGAGGGATGGGTGTTAGTGATGTCTAAATATTCCCTCTCACACTTCAAATCGTTAAAATAATGAGGCGTAGCCAAAGCGATACACTATCTATCCATAGTTATAGAGGTTAAGCAACTGATTAACTAACACAAAGTTCTCATTGAAAAACTTCTGTTGAGAAACCTCCATTCGAAGGCCATATTCTCTTCATTGGGAGCAGACAATGATAAAAGAGAAGTTAAACCTGTACTTTTATTCATATTTTCAGTTTGGATTGCTAAATAAAGTTTATATTATTATTATATATTAATAAAATACACGTAAGGCCTTGTAATCACAACAATTCGGAGTTCTACACACTCCCCTGATATTAACATTATCATTTATTTGATTAAAATAAGGTATTTACGTTTCTAAAAAAAGTGACGGTGGAACTAGCTTAGACATGTTTCGTGTATGCCTCAGGGAAGCTTGAATCTTTGCTGTCTCTTTTTCCAATTGGATGGATTCTGTTGCTCTGAAGGGCGCTAACAATCATCTATATGTTGTACTTAGTGGTACTTTAAATTACTTGTAAAAGACCAAAAAGGAATAAAAGAAAATCTTGAAGTCACCGCGGGGTGGCCGAATACTCCCTATTAGAGAGTGGAAATAACAAAATAATCAGAAACAAAAATGTGCATTTTAAAAACGAAATTAATCTGGATGAACTGTCATTGATTTCGAGCATGTGCGTTTACATTAAAACATGCAATGTTCGTGTTGGTCTTCTTCTGCGCTTTACAGAAACAATACTCCACTTCGATCAGAAAATATTAAACGAAATATTGAATAGCATTTACATCATTTATCAAAGATTCAAAACAGACAATATATTATTATCAATACCCGAACTAAACAACATAATTTTGTGATAGCCATGGTTAATTTAATATAATTATAAGAAATTTGGTTGCACCAATTTAAAACATATTTTATTTTAAAATAAACACTGTTACACATTAACTTTAATATAACCTTTATAAAATAAACGGTTTAAAATAAAAACGATTGTTTTCTATTTATGGAGTTACCAGTCGTTCATCGTTTAAGAGTTTCCGCTACACGTCTGAAATGCAGGAGTATTCAATATGAAAAGAAAATAATGCGATGCCGTTACAAATTAAATTTAGTTTTTATTTATAACAGGGGCTATATTTTCTTATTTCAAAAGTAATACAAAACAAAATCGGTTTGTTGTGATAGTATTCTATGGCTGTAACATTCAGACGTGTTTTCAGCTAAATACAATATTATGACAATTTTATCTTCTTCCTTTTTGATCTCTCCTAAACTATGAAATTAGTTATTCTGATTAACTTCCAAAATGTATCATATCGCTTTGTAATGATGTGATACTTTCTTGATGATATACAATTATTACCTCAATTTCGATCTATGAATTTAATTGACAATGTGTCATCTTAAAAATGGTTTATTTTTATAATATCAAAAATACTAAGTCAAATTAACAACGCGTCTTCTGATGACTAATGGAAAACATCTTTTGACTGTTATCTTTGTATATATTATAAAAACATCACACAGTGAACGGTGTGTAGTCAATCCTATTCGGTAATAATTAATGGAAACTAATTGAATGGTCAGAATAAAAATATGAACGGTCAGAATAAAAATATATACGGTCAGAATATTTTGTAACAATTTTGGTTAAGTTAGGTTAGGTTTTTTTTAATTTCATTTAAATTCTGACCGATATATTATGACCATTTAATATAAAATTTTGACCAATGTAATATAAATTCTGACCGGAAAAATACGAGCTATAATTAATTGTATTGCTTGATTCAATCAACAATGTATCATAATCTGGTGTTTTTCATAAACATCTTACAGTTCCTTAAAATAATAATACATACATACATCATTAAAGGCACATCAATTTTGGAATCTGTCAATATTGATACAACTCATTGTAAAGAATTTTATTAAAATATGTGATGGTTTCTATACTATAATGATATACCGGTATATCTGTATTCTTAACGTCGGTATTTCGTTATTAAAAAAATATTTTTAATACCGGGTTCCCGGCATCGGTAAAAACGTATCGTGTTCTTAAATTGAACGCAATCCAGCCATGCATTGCGGCTGGTTTATCTTAGATAGCAAATACGTGTTACACTTTTCTAAAAATACTTTAAATATTCACAATTCTTTTAAAGCGATGCACATATTCAGCTGTGAAAGCATGCATAACATATTATTATAATATCCACCATTCAATTTCTACGATTACTTATTATGCAAATGCGAGGCTATTTTTCAATGCCATCTGGAACTTTTGTGTAGAAACATTGTTTGTTACAAACGTTCATAAATACATCGGAGATACAAAACTTTTTATTTAGTCATTCATTATTTCTTATAGCACACATGATAGTTTGCAGATATTTCAAACTCTTTAAAATAAATCAGGGCTGTGAAGTCGGAGTTGGAGTCGTGAAAAATATATTTAATGATGTGTATTCAAACAGAATAAGCCAAAGTGTTGACATTTCATGCTTGGCTGACTAAAGATGATCTGATAGAATACATATAAGTTAAAATTAAATTATTGAAAAATCTCCTCGGAGTCGGAGTCGCTAAGTATTTTAAAGCTGTAGTCGGAGTCGAAGTCGCCTTTTTTTTACACGACTCCACAGCCCTGAAATAAACACAAGAAATTTTCCTTGGAAGGAAAAAAAATAGAACCTGAAAACCTATTTTTGAAAGCTAAAATTTTACAATATGTATTTTTTATATTTTGTAATAAATATAATCCACAAACCGGAATTAGAGAAACAATATATTGTACACTCAACGTTCTGGTAGAAGATCCATGCGTTCGTCTTCGATCTACTCTCGAAATCAGTGGCGGCCGGTCAATGTGGCATTGGATGAATGCACCCTCTTTATATGTAGGGGCGGTTATAATTCATGAAGTAATATTCATAACATTAAGGCCATTCACTCATTTCAAACTCTTCATTTATTAATTGTCTATAATAAATATTTAAGAACATTTTATTTTATTTTATTTTTTAGACAATAAAAACATGAAGAATTTAAAATGAGTGAATGGTAGAAATGTTATGTTTGAAAATTATTTCATGAATTATAACCGCCCCTGCATATACAAGAGGTGCATTGATCCAATGCCACATTGACCGGCCGCCACTGCTCGAAAGTATGCAAGTAAACACAAAATTAATATTATTCGAACATTGTATACTTGACACCCATGATCAGTATTCGTAAGAGTTTTTTTTTCATTTGTTGTTTTCCACATTCAAAATCTTCAGCTGACAGAATCTTTATTAATATTACTAAGCTATGTAGAATACACGAAGAAGGGGGATATGAAGACTTGGTCTGTACACATTTGAATCATTGTAAAACTCAATAGTTTCCTTTACCCCATTACCACATTTAATGTGTTCACTGTTTAGGTAGATTTGAAAATAAAATATTTTTGATCAATACTACACAGTTTTTTTTAGATGCAGGGTTTTTACTTAATTTCAATGATATCAATTCAATCGAAATATAACATCAGTTAATTGAAATTGATTATGTATAATGTTAGTTAACGCTGTTTAAGTATACATAAAATAGGTTATATAACTAAACACATAATTGACTTTATACATGCGTTGCCCACAAAAAAATATTGACAGCAGGAGGTTACGTTTCCACGACACGTAGTTCAAATTCTGTAGACTCTTTCGTAATAGATAATGACAGCAATTTTCTTAAAAAAAATGTCGTGTTCAGAGTTTTTATGAATCAAGCATGACTATTATTATATCTGCCATTGCTTTTAAGATGAGTTATACGATTGCTTGTATAGTTTCTAAATTCGAAGATGTATTATATTCAAACGGACAACAGCAATTTATTTTTATTTGAATGCCTAACATGCGAAACATCTATGATGTTTTTGTCAATGGATTTTTTCTTACCAAACGCAGCATGATAAAAAAAGTCACACGTGTGTCAAATTGGGGAATCTCTCCGTATTGAATTTACCAATTTTTTTTTGTGCATTTTGAATTACATCTTCTTGATACTTTCATTAGATAAATGCTGACAAATCTCATGCAAACATCTGTAAGTGGCATGAAAACATTCGCCAAATTGCTCGAAAAACAGACATATTTAAAAAAACAAATCACTTAAATAATAACAAATCAATCAAACAAGATTAACCACTTGAATACCAAGCGAACACAGGTGTTCGGAACATATGCAAGCGAACACGGATGTCCAAGACATTAAAAAAATCAAATACTTGGTATTCTAATAGAATATAAGCAATATTTTGATGTATATGTGTAGTGCTATCTATACTGAGTCAATATAGGTTTTTAAAATATCGAATCGAGTGTATATTAGGCAAACTTATTTTTCTCAAAAACACGCAGTATCTCAGGGACATATTATTGATTTATTTGCGCGGTATTCAAACGGTTAACACACTAAAATTTGTGATGTTATGTTTTGTACAATTTTTTTGTTGTTTTATAATGAAACTATGACATATTACATAAATTATACGTAACTAAATAAGTTTCCTTGTTAATGTTATTATAATGGCGTCCAATAAAATAAATACTATTAATATTATTAAAACATGACTCCAGAATAATATGTTAACTAAGAAATTTTCTGCATTATATTATAGTATGTTGGACTTTATCACCAATATTTTAAACTGTTAATTAACACTAGCACAGAAGTTTCAACGTTGCCCCCAACAATAAACTATTATAGATCTTTCTATAGAATTTTGCACGGCTTTAAGCTAATATATTCTATGTAAAGCTTTTTAGGAATTTTTCCAGCATTGGAGTATTTATTTTATTAATTGTGTGCTCACGGATATGTTAAATACTAATTTATTTGTTCAATAAACATTTGAGTCTCTTAATATTTAAGAGATATAAATAGACATTATTTTACGCGCACAAGAGTGACGTCTACAGATTTTTGTAATATATAAAAAAAATTAAGGTCATATTCACAACTTGAAAGGCTGTATTGATTTTGAATAACGTTTAATTTGATTCACGGCTCAGACATCATTTTTTCCATATCAAAAAGGAATATGCGATAATCAAATTGTACTGCGAAATACGATTGAAAAGCACATTCGCATAGAAAAAATAAACCTTAAACCAGTAAAGCAATGATTTTATCAAATACTTTTATAAAAAATATATATTTGAATCATACATGATTTTGGCGACAAAACTAAATTTAGAAATGCATCTTAAATTACTTTGAAATAAACTTTTCCACAAAAAACTATTATGAATTTATATTCCTAAATAAATTCTTTCAAAAATTTCCTAGAATCAAGTAATGTGTATAGCATTGTAAGATTCTAAAAAGTATTGTCGTTTAAGAAATAATTTAAATTTTTATAATTTTATAACTGAATGTGAGATTTGTTTCAATTTTTTTTTTACAAAAATCTTTTTAATATTAATAAATCTTGAAAATGATCAGATAGGTATGATATATAATGATTTTTTTAGAAATGGATTTGTAATAAATTATAACACCATAGGTGGCATAATGTAGATCAATCATGCTCAAACCTTTGCCCGCGGGCCACATGTGGCTCAATTGAAGATTTTGTGTGGCCCTTTCGTGGTTTTCAACTTTGTATACATGTTGCATTTTGTTATTGGTAAAAACATTAAAAAATGAAAATGTATTATAAAATATTTCTTTGGAATTGCTGTAACAGACGTCAGGGAAGTAATTTATTTAATATGTATGAATTTTTTTTAAATACACCACACAAATTGAGTTGTTTTCTATACCAGGAGTTACCAACCTTTTTGGACCCTAGAGCGCAATCTAAAATATTGGTAGTGCGGCGAGCATCACATTTTTTAATCCCTCTGCTAACCCCTGTTCTATGCACTAGTCACTTGCTTATAGAAAATTTACAGATAAATTGCTTTGAATAAAATGGAAAAAAACTGATTTTGTGAAAAATACCATGTTATTGATCGTTTTCTTAAACTGAGGCGAATGTTTCATCAATAATATTATTATTTATCATAAAAATAAGTCACTTACTCTCTTAAATAAGTAATATTTACGAGGTCTATTAAATTTGCGGTATATTTCGCGTCATAAATTATACATTATAAAGTTATAATAGCTCCACGAAATACCTTGAACTTATTTATGCCGCATCCTCGGTCATTATTCAGGCCGGCGTTGAAGTCTCAATCAGCTGATTGTCCGCTGACAGCTCTACCATAGTAATTTCCCGCCAAAACCGCTTATCAAGAAAAAAATCACGCGATGCAAATCGAAATCACGCATGCGCTCAAAATACAGCGCCATTAATTATCGTCTTTTACGGCCCGCCATGTTTTAAGTTTTGACAGCTGGGTTAAACCTTGGAGACTTAAGTTAACATTGTTACGTATGTTCAAAAGAACATATGAAATTTGATAAATCTCTTGTGCTTGGGCAGTGTAAACAAACTATGTATATTAAAAGTCACTAGAGATATCTTTTTTGTATACGAAACTTGTTTTATTCATTTTTTTCAATCATTGAAGTATTTTCATTGTAAGTTAAATAGAGGTCACCCACATATCAAAATAACACAGTAACACACCCTAAGATTAGACGTGTGTATAGAGGGAAGGATTTATAATGTGTCACTTAATTTATATAAGTGGATATAATTTTTGTGACGGAATGTCACAGTAGAAGATGGTGTAAAATATATATTACAACACATATACACTCAACTCTTTTTTACACGGTAGATAAGTTCCACAAAAAACCGTGTAAAAAGTGATATAATTTATATAAAAATTAAAGATTAGTTCCCTGAATTTAGAAACCGTGTTATTTAAAAAAGAACAACATTTTCGTACAGAAAATTGTGACCCAATAAATAAATTACACAAAATAATATTTATAACAAGTATTTTAATTTAGAAAAAATAATAGTATTCATCGCTACTGGATTTAATGTAAACGGGGACTTTAATAAGGGACTGGATACAAATCGGTTTCATCGCTAGAAACGTTTGACACGTATAACGTGTTAGGACCTAATGAAGCCTATTGTATTGTATTGTTGAATTTCTTGGTTATGTGAAATCCGTTATCTGCTTTTGCCTATAAATCATATTGGAATAAATAATTCATCTAAAAATATAGTTTAAGATTTCGACTGAAGGTGCTTGGTGGAATTTCAATATTAAATTTGAATCGTTCATTAAATTTTGGAAATAAATAGAGCACAGCTGCAAAGTCTTCCGATTTTAAATGAAATATTAAACATTCCGGCATCTCCACTTCTATACCCTATATAATCATAAAATCATATAATCATAAAACCTTTGCCGACAAACAAATAATATAATTCTTGAAACTACTTACTACTCAAATCTGTTGGCATTCCCATGAGCTTATCCTTTTCGCCAGCAATGGCTTTGGATTCACTGATGTATTTATTTCTTATATAAACACGAAACTTTCATTTACTAAACGTCAGTTCAAGTTCATCCGTGCACTTTAATGCCTGAAGATGCCGAAAGGCGAAACCCGGGTCGTTAGTGACAAAATCTGTGAGAATGTACATAGTTTGAACGATTCAAATTTAAAAATATAGTATTTGTACTTTTTTGTGAAGCGTCTTATTTCAAAATCATTTAAAAAAACGAAAAGGCATATATTAAATAAATGTACAAATTAATGTGCCCTTCATTACGGGTAACCATAAAGTATTCTTGCGAAATCATTGTCAAATGTTATATTCATTATAACATTATGGTATTGAAGTGTGATATATCGCAATAATAATAATCAAACACGTGTAAACGATAATTTACAAAACCGTTCACCCTTGTTATTTATTGTAAGGACTAAATTTCTAGAAGCCTTTCACATACAAAGATGAAAGGAAGAGTTTTCGAGACCCTAATCAAATATGGATCTTAGGCAAGTGACACGGCTAGATTAAGTTCCGATCACATGGTACAAGATTGAATCCTACTCACAATATTTTGTTAACACCCAGTTTGACAACGCTTTGACACGTCAATTTAACAGATGTTATTACGATTTCAATTAACAAGTATATATATACTAATCACTGAAGTGGAAAAGCGGCAGCTTAGTTAAAAAAAAAAAACTACTTTATAGGTAACAAGATCATGTGGGCTGATTATTTTACAAACGTTCCGTGGATGTACGAAGGTTTGAATAGTTGTTGTTGTAAAAAGCTTTTATTAAACATTAGGACATTTAAAAAAAAATCATATTTGCATTAGATAGACACGATTGCAGAATGCAGTCAAATGTGAATATAAAAGAATCGAGCTCGCGACAAGTTTCCGATACATAAAATTCTAAAGTAGACTTTTTTATCGCGGAAATAAACCACACAATGCATTGTTACTAAAAGATTATATGAATTTGAATCGTTCAAATTATGTTCATTCACACAGATTTTGTCACTAACGACCCGGGTTTCGCTTTTCGGCATCTTCAGGAATTCAAGTGCACGGATGAACTTGAACTGACACTGATAAGCCCACGGGCTTATCCTTTTCGCCAGCAATGGCTTTAAACTCGGTGATACTTTATTTATTATATAAACACGAAACATTCATTTACTAAACGTCAGTTCAAGTTTATCCGTGCACTCGAAAGCCTGAAGATGCCGAAAGGCAAAACCCGGGTAGGTAGTGACAAAATCTGTGTGAATGTACATAATTTGAACGATTCAAATTTAATATTGAAATTTCACCAAGCACCTTCAGTCGAAATCTTAAATTAGATTATATGAACTTAAAAATATTTTTTAAATTTTCACGGTGAGGCGTCATATCATCGACCAATTTGCGTAAAATCTGATTCATCTTTGTAACAACGTACTCGCTCACTATACAGTGAAATATATTTACGAGTCCATAAACTCCAAATTGAGTGAGAATATTTTTAAAAAAATTATTATGGAACAATAAGTTATGTAAATTGAAATACAAATTTTAACACAATTGTAATCTAAGGCTAATTGCTATATCAAGAATCACCAGCTAAAAATTAGCATAATATTGATTTTCCAGTTTTCATATCAATTTATTCAGTATACATTTTGTAGCAACATGGGAATAAAACAAAACTTGAGAAGGATAATTCTACAGAGTGACTCAATATCACTCACCGCCATCCCCCTATGATCTAAATCAGGGTTGGAAAACCTTTTCATGTTATAGAGCCGCATTAATTTATATTTATGACACTCTGTTGAAAGTTATTATAAAATGTTGCTTATAAATGTTATTTTGAAAAATTAATGAAAATTTAGATTCAGACAAAATCTAGCTCTTTGGGACCTAAAAACTGGAGGTTCCACATTCAAGGCTGGTGGTATTATTGGAAGCAATGGTCCCGATTTTGATAAAACGTCTCTTTTGCAATGAGAATGAATTATATTGCATTCAATTATTTGCGAGTTCACAAGGAAAGCGAGTAAATCTCATCGAATAAAAACTTTCAAATTAAAAACTGTCGTTATTACTTCTCCTAAGATTCTATCAACCTTTTCTCCGCGGGTGACGGCTGTTGCAGTTATGATCATTTGACGAATTGTATGAGGAATTATTGTTTAAATGTTAACCGAAACTACAAAAAATATATATTTTATTATTTAAAAAAACACCATGTTACCATATTTGATAGTATGAAAAATTATTACAATCTTCATTTAGAATAGAAAATTAAAAAATAAAATCCGCTAAAAAGATGCCACGTAGGGGGCATTTTCACTCTATTGTTTAACGCGGGTAAAGGGCTAAGTGATTAAGGCGTAAAAATTTGAGTGCACTAAAAATATAGATATTCGACTGAAATATTACAGGTATTTAGTGTCTCGATCATTGATGATTGAAACTTTGCCGTTTGACGCATCGCGAATGTTTTATCGCTTCGCTGAGCATGTCATTCAAATAAATCATCGGCTGACACAGTCTCAGCTTTGTAAGTTGAGTAGACACGGTCGGTAATACAAATTCGCGCATTTATACGGCTACCATAAATCGTAAGTCTCCAAGACTTTGTACGTAGCCGTGCTGTATGAAAACGTTATAATTTATCATCGGCGTATGTGTGCCAGACATCCTAGCATAACTTAAATGACTTTCCGTTTTAAAGCAATCTTTGAATAATTAATTATAACTACATCATTATTGAAACACAGTGTTTATTTACACATAAATTTTCTCTAGAAACCTTGATACCGTGTTAATTTTTTTATCAACAAACATGATTTCCAGACTCAATGTTGAAAACGTTTTCGTTAAGAGTCAACTATTGTATTGTTATAAAAACTTTATTTCGTACAGGTACCCTTAATATTAGTGTTTTGTTTTTGTTACATAAAATACCAGTTTTATTTTACTTCGAAGAGACAAAACTGCAGTTGCACACATAACTAAAAATTACGCTGATAATTTGGGATATACACAAATTCCTGGTGTTTTAAAATCTACATCAAATTGTTAAAATTTATGAGCAAAAATTTCACGAATCCCAATTTATACACGATTTTATGTTGAATGTTCAGTGCTGAAATCCCGGGATCATAAAAATAAATCATTCGGGATTGGATGCCATATGCCGATCCATTTTTTTCTACTAAATAAAGCTATGAAAAAAACTGCTGCAATGAAAATCCTTCTTTAGTTCTTGCACGAAAGAAAAGCTTATGCTGAGACTCTTCGTCCAATCAAATTATTATTCAGTAAAGCAGATGAAGCTCTTTGACAATAGCAATTGTCTGGTACTTGGACTGGACAAAGTCATTGTGTTGCATCTTTGTGACAACACGCTAAGTACAAATTCGTCGGGAAATCCAATTTGCCGACCCACCACACTTAATCGCATCAGGCCGTTTGAAATCAGCAGTGGACGAAATGGTCAGTAGACCGACCTTGTCTGATTAGTTTAGTTGTTATAGATATAAGTCACGCGATGGCAAGGCTTAGACATGTTTTTTTATGAAACCAATATTAACAAATATCAAACAGTTTTTCTAACTTTCAATTGTTCATAACTTGTAGGCTGAATTCAGATTTTTTAAACAGGGTCATCCACAATTATTTTACTTAGACAATTGTAATCAATTAACGTCTTCTTTTCGGTGTGACATCCGTGATTTTGAGGTTGAATTCCATGCTCAACCATTCAACATATTTTGTTTAATTGAATCTAGTTTGTCAGTAATACTTTTAAAATGTGTTTGTGATTATAATTAAAATCAATTTTAGTGTGTTCACTGTCAATAACACACTAAAATTGGAAAGGCATTATAGTAATAAAAACAAAATATTCCCTTGTACTTTATTCCACTTTATTCAATAGGTCAGGACCGGTTTCGCTCATTGCGAGCATTGTCAACTGATAAGAAAAATATATAAACAGTGCTATTTATACAAAATCAAATTGAAATAAAAAATTTAAACAACAATTAACAATGAAAAGAATTCACAAATTACAGTATAAGTGACTATGATTACACAAAATTAAAATGTTTAACACCTATAACACATAATTAAAAAATCATCAAAGATGTTTTGTAAATTGTTTACACCTTTTTTTTCAATTTGATTTTGTATAATTAAATTAAACAGTTGAATTAATTAAACAGTTGCTATGCTAGCAATGAGCGAAACCGGTCCTGACCTTTTAAATAAATTTGAATAAAGTACAAAGGAATATTGTGTTTTTATTAATATAATTAAAATGGTTAAATCATTGTAAGCCATAGGCTTTAAAATCCACTGTTTAAAACAAGCGCATGTGTTCAGAACATATAATTTTGGCCAAATTGAAATATTGGTATAGTATAGTACAATTAAACACATCAATTAAGATATGATATTTCATAAAAACACATTAATTGTGATCATTTTAAATAATAGAAGTAAACCAATAATTTTCTAACACAAAATTCACGACGAAGCTTTGAATAGGCAATGGGAAAACTACAATTTTTGACATACAGTGTAATTTACCTTCCATGTACAGATATGTAGAGTTACTGCTTATTTTATTGAAACGTTATTATGCTATATTATTTAGGACACCGTTGTTGCCTGAAGACATCAGGAGAATTTTGAGATCGTGAATAAAATCAAAATGAGAGTTAGTTAGCAAATAGCGGTTTTTGAATATTACTCTTTGAAACTAGAAAGTTTTACTCACAACTGACAAATTCTACAGTATAAAAATGAAAAAGTAACGTTTTTTTTTAAAATATTCTTTCACAACAAACTTTCGTAATTACAGCAGCACATATTTTACATGGCAATATTAAATACAAACGTCAAAATATGTATATTATATTCGATTTTTGAATACTGACAGCTAGAATAACGGATGCTGGATAATAATGCACACCGTAGCGAACGTCGAAAAAGATGGCGTATAAGAAGTTTCGACAGGAAAATTATTGTAAAGTAACCGCGCGAACTGGGACGCTTTAAAAAGCTGTCATCCGCATATTTACGCGACGCTGAGATTAATATTTACGCACGACCGAAATTATTTACACCAGTTGGGTTTTGGGTACACTTCTACGCACAAAACGGGCACATAACAATGCGGTACATTATGCAGCATCCGTTTTTTTTTGCTTTATTCGCAGACTCTTATTTACTTTACGCCTCAATATCTATTCAGAACATTCCGTATAAATACAAAATCATATTACAATAACCTAATCACCTTGAGGGCAAAAAATCGATTAGTGGCTATTAACGAGATGTTGAATAACTTAGCGGTAAACTTGAAATAACTGCGTATCACGGATAAAGTATAATGTAATGGGGATGAAATACACTCAAACTTTGAGACAACTTAGATAGATTAATATTGATGGGTTCTTGAATGCAGGTATTCTACGATGTATTATTTTATTATATGTACAGTCCGACTTATCCAGTTTTTTTTCAATTTTCAGTTTTCGGATAAATAAATATTTAAAAAGATATACGTGATAAAGGTTAAGAAAAATAACTTTATTTACACTACAACATGTAATCTTCAGAAGGAACTCACGAGAAGGTACTGATGATAAAAAATAAATAAATAATGGTACCTCTTTAATATTAAAATAACCAGAATATGACAATTAAACTCGACTCAAGCCGAATATGAACATGTGTATATAATTCAAAAGTAAATAAAGTAAATGCTTGAATTGAGATGTTTTTGTTTTTTGAGGCAGAATAATTGGTCCTTTTCAAAACAATAAAAACGGGCCAATTGTATTTGTTGTTTCTTTGTAGAATTTATCTATTTTACAAAACATGATCAAAAGACAAAATATTCTACATATCGACATTGTCTACCATACAAATACGTTAAGTGTACCCTCCTTTAAATTTCAATGAATAAAATTATCTTTTAAAATGCCACACAAATCGGTTTACCACCAACGAATTTTCGATTTTCTATGCAACTCATTTTTAATCTTCTTTTATGGCTTATCTTTGATATTGATAAACGTGTGGGTGTTATCATTCATAAATAATTTTAAAGCTATCATATTTTTAGAGACACGTTGTTAAAACTGCAATATCGCGGTGCTCATCTCAATGACACGTAGATGTTAGTGTTTTTGTATTATCTATGGTATTGACATTCATAGTAGAATTTTTTTTAACGTGCATTTTTAGCGTTTTGATTTTTTAATCTTTTATTAGTCATCATTTAAATATATTTGTCTATATAATTAATTTTTAGATCATTTGTAAAATATATTTGGCATTGCAAATAAGTAAAAAAATAGATGAACTCGGTGTGAATTTCATAAGTCACAAGAGGTCAGCTTGAGAAGAAGAGAGAGACATCAAACACACGTCTTAGGCTACAAATTCAAATATGAAACAAAATTTGATATTGACCTAATCGAGAATTGAAACCATGCCGGCCTGATCACGACGGCAAAGCTTTTACCAATCAGATCACGAAGAGCGACATGTAAAATTATATATTGAATCTTGACAATAATAAACAATGCCCATGTGCACATCCCGAAATAAATCATTTGATTCATCGCCATCAAATAAATAGTTGGTAGATAGTAGATAACTGTTTTGTAATGGTTACGCCTCAGTGGAATACGTTTTGCGGAGCGTTGCTTGCAGCATGGATATCATACGAGTGACCAGATAGTGTTTGACATGCGCGCTTCACGCGACGCTTCGCAAAACGCTGGTCATCGAGCTCTTACCCCTACCCAAGGGACACTAAACGTTACACTCTAAACAAATTCGTAGAGCGCTGCGACCTATCATACAAACCTTGTATGAAAGTTTGCAGCGCTATACGAATTTGCCAAGAGCGTGACGTTTCATCACCCTCAGGTTCAAGGGTTTCTACGTAAACGCTTAAAAGTGAAAACCATAAACATAAAGAATACACTATATGACCAAATCGTTTGACGTGTAATCGAAGAGTAAATAGTAAATTTCCAAATAACCTCTTTAAAAATTAGAATCTATTGCCACGTGTTATTTATAATTATTGTGATTCTTACACGGATTTGTTTTCGGGATGTTCCATCACTGTTTGTAAGTGGTATCCATTCCGACTTGAACTCCTTGTTTCAAGAATTTAAATAATTAATAGGGTCGTTATTCTTAACAGCTTTCCCACTCTTTCAGTATTAAAAAGTTAATGCCCTGCATTTTGGTTGAGACTGACAGTATTTGACAGAACAGAATTTTATCAAATTGATCGCATTCGTGGAATATTTGTTACCGCTCCAAAAGATATTTCGTCGGGAGTGTATGGTAAATTTATTAGTATTTTATGTTTACAATAACAAATTGTTTCCTACCGTGTCTGACATAATTCAGTTATAAAAAAAACAAACACTTAAAACAAACGTCTTAAAAAGGCTCGAACAAAGGAGTGATTAATTAAAATGTCTTCTCGTGGGTTTCTTACATTGTAAAATTAATCGAACGTTTAAATGAAATCAAAGTGCATTTTTGTACTGTTGGACACATAACATTAAAGATTCTCCATATTATGAACTCCCGCTGTGATGAACAATTTGTCAATATTTCTGTGTTATATAGACAACCGTTTTTATAACAATTTTTCGTCAATGGTATAATATAATATTATATAAAATATGGCAAGACCGATTCAATAATAACAATAATACTTTCGGTGTCTACACCATTTGAAAATGATGTGCATTCTCGACCAATAAGAAAGGGCCTTTTTTACGTGTTGGCAGTACCGACTATTTATATAAAATCCATAAAAAAAATCATATCCGTAAATTTTGGATTCATAATTTAAAAACTATTAGTTTTCTATAAACTGTTTTAACTTTGTCGTGGAGTTAATTCGCGTTTTTTAGTTGGTCAAAAAAAGTTATACTATCATGATTAGGGCATCCAATCCCGGGATCCCGTTCAATTTTCTGATCCCGAAATCCCGGGATTCAAAATAAATCAATCCCGAAATCCCAGGATCGGAAAAAGGCTCCGGGATTGGATACCCTTATGATGGGTTACAAGCATTTTAATATTCATTATTTTTTCACTGATTGTGTTAAAAAAAAATGATGCGTTTGATAAGCATCTTCAAATTATCGTATTGATTCTAATTCTTGAAATATATTTGTTTTACATTCTACTGGGCACAAGGAAAGGGTCTGATGCAATCAATAATAGTACCAATTACAAATTAACTACTTGTATTCCGAATGTAAATTCTATAGGATACCCATCAAAAATATAAAGCATTATTTTCACTTTAAAGTGTGTATTGCAATAAAACATGACTCGTACGTGTTAAAAAATAAATGAATGCTTTTCTTCTTTGCATTATTTTGTCAGCTATTAATATGTGTTATTTAATAATACATTTAAAATCAAAACTATTCTCTATAACAAATCAATTTGATAAATTTCTTATGACCTCCTAAATATGACTCACATCTGAATTGGTTCATAAGATTTGAATTTGGATCTCAAGTGGCTTCCCAGATTCAATTTAAGCGTGCACTGCAATATTAAATCGGTCTTATTTGAAGAGATTATGTAGAAGATGGGGCACACTGCGTTTGTGCTAATTTTGGATTAGATCTGTTTTTAAATTAACCGCAGGATTTTGCTTCTATTTTTGAGGCAACTATTTCCAAATTCGCTTGCCTGTTTCAAAATTTTCATTTTGAGTGTATGTGAGTGTATTGTTGGCATGACAAATCTCCCTGTATAAAATAGCAAAACAGTTGTTATAAATTTATATTCATTTTCTAGAAAAAATATTTATATCTGGTATGATTTACATATGATAGATAGAGCTTTTCGGTTTTTAAAAACTGGTTTCAAATATTATAATTGATATTTATTTATTATTTAAAAATGCTCATTTTTTTCGGAATAACCATAGTTCCAATAAAACAAGATGAAATATGTAGTTTATATCAATAAATGCGTTGAAAGGCTATATCCAAACTAAAAAAACACTGAAGGCCGAATTTTATATCCAATTAGCCTATAAATAAAATAACGAAAAATATGAATCTTCTGTTCGATTCATTAAAACTATACGACTTACTTCATTACCCAGTGATTTTTTTCTATTCCAGGAAGCTTAGTTAACAAAATAGTAGGCATTTTGAGTTGTCAAAAAACCTATTTTCTGAAGAGGGACACCGAAATACAGTAATGAAAAAACGAAGTAAAAATAAAATCATGTTTTTTAATAGAATTGTTATTCTTTGTGAAACTTTGAAAAGCGAGTTAAATCGGGTTTTAGGAATTATTTGAATTCGAGAACTAGTTTTTGTATAAGCCGTAATATCAATAAACTTAAATTGTATTGAATAATTATATATTTTTTTAAAACCACGATTACTCCTTATGTGACAACAATAGAGCCTCAAGAAAACTTTTATTTATTAGAACTAGATGGGAATTAGTCACCCATCGTCCCTCTTTGGAAAGTATATGGAATTCAGAATGTAGTTAGTAATGGACTGATAGTTAGCTAGTTGCTTTTTGTGCGCCATGTTTTTCAGATTGGATAAGAACTTTAAAGAACAGAAGACATCTTTGTAAATAAGTAATAGAGATATATTGAATGGTTAGTTATTGAAGGATTAGATAATGTTGCACACGAATGGATTCAAATATTCATTAGTTTGAAATGTATATCAACATTTTTTATGTTTTAATAGTAAACAACTTCAACCTAGAACTGGATACATTTTTTGAAAGATTAACTAAGTTTAAGAGCTTGCTTTGAAGAAGTATTTGAATTCAGACCGTAAATAAAATACTTTAAAGACTTGTGACGTACGTCCACTTAAACGTTTCTAAAAATAAGAAATTTTAATCTGGCTTTTTATATTTTATTCTTGGCTTTATTTACGGAAAACTTCATTTCAAGAATTTCTTGTCAACGTCAAGTTTAAAGATCAACATAGAAAACCTTTCACCCTAAAAATGCTTTCATAAATAAACGCCTTGCACACGTTAACTTCCCAGCGGAGAGATTTTGAATAGGATATTTATACATTACTTTTAGACGCTTTGTAGCTGCCGAAATATTTAAACGCCTTCTGTTTGGGTAGAGTCAAATCTTTTGTCACTAAAATCGTGATATTTTTCTCAGTGATTATCACGCCCGAAAAAATCGTTTAAATTTTGACACTAGCATTCCATTCATATCAAAATTCTACGCTTTAAAGTAAATAAAAGCATATGACACAGTTTCCCATACGTCGTTTAAAATATCTTTCATTCTTTGCAACGCTCCCGAAATGTGTATTAAATTCATATCCTGAAAAAATACATATTTATTTTGAAATTTAGATTTATTCGATTAGTTTGTGCTGTATAAAAATCATAAATACTATTGTGGTTATTCTAATAAAATATCAATAATAGGTAGTCTAGTTTTTTTTAAGTCGCTGGAGATCATTTTGGCAAGAAAAGATATCTCAATAATACATCGCCAATATCTTAATTTAAGTTAATTTAAAAAGTCTAAATTTGATACTGTGTCCCTGTAACCCAGACCAACCCCAATTACTTACCGAACAGATAAATCTAACCACTAGACCGCAGAAGTCGACAATTTTTCAGTAAGTATGATGTAAGAATAACCAAGTAAGAGCGTTAGAGTCTTTAGACACAATTGATAATAATAACTGAAAACATCACAGACTTTGTGCAAATATTCATACATTAATCAACAAAAGTATTTACATAATTTAAGATTTCAACTGAAGGTGCTTGGTGGGAATTCAATATTAAATTTGAATCGTTCAAACTATGTACATTCTCACAGATTTTGCCACTAATAACCCGGGTTTCGCCTTTCGGCATCTTCAGGCGTTTAAGTGCACGGATGAACTTAAACTGACGCTTAGTAAATGAATGTTTCGTGTTTATATAAGAAATAAATGTTTCATTGAGTTTAAAGCCATTGCTGGCGAAAAGAATAAGCTCATGGGAATGCCCACAGATTGGAGAAGTAAGTAGTTTCAAAAATTATATTTATTTGTTTGTCGGCAAAGGTTTTATGATTATATTTATATAGGGTATAGAAGTGGAGATCCCGGTAGGATTCAAATTTAAAAGTATTTACTAATTGAGATTCTTTTCCAGCAGCCGATATATCGTGTCAAATGATGTACACTTATCCCATTTCCATTGCCTTCATTCTAATAAATTGGAGTGTGAGTGGTTTTATCCGTGATTAAGACCATGATGACACATATGTTATATGTCCTGGCCTTAATGTTGCTTGGCCACCCTACAGTATTTTTAAATAATTTGACATACAACATTTGAATTTGCTTAATTAAACTCAGCTTTGTATATTTATGTTATTTTAAAATACATCGAAACAAACCCAGTAATAAGTTATATTAACTTACATGATTATATTTACTTGCGACGTCAAAACAAATAATGTTTGACAGTTGGTATATTGTACCTACTTTGTAAGTCATTGCTACCATCACACGCATACCATTTTGAATGCTTAGTGAATGCCAATAATCTTTAGACAAGAGCTAATTTTTCGCTGTTGACCAAAAGTGCTACAATGCAACAAACAATACAAGAAATTTTGCATTATATATCTCATATATTTTCGCGTGTATGATTAAACGACTGACGTATACAATATTAACGTTGGGAACATCATTATAAATACACACTTTCGTAAAACTTGGATATAATTTGTATTGTAAAATGTTCAGCGACATGTTTATTCAAATTATGTTGATTTCTCTGATCTATTGCTCACTTTCAAATGTATTAATGGAATATATTAGCTGAAGTGGACGGTAGGTATATGATTTATTCATTACTTATGTTTGTATATAAGATAACTAGAAGTTGATATGTTCTTCATTAAATCAACTCAAATATTAATTGGAGTATAATTTGAATTTTAAAAACCCTTGTGTTTTTAATTCGTTACGCAGCTGTTTTGTTTAAACATCGGAAAACTCTGCGTGAGTTAAGCAAAACCAGTAAGTAAGCTTTATCTTATGGAGTGTTAAGCAGAAAGTTTATTTGTTTTGTGCGTTTGCCTGTCGCCAAAAACTTCTGATTTACTTCTCATTAAGACTGGCTCATACCATCGATGGTATCTATTTCAGCTCACTTTGTCCTTATCTTGCTGAGTTGAATTGAATTGAAGAAGATAAAAATCTTAATCTCAACATACATAGTTCAAATAGATCGCGTGTCAATGATTTTGTGAATTTTAAAATTGTTTTACCAATATATAATATATATATATACTAAAACTTCGTTAATTTTTTTTATTATTCGTATCAAAATGACGTTACGGCAACTAAATAATAGTAATAAAAATGCAGCCAAAACCCATGTTACCACTGCATGACGTTAAGTTGAATGAGCTATGAAACTTCTATGAAAGAATCTCAGCGGTCTAAACCACTCTACTGGATTGGAAATTCCGAATAGAGTACATTTTAATTTTGGCCTTTATTTTACGCCCAGTTGTGTTATATGACGTGTTAAACTTTCAATTTCATGAAAGCATTCACCAAGCCGTAATATGATTTGAAATCATAAATAGAACAAACCGTTGAGTCCGCCATATTGAAAGGGCGAACGCGCCGCAATTTTCCAGCCAGTGACACTTCAGTGTTGCCGTGATTTATGTTTCAAACTTTTATACTGGAACCTTCTTTTTTACCATAAATTTTCTTCTGAATATTTTTCGACTTATTTTGCTGTCCATTAAAATGATTTCTTAAACATAAATAGTTAAATATAATGTTTTGTATATATTGTATAGATTTTATTTCAATAAATTAGTCAAGTACCTAGGTAACCAATTAAAACTTTCAAAAATTTCAATCATGTTTCTATAACTAAAGTTTTTTAATTAGTATTTTTTCATATCCACTGAAATAAAATATATGTAACTGTGTTACTCTTTTAGTTAATTTATTTCATAGTTTATATTGCCTTTCGATTTTTCGGTACTATTTTATTATGTGTACGAAAATATAACTGATTGAAGAATTTGTGCTCAATATGAAATAATCTAAATGTTTATTTACCTTTATTCATTTTCCACAGACGAACCACAGTTGTTTTGAAGTTTGAATAAAAAGACACACGGCAGCGTAGTAATGATCGTGAATTAAAAAGAATGTTTTTGAAATTGAAGGTAGAATTATATGGTGTCATTCTATTGTCATGGCAACGGAGATACATCGGGGAACGGCAAACTCCGTGTTATATTTTGAGTTTTAATATCCGGTTTTACTCGACATCCGCTTTTGTTGTGTAGTCATTGTAGAAAAGTTCATTGTTATGAAGATGAGCACACGCTGAAACCGTGTCGCATCTTCTTTTCCAATTATTGTATACAAAAATATATTGATATTGTAAATAGTGATCTAGATATAGCATTATAACGTACGTATACAAGTATTAACTGATTTCACATAAGAACGAATATGTTTTGACTTTTTCATATATAGGCATAAAGATTATAATTATTTAGTTCGTAAACTACTTAGTTTAAATCAACACATATTTTGTAAAAAATGTTAAATTTAATTCTTTGTACCTTCTTATATCTGAGGGTGCCGAATGAAACTTGAATATCATGTAATTATCTGGTGATATCGCGTTTCACGATTTGCATGCTGCATATTACTGAAGACATTTTCTCAAAAAAGATGTTTATAAGCATGATCGAGTATAAATACCCACTGTTGAATTATTCAATTGTGTGTCCTAATGCACGAATTAAAAATGAGCATACATTGATACGTATGATTTATAAGCATAAGCTCCTACTACCCCTTTTGTGATGACAGCTGGCAGAAATTTAAAAAAAATAGTTAAATTAATTGTCCTTAATTTTGTTCATCATGTAACCAGTAATATCGATTGTTTGATTTTTTATGACCTTAAATGACAACACTGTTTTTCGATACCCGAAGCGATTTTTGTTTCTTTCTTCCTTGCTTTTTGGGACACGAACCGAACACAACGTGTGTGGGGGACACTTCTCGGCGCTGGAACTTGCTTCCAGTGACCTTTGATTTAGAGTCAGTTGTGTTTTTTTTTCTTTTGTGGTTTTGTGCGATACGTTATTCACATAATGACATATCAAAAGCTAGACGTTGGAGATGAAAGAACTGATATTTTTCCATCTCGACGATAATTAAAGTTAATTTTGTTTTCTGTCGCGCGCGGACTTAGCATAAAATTTTGTAACTTCTATAAAATCGTTTGTGCAAGCTGGGTATTAATTGTATTGTAATAATTTAAATTGATGAAATAAATAAATGAAACTCGCTCAAAAATAAATTACGAGTCATAACATATTGAGTATTTTCGACGAAATATTTATTAGTACATATAGCCAATTTATCATAATTTTACTTTTCTACAATTCTTCAAAATCATCGTTAGAAATACACACTCCTACTTCCGGACAGATTTCTACTAACGACAATCAATAGAGCAACATCGGATTTCATGTTCACACATTTTCGTAAACATAGCCGCTAAAATAACAATCAACGGCACAGAAAGAATGCGAGTCGCACAAAAAAATAATAAGTCCGGGTAAATTGATCCGGGTCAATTACAAGATGGCTCTTATTCGAATTAAAACGGCATGTGTCACAAAAGTGCCGTTTCTATAGAGACAAGCACTGCCGCCAATTTTAGTGTCACCGTTCTATCATTTAATGTACTTTTGGTTGTAGAAAAAGTAAAAATAACAGGTATCAATTAATTATGAAATTAATGATGAAATCATTCAATTTAATAGTTGCATTTGAGCGATGAAATTTATAAGCTCTGTTCGATAAATTGCACGTTCGTAATAAGACTTCGATTTTTAAAATAACTCCTTACCACTGAACTGGTACACAAGAAAAAAGAGTGTATAATTTCTGAACACTTTTAATGATTCATATAACGACAAACAAACACTCCATTTTTTAAATTAATCTTCCAGCAAATGGCGGGCTTTTACCGACACAAACGATACCGTCGACGCAGTCTTTACACAAAACACACAAGATTTTGTTTTATCGCTTAAAACTCGTGCTTTTGAAGTAAATTGCTTTTCCAGCTGACCGCGAATATCGCGTGTATTTCATACATGAGCAAGTTTTTTTTAAGTCCCACTATGCTATTTTTAGGCATCAAACTTTGGATATAACAATAATTGAAACTACTTTCGATGGTTTCGGCGGTAACTTTGTGGAAGTTCATTTTAATAGAAAATTTAAATTAACTTTGATTATTCCAAGTATTGTGTTATTAACTGTGACACGTGTTTCGCCTCTTTCAGAGGCATCTTCAGACTTACTATCAAAAAGTTTGCTTAAGTAATGAAGCAAGATTGATTCTAACATTTTAAAAATATGCCTCTGAAAGAGGCGAAACACCTGTCACAGTTAGTAACACAATACGTGGAATAATCAAAGTTAATTTAAATTTTCTATTAATAATTGAAACTCTTCACTGCATAATCAAAATAGCTTTAATTTCAAATGTGCTGCATTTCGGGATATTTGAGCACACCATAAATCAAAAAAAACGTTAACATTTTTTTCTTTTAGTAACGTAGAGAGACTTACTTAAAGACTTACTTTGGTCGCTAACCTTCAATTTCACGTGTTAAAATCAGCAAACTGATATTTTCATAGGTAGGAATTACGATACTCGATAAATACATCATTTCGGTATTTCATATCAATTATCGGAACTCGCAAATATCGATACGAGTATTAAAAAACTACATTAAAATTAACAAATGTAATGATAATAATTTCGGTCAGTTGGATTTTAATTACGGTCAATAGAAGGAAGAACGTCAAAAACCAATTTTAGTAAATTATCGAAATATTCAAACAGTGACTTAACAACAAACTTTGACCGCGGATTTTATAATAGGTGACATATTACTTCATAAACATTTGATGTCGAATTACATTTTGGTTTGCTTAATTTTTAGTTACGAAATACCGGTAATATATTTACAAAACCGCTGTTTTAGATTTCAAAAAATGTTTCACTCATAGTATCAAGAAAGGTGGTATTTACAAATTCACATTAAACGTATTCCGTTTCACTGTATTCTCAGTTTTATAAATAAATATGTACATATTTTCGTTGATATTTGTGATGCGCACCCCATTATTTTTGCTTCTTCTTCGTCATCATGGATAATGAGTTTTTAAAAGCTTTCTTTCTATCTCCGTCTAAGCAAAATCACTTTATATCAATAACAGCCATATAAGATCAGCGCGCTAAATGGATATTTATTTCAATACACAATATTTGTTATTATCGATGGCGAAAATTTTTCGACAATTCTCTCGTCGGTTTTTCAACTCTCTTTTTCCTCAATATTGGAAATCGAATTGGTTAATTTAATGATTATAAAGTTCCGTATATTTTCTCTCGTTATTAACATTGTTTTTTTCATCCTTGTAAGCATAAAATTATGTAAAAAAAAAGACATTTTTATTTAATTTGATAAGGTTGTTTTTTTCTGAATAGCCATTGTTTCTAGTTTGTAATTAATCAAACAAATTAAAAAGTATTCTAATTATTAATTTTGAAATTTAATTTTAATGATAATAACAATCAAAGAAGTCCATAGTTATTAATACCAAGATATATTGATCAATTTCATATTATGATTTCTAACCTTATAATTCTCTGCGTGTTCGAGTGGTCAACGTCAATGGTTTTGGTTACGTAGGTCAAGGGATCGAATCCCAGTACGGACAGTTTTTATCAATTGATTTATGAATTTCTGTGCAAAGGCATGGACGTATCTGATGTTTTGAATTTCCCCTTCTCACTCCTCTTATCCTAAGCAAGGGGCGTAGCGAAAGTGATTAACTAACCACTAGTTCTTTCTTAGCAATATCTTTCTATCCCTATTATCTAAGAACGGTTGAGCTACTGAGTAACATGTTGTTCTCTGGTATTGATATATTCGTCCGGCATAACAATCCTTACACGCGTGAGTATATATTCTGATTATACTTATATCGCAATAGTTTCCATAAATTCATAATTTACTCTGTTAGATCATATCGTAAAAAGAACATTTTTTTATAACTTTACTACAATCCTTTCAATTCTCTTAAACTCCTGAGTAAACACAATCTACAGGCATCCAATATTTACTAATGCTTAAAAAGCATATGTTTTGTTAAAAATAATACATCTTTTATGATAATTACAAATACATAAACTGCTTACGTAAAATCATTTAGAAAAAGATTCTGTAAATCGAAGCTTATCATTATATTTGTATGCTAAAAAATCGGGAAAATAGTAACCTTTTCATATTATATACGAACACTCAAAGAACACGCTCTAGATTTTCTTTTTTTTCAAATATGGGAAAAAGCACGCACAGGCAATCAGGAAACGAGAGCGTGACTTCCTACCGCATGCGTACTTCAGCCACATGTTTTGTTTGCTGTCCTTAGAGCAAACAAAACATATTGGATTTTGAACTAATTATTGGACCTTTTAAAGGCAAATTTTTCTCGTATACTGTTTATACTACCGATGAACCAAACTTTAATTATGGCTCAAATCACTATCAGTTTTTATAGGGAATAATAATTCTAGCCTCAGCCGAGAGGTTACATCTCTTGAAAATTCTTTGAACTCAGTTTCGTGATTTAAGATATAGTATTCGACTACTGTCTACTTCAGTGGTTCTTAACCTTTTCGAAGTCACGGTGCACTTTTGATCGTGGGAAAAAGTGGCGGTGTACCAGAATTAAGAGGTCGAAAAAAATATGTGGACATAATTTTTCGACTTTGTCGGTATTCACTATTTTCCGGTTTTTCAGTTTTTACTATTTTGCGGATTTTTTCGTTTTTACCATTTTTTTCGCAGTTATTCGGTTAAGAACCACTGGTCTACTTGAACATATACTTTCATACTCTATTAAAGGCATGCATGTATGTATATTATATTTTCACCCTCCACTGACTCTAAGCGATTCATAAAACGTGACGTAAAAAGACACACTGACCAAGAATGAGTTGAGATGTAATCAAACGAAATCAGACCCGATCACATCATAAAATAACTAAAGTCCTGCTATAAAATGAGAATTATTTATAAAAAATAAATACTGACCTTTTCTTGAAGTTCATCCATCTAATTATACACGCTTTCTATAACTAGTGCTAGATAAACTGACGTACAACAAAATGCTCTTTTTGGATTCCATATGACGCACATTAGGAGAATATATAGTTATATACTATTTGTATCACGCTTTAATGAAATAATATTTGATTCGTTATTAATAAAAAGAAGTCAAATAAGTATTAATCTCTAATTTCGAAATATCACGTTATATCCCATTTTACTCAATACATTTTATTCGGTCATTTAATTGGAAAGAATCAATACAAGTGTGATACAAATTTCATGGAAGAATGAATGAATGGGTATTATATATAAAATTATCGATCAGATTTAGAAGCGAAAAATGTATTCGGCAATATATTCGAATGAGCATAATAGACAGAGCTAATTCGTAAATGATTAATTTTACCAAGATGATTTATTATATCTCTGCAGTCTATTGAAATCAATCTACCTATGACTAAAACTTATTGGTCCCAAACTTAATTAACATAAAGCTATATACAAATTACTAAGCGCCATGAATGATATTGTATGCTTAATAACCCATAGGCGTATCTAGATTTTTGCAGTTATGATATATCGTAATTTTACTCGAATTTTTTAGGGACAAGGTTTGTTGTATATATTTTTTTACGTTATTATCAACAATCATTTTCCCTAAAGATGTAATTGCAGTAGAACCAATGTATCTCATAACTGTAAAAATCTAGAAACGCCCGCATGTTTATTAACAATGCGATAAAGTTTGTTATCCAACCACAATCACTTCATGAACTATTTTTTATCTAATTTTGCCAGTTCTATGCATTAGAAATATTGTGTGTATCAAATTTGAATTGTTTGAATTTTGTACTGAACTGAGTTCAAGTACATCCGTGCACTTTGAATGCCTGAAGATGCCGGAAGGCAAAACCCGGGTCGTTAGCGACAAAACTCATGGAAAAGTACAAAATTCAAACAATTCAAATTTGATATTGAAATGCCATCAAGCACCCTCAGTCGAAATACTTAATTATTGTGTGTATGTTTTACTGGTGTACTATTTTTAACGCTCAAACTCTTGTTGCAATATAATATATTTTGTTTTAATTTTACAAAAATTTTAAATATAATTTCAAATGAAGCACCATTGTTCTTAAAAAAACGACATTTTATAATAATTTGTAGGTTGATACTTGGCAGGGACTCTCATGTTTGTAAAACAGTGTAAACAATGATTTATTTTTTATGTTACCTGCCTTCAAAATGAAACCTGAAACGGTTTCGAAATGTAAAGAGATCACCATCAATCACAAAATGTCATCCGAAAAATAACAATGTTACACAAACTGCTACGGCCTTTAAATCTATTAATTCAATAATATGATTAAGACCAGTTGTGTTATTTTACGTAGCATTTGCAACTCAAGTGATTGAAATTATATTTCTTAAACAGTGTTAAACGTGTTACTTTAATGAATACTATCAAATATTTTTTAAAAATCTACAATAATTATACTGGCATTCATACACATAATTTATAACTATCCGTTCAATACAGTCATATTTTGTAGATATAATCGTTTATATTTTACATCTCTGGTCTTGAATGTTTTATAATGGATTTGGGATTAGCTTTACAGTGAATTCTGTATAGACTTCATTTTTTCCATATATCTAAATTCATATTTGTATTGATGAAAGAAATAAGGATTCCATTATACAGTATACAAAGAAAATTCTAACTCATTGAAAACATGCACTATGAATCTCGAGTGTTATATGTCTAATATAAAATGGTACTCGTTATAATACTTGCTTCTGGATTACGAAATATTGAAGTAAATCCGTTGCTGTCTGCTTATTTATTATATATTGCAGTATGACGTTCTTTCTTGTCGTGAGTTTTAATTATATTTATGACATTAAATTAACTTTCGCTCACCGCCCTCGTGATGCTACCATATTTGAGTGGCTTTATATATACGCCCATCTGGTTGCATTTGACAGATATTAATTTCGCGCAACTTTTTCAAAACGCGAAACATAATTTTAATAGTCAAATCTAATACTATTTCCACTTTCTTTTTTAACATAAATTTATAGTTTTAATAAAATATAAAATGTATCTTTATGAATTGAAATAAGCCGTTGTGATGCGTACCCTTTTGTTAACTCTCGACTCAACTATTTTAAGCCATATTTTTTAAATCATATTTTCGATTACATTTGAGGCGGACATAGCTTAAAATGGCGTCAAATTATATTAATTGTTCAAACATTCAAATTTTCGCTTCTTAAAATTAATATTTTTAACAATTCATTTTTATCCCTGAAATATTTTTGTTATATTAAAATAATTTCACTGATAACACCCTCTTGTTTTACTTGCTTATTGTCAAGCAATGCCATCTATTGACGACACATAATTTACTTAGTTCAACTGGTATTATTTTATTTATAAACTCTTAGTAAAAACGTTGCATTTGTATTTAATCGTTAGAATTTATAATTATACCTATCTGCGTTGAATTAGTTTTACATTTTTAAATATTTACAAGTTTTTTTAAAAATTATTTGCTTGTGTTTGTAAATTTTTCAACTTATCAAATTAAACATACAAAGAAAAGTGTCGATACTCAGTTTTGGCCATGAATAAAACAGCTGAACAACCCAGTAGCCATTTTATAATTTATATTAGGTTTCCGAAATTTTACGCCTGGTAAAAAACGTTCGTATAACAATATGAGATTTTAAAATTATTTATATGTATAAAAAAACTTGTGCATGTATGTTCTAAAATAAAAGTTTTCTCAATTCTCGCCGTAAAATCCATTAATAATTATATATTTAAAAAATCGCCAATTATTTCTTGGGAAGTTTATATATCTTATTTAAAATACTGAAGAACTGTAGTCATTTTTTTTGTGGCTATGGTTCTTGTTGCATTTATTATTGCACTAGAACTAGATAAACGATTATACTTTATATTCTTTATATAAAAATAATCTTTTATTTATCAGCAAGTAGATTCGAGTATTTTTTACATAATAAATCTATGAATTTACGAACTTTTTTTTTTTTTTTCGTATAAAAATGCTTATGTTGTATTATTTAATTATTTCCAGATATGCAGTTTCCGATAAATGTATCCGGTGTTCAAAGTGATCACCCGTTCCTCGATCCTGACTCACTGCAGTCACTGTTCAGAAGATTAGCTGCCCTGAACAAGTGTGCAGACATGAAGGTGGAACATCAGCATACTCCAAAGCATACGGTAAGTCAACACTCTTCACTTTTCTCCAATATTCTTTTAGAATATCGACTGTGGAAAGGAAAAAGGACGTAACCCCGCATTTTACACGAGACACAAAAAACGTATTTTGATGACTTTGGGCCAAAGATAAATTATAAAATATAAACAATCTTTAAGTGCACGAAGACTGATAAACTGGTTTTTAAGCTAATTTATATAATATTCGTGGAATATTTCAACAAAAACATTTGTTAAGTCTTTTTTCCTGATCGCAATTTTCACAGGCCTATATTTTTCCAAACTTAATAGCTAAATTTGCTTACTAATCCAGAGTTTTCAGCTTTGACCTTTTGATAGAACGTGTATCAAGTTGTTTGTATGTGTTGTAATTATCGAAAAAAATTGTGGGTTACGTCTTTTTGCCTTTCTGCAGTCGAACGATGTTACTGAATAAATTTTATTGTCATTCCTATCTACACCCTGGAGTTACAATAATTAAGAGCGAATTGCTTAGCAATTGTCGCCCCAGAAACATATATATTGTTTATACAATTTATACAAAAGACATTATGTAGCTAATCAATTGATACGAATTACTCTGTGCACTTCTCGTATTCAAAATGGGATAGATAAAAGAAAATGTTTAGGTTACAGGTCTCACCTATAACAAAAATCCATATATGTATTTGTCAATTTGGAAATCCTTTGTAATTTAAACGAATAAATACGACATCTAAAGAGGACGATTGCTAAAGAGCTTTTGTAAACTGCAATCTACAAATATTGTTAACCCTTTAAAACCGAAGAGATAGATATATTTCCTTCTATAAAATACAACTAATGACGTTATTATTAACATATTATATGTGTGTGTAAAGATTTGCGATATCTCTGATAGTTGTTACTTATACTAAAACAACACTACACAAAAACAATAAATTCCAAAGAATTATATCAATTGTGTTTGTAAATTTTCTTTACTAAAAAATAAGTCCACAGAAATTTTGTATTTTTTTTAAAAACGGAAAAGAAGTAACACAAAGCTTGATATGTAAAAATAACATGATAAAAAACCTACAGTCATTATTATTTTTTTATTTAACGTAGGAGTTACGCGCACCTAAAGGTTACCAACTTATTAATAGAGTTTTTATGGTGTAGTGAAAATAAAAAAAACAATTATTATTGAAAGCTTTATTGTTGTCAGTTTTGAACATCTATCATATCAAAAACATGTCGTAGAAATATGTACCTACGTTTCGTTTCAGTGTTTGACAACATATGATATTTGAATCATCGAGTTGCAAAGAGAACTCTGGATTTTTTTTCAAGTTTTGAGTAAATGTCGAAAAACAGTTGTGCCTACATCCTAAGAATTAAATCTATTCTTTGGTTTCCATTTTCTTACCTAATCATAATCATTTAACTTATTAAGTATTATGAATTAAGTTAAAAAATAAGCTTATAGGTATAACATTTACAAACTTCGTTTTCATTTCTTTGGTAACAAATTTTCGAAGTTCTAGGTGAATTTTACGTATAATTAAACACGATTTTTTCTCCAATATTTTTTTTGTACTTCAATGTCTTTTAAAATGACTTATTCAATCGCAAATAGTTTAATTATTTTAATACTATTTTGTCAATATACATATAAGTATATTATTTGTTTTCCTACAAATAGTCAAAAGAAGGAAAGGCATAATTTATTCATCTGTAGTTTTGATATTTAAAAAGAACTCCCCGGTGAAATCAAGCCTTCTTTGTTAACACAGTAAAACCCCCATTAACACTAAAGTCGTGACAGTGTAATTCGGGGTAGTGTAATTGGGGGATTGAATCTCGTACAAAATTAGGAATTTGGTTTTTTCCGCAAAAAATGCAAAACTAAGATTTCCCTTAGTTTTGCAAAATAAAAATATGGACGAAATATTTAATTACTTAGTGATAAAATGCAAAACGCGCCAATTCCAATACATAGACAGTCGCACAGCTATACGTGTATAGCCTGGCACGTGTTGAATACACAGACGCTAGCCAACATTTGACTGTATGCTCTGCACAGACGACCGTCTTGTAGCAACGACAATGGAATGCGACAGTGCAATTAGGGGATTTTTGGCTAAAATTTCAAGTCAGCGCGTAATTCGAGGTAGTGTAATTGGGGGTTCCACTGTACAGTGACACCCCGATGACGCGAAAGTTGGGACCGCGTAATTGGGATAATGAAGCTCAATCAAAAATAAGGGCTACGTTTTTTTCGCGAAATTGAAAAACTGCCAAGAATAAATAAAAAAAATATACAAAGACGAAATATTTAGTTATTAGGCAGTAAAATGCATAGTCGCCCGCCAACGTTTAGCTGTATCTAAAACACTGATAGCCGCCCGGTGAAAAAAAAACAGCCGAGAATATTTCTGTAATTCGCGTAATTCGAGTTCGCGTAATTGGGGATCACTGAATAGTTAAATTCTAGGATTGCGGAATATAATTTAAAAAAAACAGTTCTAGAAGACTATCAAAGTATGCATTACAATATCAGATTTTGATCACAGTTATTTAATACACAAAAATACGTATAACGTTACTAAATCCAAGACATTACAAATTTAATCTTTCATCTAAAACAACTTTCATTTTTTTATTCTCTTGTCAGAACTGTCAGTTTATCTTACCGAAAAACAAATGTGGATGTACATCAATCTCGTGATTATTTGTGGTTCTCGAGAGAAATAACATTTTTTGAGTTTTTTTACAAGATAATCGATCATATTCTGACATTTTGCTTATGTGTTTCTACAGCACCCTGAATATCTTATTCAAATTGGTGTTTATTTTTCATTTGACCTTTCCGTATAATGCTTGTTTATAACTAAAAAGTGAAACGAGCTTTTGAAAATAAGCTTACGTCACCGCACTCCATATACAAACAACCTCTAATATTTATATTTTAATAGAAATTGTGTATTTTTTATGTTTGTTTGAAAATTTCAAATGAGAACCACAGTTTTACTTTTTAAATTAAGAATTCGATTACAATGCAAAACAAGTTGACTATCTCAGATCAGTACAATAAATTCATGATATCCATTAAAAAACTGTATTTTTCGGCATGGGATAGTAGCTTGAATAATGTCGGTCGTTCAAGTGATTTAAGTTGATTTGCTATCGCGTAGACATGTCCCATTGTTTTTCATTGTTCGCGTCATGACTTTGATTTAAAATTCTGAATTGCATTGACCGCAATTGCATACAAGAAAAAAATGGAACTGTTCCGCGTGTTTCGCTGCCTCGTTGAATGCAGTTTATAATAGCATTACTTTTTGCCTTTACAGTTATTTTATATTTATCTTGGTATGAACAGCCTAAGAAAAAACAATCTTGATAATTGGCAACATTTTAAATAACGAATTGTATTCACAGTTCTATAAGCAGTATTTTAACAAGATTTCAGTAAATTTTAAAAAAAAATTAAGCCAAATAATTATACCACAAGTTATTATCTGTATCGTCCCTTGATGAATTCTCTACACGAGTAACTGTTTGCGGTGCAACTTGCCAGCAGACAGATCATCTAAAAGACCTCGCTGACTTGCAAACTACTCTAAATTTACAGCATTAAAAAATGCTTGTTTTTTAGGGTTTGCCATCACTGGATTCGTTATAATCTTATACTAGTACTGTTTCTAGGTATACGAAATATCCATAGTTTACGTGACGCATCGCTAAACCTTTTAAGACTACTGTCTTTTCTTGCACAGAAGTCATTTTGTTTATAAAAATAAAGCTCATTTGTAAAGTTCATGAAATAAGTAGGAAATACTCGCAATGAGCGAAACCGGTCCCGATAATTTGAAAAAATGGAAAATTATTAGAAAAACAAAATGTTTTATTTTTATATTCCGATTGCATAGAATTGAAATATTATCCATAAATCAAAATATTGAGAAAACTGAATTTAAAACCGTAAGATAAATTTATTTTTCTTGTATTACGGCGGCTGACATTGTATCTGTTGTAAATACAATATTTTGGCATTGGACTTTCATTTTGCATAGAGATATAGTATACACATAATTGCCGCCTGTGTGGTCGAGTGTTCGACGTTGTTGACTTCGGCTACGGAGGGCCCGGATTCAAATCCCGGTACGGACAGTTTTATAAATTGATTTTTCAATCGATTTATGAATTTCTGTTCAAAGGCATGGATGTATGTGATGTCTTGAATTCCCCCCTCTCACCCATCCTATCCTATGAACGGGGCATATCGAGAGCGATCAGCTTACCACTAATCCTGTCCTAGCCCTATCCTTCTATCCCTACTCTCTTTGGAAAAAGAGAGGTTGAGCAACTGAGTAACAAGCAGTTCTCGTAGAAACACTTCTGTTGAGATAAACTCCATTAGGAGTTCATATGCTCCACATTGGGAGCGGACATGGTTAATAATAATAATAATACACAAATTGTTTAGGATATACAATATTTTCGCTCATAAAAAAAACACGAACGATTTACAATATATATGTTGCAATATTTAATAAATCTTTGAAATTGTAGGTTTGTAGGTGGAATATTTTATTACATACAAAAATGGGCTATTTCTGTATATCAGTACTTATATACAGATACATTATATTAGCTCTAAGCAGTCTAAGCCTTTATTTTTTTCATTCAAATTTACTTTTAGCATGTTATTTTATGGACCCAAAAACAGCTCTGCTCAGACCATGGAGGACTACTTTTTGCTCTGGTTTATTGTTGAACTAACCTTACAATATTAAAAATAATTTCATTACTACCTGCATAAATCAATATATAATACTAGTTACGCCATTGGATGTCAAAGCTATGTATCATTTAAAAATCATCGACATTTCGATTCAGATACCCGCGAGTAAAAAACGGGACCGCATTATTCACTGCATCAGCAAGTATGTAGTTAGTTGGCGATCGAGAAATATAATGAAGCTCTGTTTACTTTGTCGGGACACATGTATGCATTAACTGCCGATACTCTCTGCGAACATACTCACTTTGGAAAAACAATTTTGAGATCTGTCCACTGCATTCTTTGCTTCCCTCAATGGATGGCAATGACACTGAAACATTTCTTTGCATAAGTAAGTGCCTCTGCAACCGAGCGAGCGAATTGGTAGCTGCTCGAATATACATTTTTTGTACATATGTACTTGTATTATAATGCGTACAAACATTATGTTCGGCTTAAACGCTGTACAACGATACATTGTAAAAAAAGAAAATTATATAAAGTGGCATTACGACTAACGTCAATACATCATACAACTATAATGTAGACACAACATTAATCTAATAAATTTTAGAAAAACAAAAAAAAATCTAAAACAAAACATGAAAATAATCAAGATACATATCGACTTTGGAAAGGAAAAAGGACGTAACCCACACATATCAAATTTTACAGGAGGCGCTAAAAACGTGTTTTAATGATTTTGGGCCATATGAAAATTATGAATTATACACAACCTTGGAGTGCACGGAGACTTCTGCACTGGTGTTTAATTGACATAATCTAATATTAATAATAGAAATTGTCTAGGAAAAACCTATATTTCAGTCTTTTTTTTGGTTTTAATTTTTTACAATGTCATCTTTTTCAAACTTAAAAGCTAAATTTAGATACTAATTCGGCATCCTTTTGATAGAACGTGTATCAAGTTTGATACATTGTGATTATCGAAAACAACCTGTGGGTTACGTCCTTTTTCCTTTGCATAGTCGATATGTATATATAAAGCTCATAATTGAATTTATCAATATTGTAAAAAAATGCATTGAGCGTCTTAGATGCGCGATTTTTAAGGAAAGCAATTATTATTTGACTTCGTATTGTAGGGTTGGGGAACCTGCGGTTATATAGGTACTAAAATGCGACTTTTCCTTCGTTTACAAAATTATATAGACACACGTAAAGATAATAAGAGCTTTTTTGGTGCGACACGGCCTTATTTGATTACGGATTTATAATACGACATTCCAACGTGAAATAGTTCCCCATCCTTATCTTAGTTGGCCTGTTTCCACCCTGGCATAAAATTAGCCATAAAATTAAAACTCCGCATAGTTTCAGTAGGAAAGTAAAGTAGATATTGTTTTTTAAATCCAGTTTTATAACTTCATTTAATATGATTCTCATGGTATTAATTCAAAAATGCCTGTCTTTATATGGACGAAATTAAATAACTAGAGGTAGGTTCACATGCCATACGTAAGAATTAGGGTATCCAATCCCGGAGCCTTTTTCCAATCCCGAGATTGATTAATTTTCAATCCCGGGATTGAGATTTTCTTACCGAGGAATTTGAAATTCTCAATTCGCTATACTTTTTCCCCGATTCTCACAGAACCTCGTTTTTTTTTTTTTTTAGCTCACCGAGGAATTTTAAATTCCCGATTTGGTATAATTTTTCCCCGATTCTCGCAGAACCTCGTTTTTTTTTTAAGCTCATCGAGGAATTTGAAATCCCCGATTCTTGCAGAACCTCGTTTTTTTTTTAAGCTCACCGAGGAATTTGAAATCGCCGATTTGGTATACTTTTTCCCCGATTCTCGCAGAACCTCGTTTTTTTTTGTTCAACGAGGAATTTGAAATCCCCGATTTGCGCAGAACATCATTTTTTTTTCTCAATCAGAAAATTGAACGGGATCCCGGGATTGGATGCCCTAGTAAGAATACATATAACGTGCAAACCTACATCAACAGATGAATTGGTGTGCGTCAGTCTTTTCATATTTCGAACGCTTTACATCTTTACAACGTGACCGCAAAGATTGTGGTTAACAATTATGTTATTATGAATAAAACCGCTTTTCAAAATCATCGATTATTCTTTCGTCATTATTCGATTTTAATTATTCATTCATAAGATTCCGCAAATTCTTTTCACTCGTTCGACTTCTTGTAAACTATTAATTAACACGTCAAATATAAATGATTGAGGGCGCCATATATTTTTAATAAAAAATAATTAGTAGTTCGGTCCCACTTCTCTGTCAAATTTAAAAGTTATTACCTAACATTTATAGACGAAGGAAAATGTTGAATGGAAATAGTTTCTCTTTTTTATTTTTAGTCTCAACGTTATCGGTCACATTTACAAATTAAGCACTGTCATATAATACTAAAAAATATGACTGAACACCGAATACAAGATCGAGGAGATGTATGTATATATTGAGTATCCACTAATAGAAACTCTACAATTGATTTGAGCGAATGATTTTTACTATCTATTGTCAGTGAATCTTGAGATTCTTCAGTTTAAAAAATATTGTATCAATTAAAGCGGTTGTCGGCCAACTTTTCAGATTTCGTAGACCCCTAAACTGTCAATTTTTAATCCTGCGAACCATTAAAATCAACTATTTACGAATGGTACAAAAGTTTTCATAAAATATTTATCACAAATTTTAAGATTTTTTCTTAAATAAAATGGCAATAGCTTATGTTTTATAAAAACAAAATACCTACAATATTGTCATATTTGTTGCTGCGTGTTTAATAGAAGTTATTGGATTCCTTGGTCATATGACATTACAGCAAAAATTCTGCTGACCACTAAAACTTTCCCACGAAGATTGTAAAGCATTGCTGGCTGAAGATTTCCCATTAAAAAAAATGATAAATCTTAACAATTTAAATAATACTTTTTGATAAATGTTACGTTATTTCATCTATGTTTAATAGTGACATGTAATTCAAGTATCACACTCTATAACATCTACAAATTGAACTGTTAATGGTTATCCGTCTTCTTGCTCAATTTTAATGCTAAGATCAGTCCCTTCTTTTCTTTCCGACTTTATTTAATATAATATATATTAATATACAAATCATAAATCATTCATGAGAACGAAATGTAATAAAATATTTCCCATAATATTAATTTAATTACTGAAATATTTTCATCGTTTTTTACAGGCACAATAATTTAGTGTTCCTTTTCACTACCTAATTTTGGTTGTGATTTGAGCAATGATATAAAACTTATAATAAAGCATACTTTTTTATTTAGAGACCTGTGTATTGTCATTAAGCAACTTTTTATGCTGCACTTTCGATAAAAAGAATTTTCGCCAAACACCGTTACGCCGGATACGCTCTTTTAGTCAATGGCTTTCCAAAATGAATATTAATGAAATATCCTCGAATAAAATTATCTAGTTCTTCATTCTACATGCTGTGTACGCACAGAAATTAAATAATAAATCCCTCTATCTTCGTTTCCCGCACCAATCAATCCCTTGCTATCGTGTGGGCATCTTCAATTCTCAATACAATTATTAATATTAACTGAACATTGCCGCGAGATGCGGGTTAAATGTATCTGCCATATTCGGTGAGCCGCAAGCTCAAATTCTATTTTAATAAACTATACCTGCCCGCCTTTATAAATTTATTTCTGATGGCTTTACAATAGCTTCGATGATTTAAAAATCGCGGGAACGACATATTTATTCGATGCAATAAATCAAACAAAAAATATACACTGCAGCCTTGCATTCTTTTACATTTCATATAATATGTGTAAGAGTTATAAATTTTTGACGTAAATGGAGAGACCCTTTCTTTATCTCATGATATTCTTTCATATATTATTTATTAGTGACGTAGTTTCGATAATGTTTCTTTCACAGAGTTGGCTTGGTTTATTAAATCTCCGGAGAATATATCTGTGACTGGAATTTAATGTTTTGATAAATACATTTAATGGCAATTGTTTAAATGCATTTATTTTTGTAGTATTCGTTCCATGTTCGTATTATTGAATTTTAATGATTGATTTACTTGAAAGAAACCTATTAACCCTTTGATGAGTATCGACCTACATGTATGTCCAAGTATCTTGTCATCTTTTATCTATCGCCATTTTCATATTTTTTGTTCAATTTTTTTTATTTCTTCAGATATGGATACTAGGCACATCCATCAGTGATTTTTGGTTGATCGCCAAATTATCTTTATTATTATTTGTTGCAAATGAATAAAAGATTTTTTTTTAATTTTAACAAATCGGTAGCCATATAATATTGAGCGTAAAATTCCGCGTCACATGTATACAGATAAAATCAAAAAAAGATCTAGACGCAAAATCGAATAAATAGCTTTTAGAATCATATTTCAAAGTAATGAACCGTTAGCTTACTTCAAAATTCAAAAAAATATTTATTTCTCGAAACAATAATAAAAATGCTTCCAAGATTAATCCGTATCCAAAAAAAATGTTTTTTTATATTTTTATGTGTCGCAATACTACAAATAATCAAAATATAAGAAAAAACTTAATTCAGTAAAAATTAACTCATCCCTTAAAGGGTTTATTTAAGTAATCATAAAAAAACTTGGAATTCTTTTTTTGTATTGTTGATATTAGGTATTGACATATTCTTCCAGTATTGGAAGAACTGTTTACCAGTAAGTTAAATTAACGTTAATTACTCATTACATATATTTATTTACATCACCCTTATTCTGATCGGGTAGACTTTTTTTAATTTCAACCAGATAATCCAAAACCTTTTACATTATTACTTGAGACACACTGTCTAAAAATGGTGTACAGCTGATTGATCTCTCAAAACAAAAGTAATCAAATCAAAGTGCCACTTAAGTCATCCATTATAATTTTCTCGCCTAAGAGATACATTTACAACATTTTGCTTAACTGGATGGAGTATTCCGCAATTTTGAGGGGCCTAAATAAATTATTTTCCCAGTAGGATATTAATCACCTCCGGGCATTAATGTATCCATAATCATTTTATTGTCATAAATTTTCTCAAGTTTTGGACGTAAGAAAAAGTTTCTGATCCTTCGAGCTTATAATATCTAAAATGTTTACGCGTAATCCGAAGGCTTTAAAATTATACATTAGACAAGTTTAAAGTTTATTTAATAAACATATTACATTAACAGACGCTAGCACAAACTTTAAATCAGCTTATTTTTAAACTGCTATATAATAATTTTATCTAAAGTGCTTGAAAATTTTTAATACCGACGTAAAATTAAGATTGATACTTTTTTTTATTTTAAAATTTTCAGTTTTATATCGAAAAGCAATATCCATGTTGTAAATGCTGGAGGTGTGGAGTCATTAAAAATAACGATTTCTACTCCGAAAACGGTTCATATTATAAATATTTTTTAGGCTTAGTAGTATGCAGTGGTGCTACTTTTTTACTTTACGTAAACAATAAAAAATAAAAAATAAATGAGTCGGTGTCGTTAGTTTTTTTCTGACTCCTCTGAAAACAGTACGACTCCACAGCCCTGGTTACTAATAAAGTACAACTAGAGCAGTCGTGGGAAACCTTCGGCCTTTTGATAACTCTGGTGGGGCCTTTTTAAATCTGCCTTTTTTTTTAAATTTGTAAATTCCGGAGATTTTGGATTCGAAAAATTTTAGAAAAACTATCTTTGGCAAATCCGTAAATTCTTGGGATTTTGGATGTCTAAATCCTTAGGGAATCCGCGAATTTCTGGGCTTTACAAATGTGCATGTAATTGTTTCAGGTCAATGTTTACTGCGGCCTTACGTTGAATCAGAAAAAGGAATGCGACCTTTAGACAAGAAAAGGTTCCTCACCCCTGAACTAGAGCATCCAATCTTGAATCCTTTTTTTCGATCCTGGGACTTTGATCATTGGGTTGCATTATTATTTGTAATTGTATTATCTTATCTGTCGGTGTACATGGTAATATTCGCTCCACTTTAAACTCCACGAAAACCGCGATTTTTTTACGACAAATACTTACATATATGAAAAATATCCATTCATACATCATTATTTCGATTTTTAATAACAGGTCATGTGATCTAGTATATTTTTTCACATTTTGGATGTATTATAACTACCGTAACAAACTTTTTTTTATGTGTTCACGTTTCATTTGAAAGGGCAAAGTGTTAAAAATAAAAACTGGGTCACATCACTTTTCATTTATCAAATGTGTCACTTAAATCGAAATTATTATACTAACATATATACTTAAAAAAATATTCCAGCTATACAATCATATTATAGAAGATTTTAATGTTTTTTTTATCACTCTCATATAAAATACAAAAAAAAAACGTGACTCTTTTTCAGTAATCCGATTCTTTTTCCACCTTCAAAAGTTGAAATGCTGTTCTAATTTCGTACTTCGAGTATATTGATATCATGAGCAGAAATGACACTTAAATGTGCCATATTTGATTCCAATCAATGAACAATTTCTTCGTGACTCCAATAGCTATAGTATTGGCATAATCGTAATCATATCATCTAACAATGAAATTTTAGTGCACCCAACCGTTGTCGATGTTTTTCTGGGCCAAGGTTAAATATGCATTTAATTTCAACACATTGTAAAACATTTTCAAAACTTCTTACATGCGTATTTAAATGTTGATTTTTAAACAAATTTTCAGTATTCTGCCAAAAAACTTCATGCCAAAAAACGTTATATCAAAAAATGTTGATTTGAAATAATCGACTTTTTCAAAAATCATGAATTGAACTGAATTGTAGCGAAGCGGTAGACAATATTACAAATAAATAAATAAACAACAATTGACAAAAAAAAATACAGCTCAAAAACGTTAAGTAGCTGTAGAATTAAGAAATCTGATGAATAATTTCAAAATCATAATTGCCAAATTATTGTGTTGATATGGACTTCTAGTAGATGTATGTATTGTTATTATTATTTTCATTCCTAAAATTCTCAAGCACCTATTCCTTTTGATACGAAATCAGAACACGGCTTAGTATAACTAAGTTGTTTTAATGGTCTCCATTCATGATCATTCCGAAATTCAAAACCGTTGGGTAATAAACCGATTAAATGTGACATTAATCGTTTGCGTAATGGTAGGATTTTTAAAGTTCATTGACGAGAGAAACCCATTATTCCAACGCGTAACCAAATAAAAACACTCTTAATAAGTAAACTGCCGTAGTCTGCATTTTGGCTAATTTTAGTTATGAATGAAGCTTAAACAATTTTATGTTTTCCATCGTCGGAGAAAACTGCGGTTTTATTTGAAATATATTTCACGAGACATCCAAAACTTCATTATAGTTTTAAATACAATGACTAGAAATTGCAAATATAGCACTCCAGTAACTACAATATCCGGAATAAGTACAAAAGTGTTCCATTGATTGTTTCAAAATGTCATGATTATTATTTCCAATTGCAAACAAACAGCAATGATGACCTCGGAAATACAAATTATATTAAATTCGCAGAAATCTTTGGAAAAATACATTCTTGTTACTAAATCCTCTTGAAATTCATGCATTTGAGCTCCCGTTTCATTTGAAATCGATATTGATATACATAATTAAACATTATGTTACAGATTTCTGTTTTTATGATTTTATTTAAGTCAAATGTGAAACTACTCTGATCGATGAGGTATATAATTTTTTGTTCAATGAAAAATTAAGAAATATTACATACGGCAGTCGACCTAAATATTAGCGAAAATGCAGCAAGCATCTAATTATATGTCAAGGTCAACACACTTTGGTGACTTGATGAATAGCCTATTGTTTAGCGCCATCGATTTTACCTACAGGGGTGTACTTAAATAAAATTGGTTATATTAAATATTTAGAAATATATGTGTCGAGTCAAATTTGTTTTAATATTTTTTATAGACAAAAAATCTTTTTATTTTAAGACTATTTATCTAGCTTGTAGTGTAAATGCGCTGTATTTGTTTTTGCGAAGTAGCACATAAGACATTATTATTGGTTTATATTATGTATGAGTTCAATAAATACCCTAAAAAATGATGAATCTCTCTTTTGTTCTTATTCTACGCTTAATTTATCACAATCAGAACTGGTTTCAACATTTCACCACGAGCATTTTCAACTGAAAAAAATATATACCATATTCCTGGTCTTGATGACAATAAATTAATTGTATAAAAAAAATAATTGTTCTATTATTTTTCAATATAATTGAGACATTGAACACTTAAAAATTCATAATTACTCAATGTATCGTTTTTTGAAATATGTATTTGTTTTTCAGTTTACATATAAATATGTAAGTACGAAATATAAAAATTTCACATTCCAAGAACTTCATCCGTCCCTGGATAATATTATTTTTTTGCAAACTCGTAAAAATACATTTTTATTATACTGACTAATTCACTTTGACTAATTTATTACCATAAGCTGTGAACAATGTCGAAGTACAAAACAAAAATAGGTAAGTATATTTTTAACCCTTTGAGGAGTATTGCCGCTTCGTACGGACAAATATTTTAGTGCTAAATACTTATTGATATTCTCTTGCTTTTAATTGAATTGTCATTATTTTTTCACATATTGGTAAAAAACATTTGTATCTGTGAATTTTGACGATCTCGTTATTTTTATTATTTGTTGCAAATGAACAAAACAAATTTGTAAAAAGGTCAATACATATTTGTACAAAATCGGTAGCCGTAAAAAGCAAAAAAAGATCTAGGCCCAAATTGGAAGTAATAGGTTCTTGAAAATTGTTGAAAAATAATAATATGTTTGTATACATTTACATTTTTAATTTTGCATTGTAAAATTATAAAAGAAATATTATTCCATATTCTTACCAGACTGATCAATGAACAATTTGTTTTATATATTTTTGTGTGTATCAATGGTAAATGAATCAAAAAATCCTAATTTAGTAAAAATAAACTTACTACCCAAAGGGTTAAAATCAAAAGGATAAAAAGATATCTGCCGATTCTGAAGCAATGTTAATAATTTCTTTATTTGATAGGTAATAATGAAAATGTTTTATATATTTATGGGGAATTTTTACATGCGGAATCTATGGATATAAAATTACATATTTTTTAAGAGTTGATCAACTGATTAACAAAGTGTCGTAGAAAAAAATTGTTAAAATAAACTTCATTACGAGTCTACATAATCGTACAGAGATTTTGCTAAGACAGAACTACCGGTAAGCTAATCGCTCTCCTTGTACGTTGCTTTATAGATCGGATAGGGGGATGAAATTTTAGATATCGAAAAATATTTCTCTTATGTACTAATTTTACATTATTTTAATAACAATTGTGACCGGCTTCGTTTATCGCAGACGTTATAAACTGATGACAATATAAATCAATACTGTAACACAATATAATGTTCAGTATTATTTTAAGATTAACTAACTGTTGAACCTTCAAATGATTGAGAGATTGTATCTTTTTGCATAATATATACGTCCAATTCTGATGGAGTAGATTTACTAGAACTTGATTATAGAGTACTAGAATTGCATAATTAATATTGGTTTATAATGTACTTGCAATGCAAACTACTTATTATTGGATTTGAATTAAAAAATATATACATATACGGTATATGTGATATACCTACATTTCCAGTTGAACTTCCAACCTATTGGATATCCTTTCGTTCCGCAAATGTTTGCAAAGATGTTATGTTTTGTTTTGAAATTTAAACATTTTTACTGTTGTTTATGGGTCATTAAGTTTGAATGTTGCAATTTAGTGCATTTATGTGACAGTTTACCTGTTTGAATATCAGGTAATCACTCGGCAGCGAACATAATTCACTCGATTTTGACTTTAATGGTCTTGATTTATAGCATGAGCTGAACTTTTAATGGGAAAATTTGATTTTTCGCGCTCGTCAGTGTCCAGGCTAAAGAATGAACAGTAAAAATGAACTAAATTTTGGTGAAAATTCAGTCATAATAATAGATTAGTCCGATTTAAAACTACATGGTCACTCTATAAACCACAATGACAAATGGTTATCGTGGATGTCAAATATCGCAAAAGCTCGCCAAATATGGTATTCGATTATAAGATTGCTATTGGCTTATGTGATCAGGAACATTTGTCCAAATATACCGTAATGCACACGGTAGTGATTTAATGGTATGGGCTCGTATGTCAGATTTGAATTATGAATAAATGTAAATAACATACAAAATAAGGCGCAATTTATTTTATTTGTTCCTTAATTCTATATTTTGATCAGGAACAGACAGTTTATATTGTATTATGACTAATCAGAAGGTATTTAAAACGCAAAATAAAACTTAAAACTTGACGTTATTCAATCGTCCAACATGGTTTATTGATCGGGTCGGCCTGTCTGGTAACGTGTCTGTAAAGTATAAATCATCAGATAACCGTGTCTTAGATACAAATTCTGATTATAATTGAAAAAAAGTGTATTGCCGTGTTGCACTTTTGGTGTTTTGCAATTTAAATTTTCCAACCGATTTTTTAGACGAGATTTACAACCTGACGTAAGTATCCTTTTTTGTTTAATGTTTTTACCTATTTCCTTAAAACCCGCATTTTCTCGCTACAACATTCGTAAAGCCAACTGTATGACTGAGACATATTTTTGTGGTTTTAAATAAAATATATCATTAACACATTTTTATCATATGTTATATTATTACTTACAATGATTCATACAGAGATTCCTTAAGTTGCTTGTGGTCTCCTGAACTCTCCGAGGGCTGTCACTCAATGAATAACCCGTCCATTCATATTCACCATAATGATCGAAATCATTTTGTACCCAGCCTAGTTACGCTTCTGTCTGATGCTATGTTATGCAGAAAGCTAGCGTGGGTGTTACCAGTATAATCTATTCAATAGTCATTTCCATTGCTAAATTTATGTGCCCGGTTTCCCTTTTACATTGGCAAAATCAGTGTCATCCAGACTATTTTGCGAAGTTGAAAACTGTACTGGAATTTTTTTATATGTAAATTATATTTGTCACTGAAAGTGGGACTTTAGTTAATTGGTCGGCCAAGGTGAAAGTGGCAAAAACATTTGTTCAGTCGCAATGATTCTAAATGGCTTATGTTACTCTGAACATTCAATTTTTTCGGTGATAAAAACGCTAAACAAAATATGTTAAAAATTCCATCCTTCCTATCAAACTAAAACGAATACATTGCGCTATAAACTTTAATGTTACTTTAAAATTAAATAAATTCATCACATAGTGTTGTAAACTAATATAAATTGTTTTTGAATTTTCTTGTTTATAAACTGTATGTAACATGGCACAGTTACTAAACTATTAAACACGTCTTTTTCATCGTTTTATCTTCAATTTAATGTATGAAACATTCGTTTTTTTCAAAGATTTCTTATCTTCCCAGTTTTCGTTCAAATGGTACAAAATATTTGAGTTATAAAATTGATTCAGTTTTCTATTTTTTTAAATGATTTTTAATATAAGGTGAAAGGCGATACTTTTCTCTGTCATCGCTGGGACGAATAACTATATTCTTTACCTCAAAATAAACTGTATAATTGATCACAAAACAAAAAGTTCAACCCCATTAAAAATAAACTCGAAATATATATTTAGATATTTTATACCCACAAAATGATGGATACACACCATGTAAAAAAATTCTTAAATGATTGGTTTAAGTTCGTTGATTTATTAAACCTATTTCGGAATATGATCAAAGTTATGAAATGAAAACTACATCAAAATGTTACAGTCTGAGTTTTAAAACTTTATATTAAATAATAAAAAAAAATGAACCCTCCTCTCCGTACTTCTGTGTATAAAGCGTTGTAAAATAATACATTGCAATTTCCTAATGTGTTGGTGTCGCCAATAAACTTTAATGTGAAAAACAATATATTATCATTTGACTCCATCATTATGATTTAATGCTATCCAAACTATTAAAGTAGTTCTAGCTTATTTTATTCCAGCACAAGTAAAAGTAGATATTCAAATACAATAACCACAACTGAAGAAGGTCAATATCATCTTTCATACAATAACAAACTATCTAATATGTTTTGTGTGTTGATTTAAAACTTTGGGATAATAAAAAGGTTACATTTTACTAGGACCTCTAATCCAATTTCGGAATTGAGAAAATTTGAGAAGGTTGCGCGAGGGATAAAAAAAAGGTCCTATTTTTTTTTCATTTTGGCAATTCCGAAAAATCCTCAGTTTTTGGATTCTAAAATTCCGGGAAAAGCCATTTTTATGTTGAATGTATTTGCGGATTTCCCAAAATTACCAGCGTGGGACATCACCGAAATCACGGGATTAGTACTGTCACAATCCCGGAATTTTGAGAATTGGACGGCATTTTGGGATTAGATACCCTAGTTGACAAGTCTTATTTCGAGATCAAACAGTTAAAATAAAAATACGCTATATTATTCATTATATATTTATTTAATTGCCAATTCATAGAAACGTCATAAATATTTACAACCAAGTGCACTTTTTGACAGGTATCAAAGCCAATATGACGGGAGAGAGTGTAAATAACACATAAAATATTACATTTTGATAGCTGTCGCATGATTGACAAAATGTGCGCTGCAGGCTATTTATTAATGTTTTAAAATCTTCGACACAACAAAATGTTTAGTTGTGTTTTGATAGCTAGAGTTGATTCTTAATGCCTTTTTAATGATAGATAGATTTTAATGAATCATGCATGATTATGCGGTCATACGAATGAACGGTGAGTTTCGCCGTAAATGTTCTAATAACGATTTTTAAAGTCACAATTATCCATAGCTCTGATCATTACAGTTCAAATTTTGTAAATACTTTAAATCAATAAAAAAATCGCCATTTCCTCGTATTTATTTTGTTCAAGTGAACTTTCGCCTTTTTAATAAATATAAATAAATTAAAACGATACCTTCGAATTGTCCGCATGTAACCAAATATATTTGTTTTTTTTCAATAATCAGCCGTTTTTGTTTTCTCTTTAATTAGATACGTGGTGTATTTTTCTATTATATCATATCTATAAACCATGGCTGAGTCGATTAAAAAAAGACGACTCCGACTCCAGCTTTAAAATAAAAAACAACCCCGATCCTGACTTTCATTTTAACTTATATATACATATCGACAGCGGTGGGCTGCCAATATATTAACAAGGGGCTCGGTAAATCTTATCCATTTTTTTTTATTTATCCATGTCCGCTCCCATCGTCGATCAAATGGCCTCCTAATGAAGATATCTCAACTAAAGTTTATTTCAAAGGATCGGAAGAGTGGGGGGGGGGGATTTTTAGACATCACAAACAATACCTTCGAACAGAAATTCGATCGAAAAGATGCTGCTTCGTACTGGGACTCGAACCCGTGAGGTCCGGCACGAAAGCCCACAACGCTGAATGAAAAAGTTAAGGGGCAACTAAGTCTTGTTTCATAATAAAATTTAACCATCTACAGAAATTGTAGTTATATGTTGATTTGATCTAAGACGAATGATTTTCTTATCTTAACAAGGGGCTCGCGCGAGCCCCCTCCAGCCCACCCCTGCATATCGACTGTGGAAAGGAAAAAAGACGTTACCCACACATTTTACAGGAAGCGCAAAAAACGTATTTTGTTAATTTTGTGCCATATCAAAGCCCCCTATAGTGCAAATTATGAATTATACACAACTTTGAAGTGCACGGAGACTTCTAAACTGGTGTTTAATTAACATAACCTAATATTAATCAAAGAAATTGTCCAGTACAAAACCTTTATTTCAGTTTTTTTTCTTGGTTTTAATTTTTTACAAGGTCATCTTTTTAAAACCTAAAAGCTAAATTTAGATACTAATTCGGCATTTGCAGCTTGCATCCTTTTGATAGAACGTGTATAAAGTTTGAAAAATTGTGATCATCGAAAAAAACCTGTTTTGAAAAAACTGTGGGTCCTTTTTCTTTTCCACAGTCTATATGTATACCATCAGATTATCTTTAGTCAGCCTAGTATGCAGTGGCAACAATATGGACTATTGTGATTTTATTACACATCATTAAATATTATTCTTTTAAATGGGTCTAAGTCGTAAGATTTTTCCGACTCAGATTCCAGACAAATCCCTCGACTCCACGACTATCGACCCCGACTCCACAGCCCTGCTATAAACAACAGAAACATTCATATACTACAACTGTATTCGTATTTCATTACAAGATGAACAGTTATGTATTATTCTACATTTCCAACAAAACGAATTACATATATTTGTTCACAATCGTGGTACACTAATGTTGTTAATTTTACTTTTCAATCTTTTCCCTGTATTATGTTGGTATTTATTAATTCTTTAGATTATTATATTCAAGATTGACCATAAACAATTATGTCATACGGACAGTAGCAATTTCCATTTTCGAATCGTTCGATCGAAGTGAAGTTGGTAAGTAAAGGTTGCCTGCGGGAAACTCGTGCTGCGTTTATGTTTATGTTGCCAGCCTGCTTTGATGGGTCCTGTTGGCGTTAATGCTTTCAGTTTGCCCGTGTAAAACGTCACTTCGCCAATATAACACATGTCTTTAGCCCAACGATTTTTAGATGTGATTAAAATGATTAGTATTTATATCAACTCACTATAAACCATTCATTACCATACATAATCTTAATAACCATACATAATCTTCTACAGATTTTCAGAATTCGTTATCCATCATATTTCGTTTGTCAGATTGTGAAAGCTTTTTTCTGTCGCAGTACAACGATGTTTTTCATTGCATAGCGATAAATAAATCATTTCCAAACAGACAAATAAAAATAACTTAATCATCGTTGGTGGTACTTCGTAACTTTGGTGAATATTATTGTCAATTGTAACACGGAAACAACTAAATTAATAAGTTGTATAATATTTGACATTTAAAATAATTTCCCACTATTGCATCATTGTTGATCTTTCTTTAAGTATTTAGAAAATAATTACAAATATTAATTACAAATTTTAAAAGCGATTCTTATAATTACTGTTTTTTAGGAAATCCCTTAACACGCCTGGCAGCCGTAAGCTATGTCGATATGTCGGAGATCTTCAGGGAAAGAGTCAATGAAAACTTTTTTATGCTGCGATAATCCAATGAACATTGATTATTATTAAACTTTAATATTGCAACTGATAAGGAATCCTGAATAAATAAGTTAAATCAATTATTTGAAGTCAATATCTAATTGCATAATAGTGTAGTGAATAATAACAAGATATATAATATATTATATAATGATTTGAAGAAGTGTGTGAGTGTTTTAACGTGTTAAATGTTGCTATCGCTGTTTCTTCGTTTTATAATATTCCCCATCAAAATAAACTAGTATATATTTTATTTTCATAATATTATCACGCTCTATGGTTGAAAAAGCTCTCGTTCTACATATTTATGAATATGCAAATTGCATTTAGTACGTGATTGATATGCTAATCGCGGATTTAAAATAAACCTATGGAAGCCAATGTTATAGGGAAATAATATTATTTTGCTTAAAACAAAATAGTTACCATGTTTTAATAAATTACTAAGCATAACCCTGAAATATATTTCAAAAAATTAATAAACTGTCGAAAGTAGATTGTTATTATTTTTTGTAAACAAAAAGTACCTTGGACTCTTACTCATTCCAATTAATTCAATTTAGTACACAAATTGCACGTAATTCTATTATTCGGCCAATGTAGTCCAACAGTGACAGTTGTGTATAAAGAATATCGATTTTGTAATCGGAATAATCAATATCTATTTAATGGGCTTTCTTTGTAAGTTGATCTTGAGCGTTATGTCCAAATAATTACATCCAATTATTTCACATCAAATACATATTATTTTTTTTTGCACGACATCTTAAACTTACCGTGTCAGAATTACATTTTAATCAAACCAATTATGATATTTCAAGAAATATTACGTTATGATATGTCAATAAATATAAGCTGGCGATAATCAATTGAAGTATGTATCTCACATATTCGGCAATAGATCTTGAAAAAATATATGTTTTGTAATTATAATAGGCGTCAGCTTTCCTAGAACTAAATTTGCTTATTTTTATTAGTGAAACACTAGCTATCTATGAAAAGATTATATACGATTTTAAAAATAACGCTGATCTAAATGCTTTCGTTGGTTTGGATCACTGCTTCCTTAACATGCCCAGGAAGTAATCTAACGCTTCACGATGTCAGTTTATCGTAAATCCACTCTTGGTAATATCGCCTTAATTGTCAATTAATAAAATAACATAAAAACCGTGAAGATAGTCCATTTTATCGCTTGGTTTCTTAATCAAATGTCACGATATGTTAATCAACCTCCATCACAAACACCTTGTATGACATCGCTTCGTCAAGCCAATCAAGTGAACGCATCTTCTCCTAAGAACGAAATAGTTTTAATGGCTAATACATGCAAGAATAAGTTAACGTTAAACATTATCAAATTCATTAGAACAACATTTAATAATAATGTTCTTCTTATACTGTTCTTCCATGACAATCAGTAATAACCATTAAATTGTAGATTTTGTTCGGTGTATTACTCTCATCGTTATTTAAGTCACTTAAAGTCAAATTCATACCACAGCAGAATGAAATTGAGTTTATACACACTTTTAGTTGTTATTTATCAATAACATCCAAAAGACTTGTAAATTAATATGTATAGTACATTTATAATGCAACGTGTTTCATTCGTCCAATAAACACAAAAAAAATAAACAAGCAGGGACATACCGAGTAAGCATTTGTCTTGGGGCGGAAGTCCTGGGGAGCGGCAAATGCCAAAAATATATTTTAAATGGTAATAATAATAAAGTTTATAGTTAAAAAAATAAATTTCAAAAAAATGGCATACAGCTAATGCGCCATATATTTTGAAGTTGAAATATCATACGTCTCCCTGAGTTCATCTCACTTGAGAATCGACACTACAAACACCCATGTCTTAGATCTCAAATTTGAATTTAAAAAAAACTTAATTAGACATTGACCTTACCGGGAATCGTACACAGACCCGCATAGTTGGTAGAGCATGCTCAACAATATACATAAAACAATATCATAAATTGAAAAAAACTTTACAATATTTAGTGTGTAATTATTATATACTTACTATACTGCAAATTTGACGATTCGGCGCAAAGCTAATTATTACTATTAAATTAAACATACTAAAAATATCGATCGACCAGGGGTAAAACAAACGTGTAACAAAGACGAGCTTCCAAATTTTTTAATGAATACCTATTAATTCACATTTCATGACATACCAATCACACTATAACAGTCGACAAGATATTACAGAACAGGTTAATGTAGTCACTTATCCATTTACTGTTTTCTTCGTTTTTTAGTGTCCGCACTGATTCGTAATTAAGCTTTCTAAAGAAGTTTACATCGAGTCCGGACTCCGGACCCTGCAATCAAAACGCCTACCACTCCGGCTCTGCACTACAATTTCACTCGTTACTAAACTTGCTAATGTAAAAACCGGATTTAGTGAGAAAACTAAGTAGTTTTTTATCAATCAATGAATAGAGTAACATATTATGAGAAAATTTGATTTGAACAAACAAAAATTATCATTTTTAAAAAAATGTTAATTATAAGAAGGAAATGTCCTTCTTTTACAAAAGAAAATCACAGATTTATTTTGTCACATTGAAAGACATTTGTATACACTCTTATAGGTCGAATAATTGGTCATTCAGTCTTTCTGTAGATTTTAATGAAGACATGTAATAATGATATGATGAAATTTACAACAAAAAAATATATTAAAAGATACTAAATTCAAATAATAGCATAGTTCGCTATCACTTATTTTACAGAAACAATCAGATGTTTGTTTATCATAAAAATACACCTGGCGGACAATAAAAATCATTATGTAAATGGAAAAAGATTACCGTGTTTTTTTTAAAATGTAAATTAAAAACATTTTTTACCCATGCAAAAAGTGGCTTCATTTTATTTTTTAATGATTTTTAAAATCGTATTTTAAATTCATTTTCTTAATATGTTTGATTTTTGAAAAAATGTCTAATGCCTCTAGTACCTCAACTTGACAAATAACTAAATATGTTTTATAGTACAGGAATATTTCTACGTGTTATCATAACTATGTAGGTATGTATACTTCGGTAAATTTGTAATGGTAACTAATCCCTCGCAAAGCTTTCAATCAGAATCGCGCAATTGCTTTCTCCAATTATGGAAATTCCAATAAAACAATTTTTCATTTAAAAAAATTAAATAACAAAATTGTTACTGTTTTCTAAATGCGTGACTCATATTTAATGTATAAAATATTGATCATCCTAAACCATGTATTTTATAACTAAAAACATATGGAAAGGATGAATTTATTCTAAAGCTTATTTTGATGAATATTTTGTTTATGGTGAAATATATAACCAGCTGTGGTCTAGTTGGTTAGAGCTTGCTCTATCGACCAGGTGGGTCTGGGCTCGACTCCCGTTAAGATCAATGGTCAAATTAAGATTTGAGACCTTAGACGTGGGTGTTCGTAATGTCAATTTACTCAAGTGACTTACAATAAATTCTCATCGAGTTTTTCTCGTATGATTTTCAACTTAAAAATATTTGACGTATTAGCATTAGCTGTAATGCCAAATATTTTTTTTATAAAATTTTCAAAAAAATCTTCTACAAGATTTTTTTTCTTTTTGATACTTAGTTTTCAATTAATCGAGCTTCTGTTGATTACTGCTATACAAGAGTACCATTATGTTTTATTCTTAACCTTTTAAAATGCCAGTATATACACCATTTCACAATCAAAATTATATTAATCATAAAGTCTCGAATGTAGACTAACGAAGTTTTCTCAATTTCAAATTACCTTCACACAGTTTTGTACGGGGCCTGTTTGCTCGTCCAATCCGCATTCGTTCCTTAACATGTTTAGTTTATTAATTTATTCAATCTAAACATGAAAGCAATGCATATGTTTGATCTAGTTTACAGTCACATCACGGGATTATTTAACTTTCATTATTAATGAATAAATTTCAAATAACACATCTCGCCGTAATCCGTGGAGACAGTGTTTCATATCGCGAGCTATAAATACAAGTAATAACGATAATCAACTGAAACATAGCTCATCTAATAGACACAGCTCTCTCTGACTTTCAACAAAGTAATGTTAGGATTAATTTTATCTACATGCCTTAATATATATTACGTCAAATAATATGGTGAATACGTAACAAATAAAGCTTTAATGTGGTATAATATTACGTATAATCTAAAAATTATGAACTGAAAACTCATTACATACATGAATCTCATTTAAATATTGTAACACACTCGTTTAGATAGTCATAGAAAAGCATTTGATAGAAAAATAACGGCTAGAAACTATTATATTTCTTCTAATGAATAATGAACACTTCGACACAAAAAAGAATTCGTAATTTTTTAAATTATTTTTATACTAATGGTTGACAACCATCAAACTTTTGGTGGCAAATGCATGGTGATTAAATAATATAAAAAAAACTTTATTTACATCATGGGGCGATAGTTACAAAATTATTACAATCCTTAAATTAGTTGTAGCTCTGTAGCCGGGTGGTCAACGTTCTTGGGCGCTCGTTACGTTTTCCACGGGCTCGAATCTGCCCACGGAGAATTTTAGAAACTGATTTTTCAATCAATTTACGAATTTGCGTTCAAAGGTACGGATGCCTGTGGTGTCTAAATTCTTTTTCCACCCACCCGATGCTCCATAGGGGTCGCAGTAATTTAGGTACTAACTGCTGGGAAAACAAAGATTTAGTGAGTAGCGAACAAAAAGTTTAGTAAAAATCTTTTGAATTTCTCCATTAGAAGTCTATAATATAGTTGTTCCGCACCGAAATCGGATCGTTGCAAAAAAATATTAAGCCCGTAATTCACCTCCCACCTTTCCAATCCTAAAATAACCGCACGTAGCGAGAGCGATTAGTCAACCACTAGTACTGTCCTAACACTATTATTTATGTCCCCTACTCAGAGGTAGAGCAATTGAGCTACAAGCATTTCTCGTAGTAAAACTTATGTTGAAATACTACATAAGGAGGCCATATGCTCTATATTTTGAGAAGACATGGATTGAAAAAAAATATTAGGAGCACAATAATATCAAAGCGTTCAATTTTGATGTAATTACTATTCAATTTAATAAAAAATATGTATTTTATAAATAAAGTGGAATAGACAAAACTATATCAGAAACGGTTAATTAACACTGTTTTATGCATAACAATACTGTATATTTATTATTTTAATGTCCATAAATATTTAAATCGTTCTTTGATGTTTTAGTCATGTTTGAATGGCATTCTTACTTATTATCACTTTAATTTAGAGCAACAAAATTTCCCCTACTCGGCAGGATTTATAAAGTCACCGAAAATAGCTTGCTCTGCCATTTTGTGTCCCCACTTCTGTGGGAAGAACATCTGCTAAAACAGCGCAATGTGGTTTAGCAACTTAACCTATTTTTCCAACGCCATTTCCCCTCCCATTCATGTAAATTGAATTCTCACAAATGTGTTTTTCGAGACATAAAGGTTGCTGAATTTCGTGGAAAAAAATTGGTCGTTATGGGTTGTTGGATATTTGATAAAGCTTCCGTTAAATTCCTCTCGAGAAAAACCATAGTACAAAAATACACAATCTAAAATGAAATAATAATATAAACACAGATTCTTCACTTTTAATGTGCCCACTTCTTGGTTTAAAAGGCATTATATTAAAAAAATAAAACAATATTTTGCACTAATTTCGAAGTTATTTATTTATTTCAGCACCGGTTTAGCTCGCCCATCACGGTCATTTTAAAATCAGTGTTGCATCAGTTGAATATGCTCGTGTCGAGCGAAACTTTCTGATCTTAATAAGTAAATGCGGAAGTAGTACAAAGGACTGTTTAATTTTTAATACAGTACCTTTATCACTTTTAGGGTATTCACTGTTAATACTTGGTGGAAAGGCATTATATTAATAAAAAAACAATATTCCTTTGTACTTTATTCCACTTTATTTAATAGGTCAGGACCGGTTTCGCTTGTTGCGAGCATTGTCAACTAATAAAAAATATAATTCAACAATGCTATTTATACAAAAATAAATTTAAATGAAAAAGTGTAAACAACAATTGGCATTGAAAATAAATTACCAATTACATTATAAGTGATTCTAAAATAACACAAAATTAAAATGTTTAACACAGGCATGGGGAACCTGCGGCCTTAATGGTACTCTGGTGCGGCTTTATGGCCAATTCTGTAATTCTGTAAGTTTATGTAAATTCGTAAATTCCTGACATATTTTGACCGTAAATTCCTGTTTCCGGACAAAGATTCCCTAGTCAATGTTTTCTGCGGCCTTATGTCGAATCAGAAAAGTTAATGCGACCTTTAGATAAGAAAAGTCTCCCCACCCCTGGTTTAACAAATCTAACATATAATTAATCTTGCATGACTTTTTACCTTTGTAAAATACATATTTACACTTTTATTGATCGGCGACACAATTATTGATGTTCGTGATTTCATCTGTCAACATCATCGAACACAATCTGATAAAAACTGAAATAATTATCCGGTTGAATCTGAATAACTAATGCGATAGCCGGTTCTTGCTCTTGTGGGATCATTAGGCATGACTATAATAATATTGTGCGCCATAATTACATGTTTAAAATAAAATTAATCACATTTCTTCTTAAGGTAATGGCTCTTTAAGTAATATATAATTACAGGGCCGGGTTGACGTGGACTTCGCCGTATATAATAGATACATATTTATTTATCCATGTGTACATACTGTATTGAAAAACATAATGACTCTTAAAAGATTATTTTTGTTCCAGTGAAGTAGCCCTCAATTATTTTTTAAATCATCATTATATTTTAATTTTGTGTCCTTGGAATATTGGTTAACGTAGTTGGCTTCCGTGACGGATCTCACGAGTTTGAGTCCCAGTAAGAATAGAATGTTTCTATCGTTTTATCGATTTCAGTTCGAAGCATGAGTGTTTGCGATGTCTAAAAAATCCTTTGTTCACCCTTCCAATTCTGAAATTAAAGAAGGGTAGTGAGAGCGATTATTGAACCACTTGTGCTATCTTAGCCCTATCCTTATATCTATACTGTCTTCGAAAAGGAGACATTGAGCGACGGAGTAACAACCAATTCTCTTAGAAAAACTTCTATTGGGTTACCTTCATTATAAGGTCATTTTCTCCAAATCGGGAGCAAACATGGCTTTGAAAAAAAGACGTTAACTTATTGCTTTTACTGAACTTATCGGAAAATTGTAATTCTTAAAATATCGACTGTGGAAAGAAAAAAAGACGTAACCCATAGTTTTTTCAAAACAGCTTTTTTTCGATAATAACAATGTATCAAACTTTATACACGTTCTATCAAAAGGGTGCAAGCTGCAAATGCCGATTTATTATCTAAATTTAGCTTTTAAGTTTGAAAAAGATGATCTTGTAAAAAAATAAAACTAAGAAAAAAGACTGAAATAAAGGTTTTTCCCAAACAATTTCGTTAATTAATATTATAGTATGTCGATTTAACACCAGTTTAGAAGTCTCCGTGCACTTCAAGGTTGTGTATAATTCATAATTTAATATAATCTGCAACATAATATGAATGCTATTTTGAATTGGTCTATAAAAAACAAACTCGACTTCAACATTTCAAAATGTTTTTGTATTTCCTTCTCTCGCTCAAGATTTCCCATCATATAAAACTACGAGATATCTAATGATGCTTTAAAATAAATTTAAATTAACTTTGATTATTCTACGTATTGTGTTACTAACTGTGACACGTGTTTCGCCTCTTTAATAATAATCAAAGTTAATTTAAATTTTCTATTAAAATGAACTTCCACAAAGTTACCGCCGAAACCATCGAAAGTATGCTTTAAAGCGTTTGTCTGAAGTTGTTGATCTTGATATAAGATTTGACTCCTCTTTCACCTTTCATTCACATATAACTTCTATTGCACTGCGTGAAAGCAAACTTCTTGGGTTTATTGTTAGACAAAGCAAATCATTTGAAAACCCAACTGTGTTTCGCACGCTTTATGTTTCTTTGGTCTTAAGTAAGCTTTAATATGGATTCATCATTTGGAGCCCATATGAAAGTTCATACAAGCTTAAATTGGAGAGAGTCCATAAGAAATTTCTAAGATATTATTATTTCAAAAAATTTAAATTCTTCCCCTTAGATAATTCTTTAAAGAAATACTACCCCACCAAATTTCTTTTAGGAATGTTATCATTTCACTCTCTTGAAGCTCGAAGATCGTTTTCAAGCTTTAAGCATTTTTCTCTTCTCCTTCGGGGCCGAGTTAATAATCCTGAAATTCTCATGACTATTAAATTACATGTTCCCAATTTATTCTTACGTGGGCGAAACTATGAGCAAAAACTTTTATTTCTAAAAACTTGTACCTCGCTTAGGAGGTATGAGTCACCAGTTTCTAGGGCCGTTCGATTGATCAACTCATTGCCTAGAGAAGATTGACATTTTTAGTGATAGTATTTGTGAACTGATTGTTAAATTTTACTATTTTATTTCTTGATTTTATGTGTTGATTTTGATTTATTATGTAGTTTTATGTAATATTTTGTATCTTTATATTTGTCAAGTACATGGCGAATTGGCGTCAGCTGTTATGTCATATACTATAATTTAAATGTTTAACAATAAATAAATAATTTTCATATGGCCCAAAATCATCAAAACCTGTAAAATTTGATGTGTGGGTTACGTCCTTGTTCCTTTCCACAGTCGGTATCCATGCAGGGATCTTAGATAAGTAAAATATTACAATGTCACGTTTTTCTCGTAATCACACGTTTTACTGAGGTCAAAGATGTATTATGCTTATAAATCGATTTTACGTAACAATTAAGATTTTTGGTATCTATACATAATATGTTCGATGTTTCGCTCAATTTTCTCGTTAATTTCAATATCATTAAAATTAAGGTTTGCTTTAGTGGTTTAACTTTCGCCGGGCTACCATACTTCCGCCCGGATGCCTGCAGGGCCGATCCGCCCCTGTCTTATACGCCTAAACACCATGGAAATGAATCGAAAGTAAATTGGCGTCATGCACACGGCTTAATTTATCTTAACACTTTGTTCTGTGTCGGCGCACTTTGCGTGATACGATTCAATTAACGGGCAATTGCACGCACTTCCCGTTCCCTTGTCTCACACAATATAACATAATGTATGCAAATGACCATAGAGACCTTCTAATCGCTGGGCAACGTTAAAATCTTTAGGTGAAAGTGTGAAGATTGTTGACTTTCATTTTTGTATCGACTTTATGAATAACGCCACCGATTTCGACATGTTATTTATAACGATGCTACTTTATTGTTACTTTATTTTTGGCTTGCTTAGTTTTGACAGCAATTAATAAAAATGCGCAATTGGCTATTTAAGATTTTATTTTCTCTTTAATTACTCAAACAGGTAAACCGTGCGTAAAGAATTTCCCACCAAACCATCGACAATGTTGAAACGAACGTTAATGTTTCGTAATGGCTATGAAAATGAATAAGTGTTTTAAACAGGCCTTTGGAATCGGGTGTTTTTCCGAAGGCGTTGTGGGAATCGGAAAAACTGGAGAAAAATAACTAAAAGATATTGAAAAATTATTACAGATATTATATTAGTTAAACGGATTTATTTGAAAAAATCGATCCGGATTCGTATTTTTTACTCAACTCCACAGCCGTGGTTTTAAATACACAATGCATAAGAATATGTTGTATTATACAGTTTTTATATCCATAAGCAACGCACACAACAGTAGTTTAGGTAAAAAAAACAATTGTATTTTTTATGAATGTTACAACAATAATTTATTTGTGCATTTTATTGCCAAAATTCATTTTGTAAAATGATATTCAATGATTGAAATGCAACAGCCGATATGATATTCACAATATGCATTCAGTTTAATGGATAGTGAATATTTCTCTAGAAAAAACATGAATGCACTAATATTTTACAATACACTATAGGGGCTTTGGCATAACTTTAAAGATCTTAAAAGTCACAAACAATGACAGTTTAACAACTTGTTTATTAATCATTTACCCAATAACCAAGCCTAGATGACGGCACTATATTCCATTCGTGAGGCGCTAAATCTTTGCGAAAACTGAAACCCTTGAAGCTAATACAGTGGATTCTTAATTATAATTGAATTTCTTAATCCTTATTCTAATCATATTCGCCTCATTTACGAGTTTCCCAATCTGAATAAAAAGGAATGATTCAAAGTAGTAACTTAATAATTATTTATAGCGTTGCGGTATATTGATTGTTGATGTAATTGAATGCATTTAGACAGCACTATCTTAGATCTTTACAATTTGATTTGTGTCACAATTCGTCATATTGTCATCTTAAACGATGTTACGCGTTGATAGAATGCTTTATCTTGATTTGATTCAATATCCCGAGCCGTCAAATTGATTTTGAATATCTCGTCTCTACCTATTACAATTATGACATCATTAAAAACGAAATACGGTAGTAGCATCATTAAAATAAAAGTGCAATCGACCATAATACTGAGCACGAACATCTTTCTCTCATTATGTTTTGCGATCAATAAAAATTTGCATTGGTTATGAATATGATACATTAAGCCCATCGTACATTTTAATTTCCAATTAAATAGAGCTTACATACGTATATTGAGTTATAAATAAGTTTTAATATTGTGCTGTCATGAATTAATCGATAGTTCTGAACACGTTACTATTGCACTCGATTCAAATCGGAGAATAATATTTTTTAGAATTGTTTATGCTCTCTCTATTGATTGATGACGACTCCAGATGTTTTTCTATCATTAAAATGAATGATTTGGTTATTTATTGCATACATATTGGCATCTTTTTATAAATGTATACAAGAAGAATTCAAAATCGAGACTCTTCAATTCACAACTTGTAGTAATTTTATCGCATTATTCATATTGAAAATCCGTTGATGTACCGTCAACGCGGGTAACTTTGTCCCAGCTCTGGACGTATTTTGTATTTTTATTAATATCCGTTACTATTACGTGTGGTATTAAATAAAGATGAGTATCAGTGCTTTCACATAGTACTTTCAAGATTCAGTTCACAGAACGTTTTTGGAAATATTTCTACGTTCGATATATAAATACAGATAAAACAATGTCGGCCAAAATTTGCACCCCATATTAGGTAAATTTGACCCATGCCACAATTATTCACAATAATTAGTATAATCTCAAGAATTTTAAAGTCTTTGCAACTTTTCTCCACTATTTCATGTATTTAGTACATAATCGTAAGCTAAAAAACATAGAAAGCATGTTAGAGTAGGAATACAGATGAAAAATATTGCCGACCTAAGTTTTTAAAATATGATAGACACCCAACTGACAGCTGACAAAATTCCACAATATAAGAAATATGATGTATTATAATTCATATTTTTATCTCCAAATGACTGCACAATGCCAATGCTTAGCTAAGAAACATACATTTGACTGGCAATGGCATAACCGTAGCGTCATAATTTGATACTTTTTTTCTTGTAGTGGGTCAATGTAAGACCAAAGTTACCCGTATTGACTGTAACCTTTGAATGTTATATTTTAAATGTATTAATTTGGTTAATTTTGCCATTTTTCACCGGTTATAATACAGTGATTTCCCTACCTATGTTTTGATAACATCGTTGAACTATTGAACCCAATCTCAGAGCTTATCAGCGCTTTTGTTTATGTATGTCCTCTTCTTTATTATACTCATAAGTTATTTTATTTTTATATGTACCTCTTTACGTGACATTATTATTATCTATTATTATTTATAAATGCACTTTATATTACAATTAAATTCCTATTTCATGTGTGTATCGTTATTGAGTTAATAATGCTGTCAACTCTGTGTGGCGAACTTAATTATTATTATCGACTATTTCACTATCCTGATTTTTCATAGATATATTCAGTTGAATATAATGCAGGAAACTTTCACAGAAATTAAGTACATATACCTTTGTACTTAAAAATACACAATATGATAGCTAGTCAATTTTATTAATAATTTCATTTCAGTATGTGGAAAGTAGTCTTAAGTAGGAAATTCTAAAAACAGATATTTATCTAAACTAGTTGTAGAGTTTAAATATGTCCCGATTTTGCTAGATCTGAAACATACAGTATGACTTGTAATGGCTGAATCACACGCAACGTATCAAATTTCACCTATATCTATCGAAGTACATATTGTAATTATATAATATACTACTTCAAGGGAAACAAAGGTGAAAAATTCGAAAAATACTTTTTTCATTTCGATGAACTTAAATGAACGAAAAATTAATATCACCTAGTGTTTGTATTTACATATTGCAACAGTACAGCGATGCGTGCTTCAATTTGCACTACATGTATCTTAAAATTGAATGTCATTTTCTTGCCTTTGCTCTGACATTGACATCAAAATATCACAGCAATTGTTTTATGGAATTTAATACTCGGCCGTCACGGCGCCCTCGTTTCGGACAATGTCCAAAGGTAGCGAGAGTAGGCCCACAACAATACAAAATGGCATACGTTTACAATTATATATTATGACAAAGTGCAATGTGTGCATTTTGGACGTTACGATTTGCATGAGAGATTCAAACGTCAATTCGCATAATTATACAAACTGTTTACCAAATAGTTTTAAAATAATCGCCCACGGGCTTATTTTGCATCAAGTTAAAATTAAAAACTGTTAGATTATAATATTTTATTAACCGTTTGAATGCCGCGCAAATAAATCATTAATATGTGCCAGAGATACTGCGTGTTTTTGAGAAAAATATTTTTGCCGATAGAATTGAAGAATGAAATATGGTCCTTTAAATTGATTTTAACCCGGAACATTTAAAATTATTCCCTCATCAATTTACTCGTTTAAATAAACTGCCATTTTATAGATGTTAATATAGTTTTGTTTTTAGAATGTTATGAACGTTAAATCTTATAATATATATTTTCTTTGTTTCAGGTACGTCTTCGATTATTTTACTTGTTTTGACATCACCTGAATAATGGGTAAGTTGACGTTATGCAAAATAGTAAAACAGTGGGTGGCAATTTAACGAATAAGAAAAAATCCATTGAGAATTTTATATACTGTAAAATAATTGATTTCATAACAATTATGTTTATTATATAAGTACATACAAATATTCTCATGGTATTTTCTAACAATTCTGTGAAATGTGGAAAAATTATTGCTTGTTATTTATGACGTAATTCAAGATAAAATGCTATAATACGATTAAAAACGTCTTGAAAATCATAAGTCACCCAAGCAATTTAAAAACTGAGTAAAAACGGCCCGCGGTTGTAATATTGTATGAAAAGGGAATATATCATGACATCGTATATTCATAATCTTTCAACAGAAGGGTGACCATGATAATAAATAAATGTGGGAGTATATTCACGTATTATAAGTTAATGTTATTTATTGGAATATTCAATTCATAACACTTTTATATTCCATGTAGATGATTATTAAATTTCAATAACTATCATAATATCACAATGACAATTTATATATTTAAAAGATAGTTTAGAAACAGTATCAAAGAACTGCGAATGTATGAATAATTAATAGATTTTCTTAATTTAACGAAAAGTTATCGCACTGTAAAATAATCCTATTTTGTGTAAACCAAAATCTCGTTTTATGAATATCAAACATTGATTATTACGCGTCTTGTTTTCGTATGAAATACATTTTTAATTTTTTCAGTCATTAAATAGTATTTAATAAAATAATTGTTTTCGGAAGACACTGTCCTGAAATCGGTAGTTTGACGTATGGCAATCACTGCCGATTTCATTATCAAGGACTATAATGAAAATACAATTGTATATATATTTTTCTTGTATTGGCTATATATCTATGTGTATCGCACAGTACAACACACGCATACACTCTCTCTGCGTATCGAGTATAGTTTCAAAACATTACATGATAACAACCGAACTGATATCGGTATCTGCCCAAAACAATTATTGTATCAGCACAACATCAAAATCTTAAAAAGAAAATCGCAAAGCTATTTTATTATTAAAATTAAAGCAACCAGGTGTCCGGTCACTTTTATTAGTGTGGTCAACATAATAAAATGTCGGAACTTGTTGTTGCATAATAAAAAGATGCAGGTTTTTTTTCATTGTTTTAAAACAAGTGCTCGTCTTTTCGTACTGACGCAACGCCAAGGAGCGTAAAGTAACCAACATGTAGTCATACCACTACAACTAGTTTATTGACGCATTAATATAGAAACATTACCATCGTTTCCCATGTCGATAGTGAAGTTGGTTTACCAAAAAATAGCGAAATAAAAGATGTTATAATGTATGTGTGAAAGAGACTCGTACACAAATTGAGTTTTGTGACAATTTCATACCATTTTTTTCTTATATGCTTTCGTTAATTTAAGCTGTTGCTGTGACACAAGATATCGACACTCCAACGAAGAAAGCAGTAGTTTTTTTTTCTTTTTTTTTAGTTGTGTAAAAAAAGACGACTCCGACTACAGCTTTAAAATAAAAAACGACTCCGACTTCGATATTTTTTTCAATAATTTCATTTTAAATTATATATATATTCCATCAGATCATCTTTAGTCAGCCAAGAATGCTATGTCATCACTATGGACTATTGTAGTTTGAATACACATTATTAAATTATTTTGAGTGTTTCAAGCCGCTCATTTTTCGCAGCTTCGACTCAGACTCCGGCCAAAACATCGCTGTCCGCAGCCCTGGTTTTTTCACATTTAAAAATAAATTTATTGATATTAAAAAGCTTTGAATTCATGGAAATTAATAAAATCATTTGATTTGACTTTCCTGCGAAATAAGGAAACGTTAGTTATTACTTTAGTCGTTGGGGGTGTTGATATTTGTTTGTTTGTATCTTCTAATAAAATATTAATTATCTATCTACTCTTTTGCTATGTATTAGTTAAAACGTATCAATATGATTTCAATTACTAAACCATTGTATTTACTATGATTGTGGGACTGTAAGTGTCACCTACGAATCAGGTTTTCTTGGCAAAACGAAAATGAAGAACACATGAAACACTGAAAGCCTTGGTTCTGCTGTCACCGCCGTCATTGCCAACATGCGAGCTAATTAGCAAACTATATAGGTACTTACTCAGTGCGTGTACTGTAGTTTCACAGAACATTATGTAATCGAGGTATATTCAAATTTACGTATAATATATCACTATTTATAGTAGTAAAAAATTGGATTTAATTGTCGACTTGAATATCGTTATAATGACACAGTGCTCTGTATACAGTGGTGTTACCACAAAACAACAGGGCTTATGCGACTCGTAATGACAGTTGGCCTTGGAGGACATTTTTTATCCATAATATTCATAGAAAATTATAACTTAAAAAAATATTCATTTTTAAAAGTCTCTGCCAAACGAGTAAATAGCGATGGCCTTTTCCGCCTATACGTGTGAAATAAGTGTTTTTTTTTAATTACCGCCAGCTAAAATTTGTCGAAAAAAGACGTATACTGTTCCTAATCCGTCGACAGGTACAACGTCGATTTACAACTCGATGTCGTCCATTTCTTATACATCAATTTATTTATTTTTACCAAAAAAAAATTGGAGCTATTTGATAACTTTTTTCATATGAGCCCAAGTCGTATAAGAAGTGTCTGCCATTCATATTTCCCACTTTTAAGGTGTTCACTGCCAATACTTGGTCTAAAAGCATTATATTAAAAAAGTAAAACACTCTTTTGTACTAATTCCACTTTTATTTTATCTGATCAGGACTGGTTTCGCTGATGACGAGCGTTATCAACTGATGAGAAAATACTCGTCATGAGAGATATTAAATGAGGAGCATTAAAAAATCGTGTGCGGTTAGTCCTCCAATTGTCTTTGGGAGTACCTGTTTTATTTTCTTCGTTTTGATTGTAGTGTAGTCCATTAATCCATGGGAATCCATTAAGATAATATTAAATTACCGGAAACAGCAAAATTCTCACATGATTATGTCAATGTCCGTGTTCAGCACCAGTTCTGTGTTTCTTTATTCTTTCGGTCACACATATACGCTATTTTTCAAAGATCTAAGAAAACGAACTTGTTTTTAATAATAATGACTGTTTATCTTGAATATGGTTAATTTTATATTGCTTTTATAAAAAAGTTTCTATAAACCTTTCCCCTTAGTTTTAATGTTTTACTTTTTCTTCAATACAAGACAAAGAATCAAGCAAAACGAAAATAGTTCATTTTAATTTGATAAAATGATTAAAATGTTTAAATCGATCGATTCAAAATATTCCTGACATTTCTACCAATACATTATTAAGCAGAACAGTTTTTATTGTGTAATCACCGCTAGTAGCCTGAGTGTAATTTTTAGAAATCACTAACATATTATAGCTAGTTTGATTATAATTGTGTGCCAATATCATTAGTAGCCTAGTACGTGGAATTTCAAGAATCTACAATCTTCTCCGTGTCGGCTTGTCAATATTTTATGCAAATAAATTATTGAAATAACGCAAACAGAAATGGGTAATTTTCATACTCATCCTTGAAAATCCTTGAATATATGTTGGTCAGCTTGCCGATTTCGCTTGAGATCTAGGGTAGATTTATTTTTCACCTTTTTGTTCAGTATTTATTCTATGGAAGGCAGAATAACGAAATGCAGTTCACTTATTTATCGTGTACCAGAGAAGCATATTATCCAATTCATTAGCATGCCGTCATCTTTTTGGCAGAATTTGGTAAGTAACAAAAACGACAAAAATGAGTTAATCAAACAGATTCGTTGATAAATATTCTTTGGAATGACTCAGTTGCATTGACTACAACCAGTTTGCCAAAAAAGAAATTATTATTAATGCTCATTAAAAGCAGGCAATTTTGTCCCAGTCTATCAATTTTAAATGCTTGTTTGTGACAGATCGGCTTTAATTCAATATTATAATAATCTATGTCAGCATTCTTCAACCTTTTTACATCTGCGGACCGGTAAAAAGGGAAAAAATATTTCGCAACGTCAACCGAATACAATCCCGATCTACCGTTCTCGCATTGTTCGTTTTCCCGCATGGATCGTTTGTTTTTCATAGTCCCGGCCAAACACTCATAAGAACAATGTAAAATAATCCCGCATTAATCGTTCCCCGATTTCCTCGATCTATCGTTTAAATCGTTTGGTCCCGTCACAAATATTATCTCGATTGACCGTTTTCGTTGAATATTTCTCATAAATAGTTTTGCCTCGCATCTCGTTTCGCGTTTTTTTCAGTGAAACTTCTATCTTCCGTTCTCGCTATCTTCGTTTGTTTGCATAGTTTGTTTATTTTTTACTCGACCAAGACCCCGTAATAACAGTATTTAATAATTCCACATTAATCATTCCCAGATTTACCGATTTCCTCGATCTATCATCTAAATATTATCTTTCTGTCCCAATTACTATCTTGACTGACCGTTTTTGTTGAATATTTCTTTTTTCGTTCATAAATAGTCTTACATCGCATCTGATTGCGTGAATTTGTCTAACTTAAAAGTCAAAACTAAAATGCCTAAATGAAGAAAACTAGAACTCTAACTGAAAAACTGAAAACAATTCAAGGCGTTGAAAAAATCTAGGAGAAAAACGAGTCGATATATGTATGTAGCAAAAAAGTTTACTTAGAAAAATATGTGAATTTGAAGGGTGTCTATCAAAATTTAAGTACAAAACTAGAAATAGGCAACTTAGTATGTATTAAGCAATTAAAGAATACATTTATTTATTCTTTAATAAAAAAAGTTAAGTTAAATTATTTGAAATTTTTTTGGTATCATTTGAAGATTTCCCGCATTATCGGTTTCCCGTATTATTCGTTGATTTATTATGGTCCCTTGGAAAACGTAGAATCGGAGTTTCACTGTACACATGTACACACAGCCAGTTCTCGACGAACGACTATTTGGACTAACAATGGAGTATAAATTAGTATAAAATATTTTTTTCTCCAGTTTCAATCAAATATTTTATATTTTTTTCTCATTTTTTAGTACAAAGCGATATTCGAGCCGTACATTTTTTAAACATAAAAGTTATCGCGGACCGGCAATAAACTCCTGCGGACCGGTGCCGGTCCACGGACCATAGGTTGAAGAACACTGATCTATGTAACGTAAAATATCGAAGCTAGAGGATTTATCCTAAAAGCTGAAATTTTTCATTTGCTGTTTACTCAGAACTATCAATCTATTACTTACCAACTTCTGCCAGAAAAGTGACGATATATGGCTAATTTTGTCACGTAGCACTACTTTGATTGTTTCCTTATCTTGCTGTAAAATTTGTAAACAACTACCACTCACTGCGTTTTAATACCTATCTAATATTAAGGGTAACTCTTTGATAGCAACGATCAAAATATTTATCAAAAATCTTAGATAATAAAAATAATATCTTATACGTGTTAAAAGTAGCGCTAGCGATGTAATATTATCAATTTCTTATACTAAAAGGGTACGTGCTATAAATAAGTATTGCTTGTAACTTACCCCTTTCCATAAATTTCACGATAACACTAAGTTGTTTACTTATTCTGTGCCTTTAATAATATCATATTGTTACTAAATATCAAATTATCTACAATGGTAAACTATCAATCTTATCATGGTGCAATAGAAATATGTATACACTAAACTGTCAGACAAAATGTTTGAATGTTCTGTTCGGTTTAAAGATAACAACAATCTCTGTCGCCATTTACTAATGGGATATTAATTACTAAACTGACCCTCCCTGTATACTGGAGAATGTCACGGTTTCTATGTTACGGTCTAAATCAGTGCTTATCAAAGTAAAATTTTCATGATTCCTCAACAAATTTACACCGACGGGTAATATTTAGGTTGACCATTAATATGAATGAAATTTCATACATTTTTAGTAAAGACATGCAAGCTATGTTTGTATCGGTTCTACAATAAAAACTCAACGTTAAATAATGTATTAACGGTCACTTGTTGCAAAAACAACTTGTCATAATGTAATATGTTACGATTTTCAATATTTTCGTGATGGTACGTTATTTTTATTTTCTTGTAATTAACGGGCAGAGGGGGGGGCAACCTATCTAGCCCCTACTCTTAAATAGAACCGAATCCATCGAAAATAATACTATGTTTTGAATCTATGATTTATTCATTTTCCGCAACATACAATATTAAACAACAAAAGGCAAAAACACCTCACATATTTTCATTAAAACAAACGAATAAACTATGCACAGCACCCTCCAGGACCGTAAGTTCGAGTATTACTAGCCTGCCTTATGTGTAGTGTACGTACCAAGAGATTTGATGTTCTGTAGATAAATCATTGAAAAAATTAAACAAATCAATAAATGTTTTTCAAAACGAAGATTTTGATAGCTCATAATTGTCTCACTGATAACATACTACCGTATTATATTTTTTAAATGTATAGTGATGCAGTTATCACATTTCAGTAAATTCGTCCATCCAGTATCCAGTTACATATAATATTTAAATGTCAAGTATTGCATCTTCGGTGCGAACTTTTTTATTTTTGATAAGTAAGAATCCTCAGAATAAAAACCTATTTCCTAGTTCTATGGTACAGAAAGATTTTTTTTTTTGTCTAAAATGACTGGAAAATGCTGGCGAGTTTTCCTACATAGAAAAATAAATATTCTAAAATCCTATAATGTTGAGATATCTACCACAAATGTGGTAAGCCTTGCAAAGTTTTGTAGGCAAGAGGTTGCATTGTTTATAATTACATAGATGAATAAACTATTAGTAACTTATTAAATGCTTGGTAAAAATACGACACGGTCAGTAAATACATATATTTTTTTTTACTCAAAGCTTGAAAAAGCTTCCAGAGTGCTTTTAGCAACTCAATGATTCAGTTAATATATTTTTTTTCAGTATCTTGATTAGGTTAGATTTGGATTTTGTGTTTTCAAAGAAATACCGTTCTGTTAGAATTACTGGTCGTTGACTTTATAAACTCACGTAAAATACTAACTATTTTCATAATTACTAACAAAATAAGTACATTATAACAAAGTGTGTAAATTTGTAAATATAGTATAGGTTTCCATGAGCTAGTTTTAGTTTACAGGGGACTTACTCCAACAGACTGTGTATTTAATTCGTTCGACAAATATCCTGGTGTTGAACTCAATGGTGATTTTAATTTTCCTTCGGTATGTGGATCTCATTCAGCTCGATTCAACAAGAACTCGCAGGCTTGTAACTAACCTGCCCCAGTGTGACAAGATACTTAAAGTGACTACCTATCTTTGTAAACAATCCAGGTGTTTTCAATTGATTTCACTGAATAAATATTATATACTACACCCAATCCTTTTTACACGAGGAATGCTTTCCATGCAAAAACACCTGTGCAAAAAATCTAGTAAAAAAACAATGATGTGAACATAATTATAGTTTCCATTACATTGGACCTAACAAAAATATGAGGGTATCCATACATTTTCAACACATTTTTTTTGAAATGTTAAAACATAATTAATATTAAAAATTGAATTGGTATTGGAAAAAAATAGTGTGGTTAATTTACATGGGTCGAGTGAGACGCGATGATATCTCGTAATGATAATCGCCATACACATAATTCGGAGTGGTAAACACTTCTGGACTTACTCATACTCGACTGAGTCTCCGAGGGCTTGAAATCTTGAACGCTTTTTTAATGTGTTCGCTGTAGATGTATTGATTTTTCAATCGGCTCATGTCAAAGGGCCTGATGGCAGTGGTGTCTTCATTTTATCTCACCCACCTGAAATTCTGAAAACGATTCGCCGAGAACAATTGATTTACTACTAGTTATTTTCTGAACCCATTATCACAACTTTCTAGGAAAATATAGCTAGAGTAACTGACTAACGAAAAGTTATCGTTCAATAGCTTCTGTTAATATTCTATATATTCCTTAAGTCAGCTTTTGTAGATTGTACAAAAATCAGATTATAATAGAATAGTGATTACCTGTGCAAGCATCCATCTCGTCAATATCGGACTAGCTGCACAATGCACATACCTTCGTTTTTATTATCGTACATATTGTTCTATATGAACCATGTCTATTAATCCAAGAAGAAACGCGGAAACCTCTGCAACTGTGAAAAGGTGAAAGAATTTACCCCTTATTTGTTTATCATATCTTTCTTAAATACTGTAAATTGGATCATGTATTTACTCAAATTGAAAATTAAATTAATAACTGCATTAATTTAAGACGCCTGCATAGTAGTTAGCAATGTTGGCATTGCGTGAACCGTGACAGCGATGCAAAGAGTTCGCGCTGCAAACGCATCATCCATTCCAATTTCAAACGTCAAACAAACGCGTCGCTGTTTTCTTGTGTTTGAATTACTTCAAAGCCGATCGAAGTGCTTTTGTTTATTGTGCGTCTCCCGCGCTTGAATGACATTTTCAATATCGAATCTTGTGTGCGGCATTCTCCTGAGAGTGTACGATGTCTCTGTGCGTTTAATTTTTATTTAAACTTTTATCGAGCATTAAATAAGTTAGAAACTTTGGAAAAACATAGTGTGCCTACCGTTAAGTTTAAATCTGATATACATAGAAGTGATACTCGCCGACGATGTGCATAAAAGTCAGATACAACACGGTGCGCTAAAGTTTTCATATATGTTATCATAAGTTTCAAAAATGTTTCGTGTCTACAAATTAAGATTGCTGTTGTTACAGGTTCAAATCGCATGAATTATATCAATCAATGCTCAAAAATATAAACAAACCAATTTAATATTAAATTAGAATCGTTAAAATTATGTACATTCACACATATTTTGTCACTAAACTCGGTGATACATTTATTAATTATATAAACACGAAACATTAATTTACTAAGCGTCAGTTCAAATTCATCCGTGCACTTGAACGCCTGAAGATGCCGAAAGTCGAAACCCGGGTCGTTAGTGACAAAATCTGTGTGAATGTACATAATTTGAACGATTCAAATTTAATATTGAAATTCCACCAAGCACCCTCAGTCGAAATCTTAAATTCAATTTGATATTAATTATCGATGTCCTTATAATACGCCGGCTTCTTTTTTTTTAATATATTTTAGGATATATATATTAATTTTAAATGTTATTTTTTCCCCATATAAGTTTTATTAAACTGTGAATTAAAAATGTTTTTTTTCTTTAATAAATATTATTATTGATCTTAATAAAGATGGAATGCCAAAATATCTAGCGAAAATGTTTCATAAAATCAAATTATACATCGTAATTACATAACTACGTTATTTTGTTTACTTCAGCTTCCAATATAATACAAAGCCATGTCTAACTCAATAATTAATTGCCAGTACCTAGTTTTTTGTTAGGTATTTGTATAGGAACAAAATCCCGTAAGTAGAACATATTATAATCTAGCCGGAAAAACCAGGTCTCCATTAGTACTAGCAAAAGTAAGGAAAGTTGCCCTTCGGTAAAATTAAATTAATATCAAACCAATTATAGTTCCAATGATAACTTTAATTGACAATCTAAATTATACAGTCATGTATATAAATAGATAACTATTCTATTTATAAATATCTAGTTTGAAGTGGCAAGAAGAAAACTTGAATTTTATTCCGTGATCAATTGTATACATCAGTGTTCTCCAACCAGTGGTCCGCGGCCCGGTGCCGGGCCGCAGAGACTTTCCGCTGGGCCGCAAACAGTAAGCCAAATTTCAAGAAATTCGCCATGCAAAAATATTAAATATAGGAACTTTTTCGTTTGCAAGTTTACTTGTATTTTCACTTATTGTCAAATAATAATAATTGGTAGGATGATGTGACACTACGAAACTTAAAAATAATGGGAAGTGAAATACCCAACAAATGTGGTGAAGCCGGCAACCGATCTCGAGTTTGGTATAATATGGTATGAATTTAAACTCGTGTCAAGAAAACGTCATTTCAAATTATATCCTTTTTCCAATATCTACAAATTATATACCCAACTAATTGTGGGTAAAAGTATAAATTAAATACGCATGCTAATTTTAAAAAACGCACTAAAAAACCAATATTAGTAATAATTATGATTCGCATGAAATCTTTATAGTGAAACGTAGACATCAATAATACGGCTCTGCATTAGTGGTCCGCGATTTTTTATTCCCTTTTTAACTGGTCCGCAGGTGTAAAAAGGTTGGGGAACACTGGTGTACATCACTGAAAAAAAAACTTCAAAATGTGTTCACGAAAGTATCATTTCACTAGAATGCCAACAGTGAAATGTAAAAATATGAATTTAACATAAAACATAATTAGTGCGTAGTAACAGTACATTTAATTAAATACATGTCTGAATGTGCGAATACTGCAAAATTATGTTTTTTATTTTTACGTATTTTTCACGTTAAATATAATGTTTGTTTTATGTTACAATAGTGATGTACTATAAATAAATTTATAAAATATTACATTGAATAATAATCATTTCATTGTATGCTGAAATGGCATGAATTTATGATATTTACTTCGCGGTGTTTGATGGTTTGTTTACATTTTCCCCCGTTTTCGACTTACAGAAGTTTAACAATACAATACATACACACTTTTACACCAATCGCCTTTTGTTTTGAAATAAGTAGCTTAAATATTATCAAAACGTTATGTTCTTTAAAAAATAATTTATTCTATATTTTCCTTTTAATTGGAGAATCATTCATTACTTATTGTTTATGATTAATTTATTTTTAATTGTCTTCATTTCTCCTTTACCATATCATTAGCGAGAAGATCTCAGCGGTGCTTATGTCTTTAAGTTTGCATCAAAAGATTTACGTCAAATTTTCGCAATGCCATTTTTTGTGTTATTATAAGTAGTAATACCATAACTAATTATAATAGAATAACTTTCTTTTTGTGAAGTTTCAGAGAAAGCATACATATGATATCTTTTCCTAAAACTATTTTATTTATAAACATTATTTGTAATAGAAAAAACGATTAAAATTTAGAAGATGTTTTCTGAATATTCAAGGCAATTATCTATGAAATTCTATTAGTCTGGTAACAAATATAAGCTTGGACATGCTGACATTGTACTTTGGTTACGTGCGAAACATATTTTTTCAAGTTTTTCTTTCCACAAAAATACATTGTTTTGAATACTCCTTCAAACGTTTAGTCTATGAGAGATAGTAAAAAAATATATATATTAGTTTTTAAGTGGTGCACAAACGTTATAAAAATGAATCAATCAATGAAATATACTGATTCCATTTGATTTGGCATTATTTAATCACATTCTTCATTATCCTTATGTTCGTTTTCTGCTATAAAAAATATTTCGCCAACGTAAATAGTCTTCTTTAAATATAAATCATTATCATCACACATGACTTATGTTTATTATAATATTTCAACAATAAACATTGACAGTCTTGTTTAGCATCTCAGTAATCGACATTGTTAAAAATAATGTTCATTTTACCTAGGCTAACTACTTAACCCGGCCATACCTAGGATTAGCATCTGACCAGATTTTAATACCGGATCTTTGTTGTGTTACACACTAAAATACGCCTAAAATCATAGGCACCCCACGTAATCAAATGAATACGATGCGGATAGGTGCTTGCCGCACGTCCGCGCCCAAGCTCTTAACTGAAAGCAGTTGCGAGTGGCCAAAAATATAACTGTTAATTTAACTTAATAAATTATTTTCGAGCAAAGACCAGACTTTTAACCACCTGTGGCCGGCTTTCCTATTTTAACCCCTGGTAACACTAGTCGTACCAGTCACTCCCCGTATTTATTTATGGGAATGATATCAAATAATATGCAGTTAAATGTTTGGTATATTTCAATGTTGTGTCAATACTGCATTTTGATTGTTAACCAACGGGCTGAATGAATTACCAATCTCGTCACACATATGTGAAGATCATAAAACGCCAACATATAACATGTACACTAGCTAATTAATATTTCTACAGGATTACAAAGTATTTGTCATTATTGAATAGCGTTTAGCGATAATATTTATTGTAAGTGTTACACGCCATCGGCGTGGCTTGTTCAGTTGTATGACGACACACACGTTGGGTAAATTAGTATTCATGGAAATTTCAGTAAAATCCAGTCACACAGAAACATAAAAATGACCATAGTATCGCGGTACCTTTCTAATGGTACAGATAATAAAATTAATGACAATACGAAACGAAAGTTTGTTGGTTTCGCGAGAGAGCTATTGCTTTATTACAACTACTTTATTCACAGTGCCGGCAGAAATTTTTAGGTGACAAAAATAAGTTAACCACTTAATGAGCTATTTTTTAGGGTGTTCAGTGTCAATACGTGTTGGAAATGCATTATATCAAAAAAATAACATATATATTTGTACTTGCCCACTTATATTTATTAAGATCAAGACTGGTTTCGCTCATGACGAGCAATAATAGTAATAATAATAATAAACAAAATCGGGAGTTAGTAAAAATGTATAAATACTTTATTTTTTGAACCTAATGAGTTTTTTGGGTATAAGTTATTTATCTGGAATAACTCAGTTTGGCAAAAACAGTATTTCTTTATCAGTAATTAATTGTTATTAAAACAGATTTCAAGGCAGGCAATTTTCCCGGCCTATTAATTACTAAATATATTTGTGTCTGATCGGCATACATGCATCTATATTTTGATATTATAACTGTTTATGAATCAAAAAATATCGAGGCTAAAAGCTTCATATGGAAGAAATATTTTCTTCTTCGTTTGCTGTTTACTCAGAACTATGTATGTATTACATACCAACTTCTTCCTATGCGGCGATGACAGAGAAAATTGTATTATTTTCGTGAATTATATTTCGTTTTTTATCAGTATAAAATACCTAAATAATTACCTGAATAACTATAGAAAGTATCGGTAACTGCAAAATTTAATATTACCAGTCATTTAACTATCACCGACTAATTACAATAGTGTGAAATAGTGTGGAAAGGAAAAATGACGTAACCTACACTTTGTATCGATGATCAAAATGAATACAACTCGATACACGTTCTATCCAAAGGACGTTAGCTGAAAATGCCAAATAAGTATCTTAATTAAGTTTAAAAATAGCGTCCTGCGAAAATCGCGATCATGAAAAAAGAAAATAATATTAGATAAAGTCAATTAAAAACCAGTTTATCAGTCCCCGTGCACTTCAAGGTCGTGTATATTTTATAATTTGCCGTTGGCCCAAAATCATCAAAAGACGTTTTTTGTGTTTCCTATAAAAAAAAATGTATGAGTGGGTTACGTCTTTTTTTCTTTCAACAGTCGAATTATGTCATAATATTTACATTTGCTATCTTAATCGTCAATGTTTGTGATGTCTCTTCTGCTCAAGTTGATGATCATGAGCGACTTAAAAAAATTCTCGTCGAGATTATCTCATATATTTTTTTATTATTTATGCTTTACCTTCCATTAAATCCGATAATAGATGAAAGAATTATGAAAATATTTATGATACAGTAAAATTTTCAAATATGTATATGAAAAACTTAATTTGTAATAAGCAGAAACAAATATATTTCCATAGCATAATGTGAGCTCACCAAATTGAACAGCGATTTTACAATATTCGTTTTTTTTTATTACTGTATACATTTCTTTTAACATCACTAGGAAATTTTACAGAGGCATATATTTTAATACTCAACTGAGAAATACCGACTTGTTTATATTTTTTCGCATGGTCATTTCCTCAATTCATCGCGGATTCAATTGTTTTCTTAAAATTCGCACCTCAGCATTTCCCCGCAGGGCATCCATTAAAATATTATCTCCTCAGCTTTTGTTTATTTTATTTTACGTTCGCTGACTCACAATGGGTAAATAATAACAACAATGCACAATGTGATAATAATGTTTGTTTGCCTTTTTCTTTGCGCTCAGATCTCTCGAGATTATTAACTCCGCCAGTGCCATATTGTTGAAAAAATATGAACATAATATAAACAACATTGACTACACCTTTGCGTAAAATATCTTTGTGACTCTTCCAGATTTCATTTTACTTTGCTGAATTTAAAAAATATGACAAACATTAGAAAATAGAAAGTTACCCATTTACAACATTTGTACTCTTGTACATCATACAATGCGATTAAACAAAATGTTACCCAACTATTTACAACATACGTATTTATTATTAAATTAATATTACACACGCGGTCACTGTGGACTGCCAAATCAATTGGTGAATTCATTAATAGTTTTACTCTATATCGGATGTGTTCATTATGTAGCACGATGCAATTTTGCACCTCTATTCAAATAAAATACATTATTAATATATAATTATAACGTAAAAGCTCGAATTTAAACATTTATATTCGATATTATGGTTTTTTTACTTGCTTTATTTAGGTACTGTTTAACCTATTCTCATGTTATCAATAACTCGCTAGATACACACAGAAGAGAAACTAACATTCACCGTTTACTGCTTGTATTATTATTATTTTGAATAACAGATATTTATTTCCCGACAATAATTATTTATAATACCCAGCAGTTCCAACAAACGACAACATACATTAACGCATTTGATAAAATCGATTAATTATTCATCGCTAAGACCCGCGGCTTTCAGGTGTTAACCAGTCAGCACCCGTTCCGCTGTTGTGAGAGTGTCTTCTGCCGAGCGACGTACGATTTCACCGATTACCGAAAGATTTATGTGTGACGTCCCACCTCGTAAAATATATGTTCAACTGAAATCGTCCCCTCTGCCAGATACAACAAACGATTCATAAATTGTGCCTTTGTGTCATTCACTTCTCCACAGACAATTGAAAATCACTCAGAATTTTGCAACTCGTTCGAGAATTCAACTTTATATTACATCACGATTTATTTATTATCTCATTGTACGAGCTATAGAACATCTTCATCAACATGCTCTGATTTTTCACTACGTGGAATCATGTAACAAAATGATCATCTGCTTTACGCTAGGTGCTCAGTAACTAATTCGTTCCATAAGCTTCCTTGGACACGCTAATAATTATTAGTTACTATTTATTATAATGGCAACACTGTTTCTTTTCATGAACGTCTCCCGATAAATATTCGGCAGTAATTTATCCATAATTCACCGCTGTAGGAATCAGAATAATTTATAGTAAAATAATATTGAACGCATTAACAATTAATGTGCCGGGAAAAGATGACTATAGCTTCTACCATAAAAAATAATCCCATCGAGATGTTTTGAATAGTATGAAATTTCTTAGCTTTTTAATGTCGTCGATAAATCTGATAATAACAATAATGAAATTCATAAAGTCGAATCCAAACTGCAACATAAATCAACTAACAGCACTTTTCGAAACCTGTCATAAGCGTACTAAGCTATACAGGAAAGCAATACATTTATTTACGAGTCACTTATTGACTAATGTTTTTGCCGCAAAATGAAAATTATTACTGTTCATCGTAAAATCACGTGGCTATTTTTATGTTTTTTACTTTTTTATTATTAGTTAATAATGAATGGGAATAATTTTCCTTATATCCGCATAATTTTAAACTTTTTATTTATAGTTAAACTTTTGCCGGCGCATTTATTTGTATTATGTTTTGTGGAAACCACGAGGACAAAAATTGGTATACGATAATACTGCCATTAGTGTCAATAAAACGAAGTGATTATACACTTGATAACAATATTATGTATTCGCTGAAATATCTTGCCAATGATTAGGGTCTGATTTTTTAATACTTTTTAAATCAATTAACCCTCCAGAGACGAGAGCTTTTTTCCGATAAAAAAAATATTTTCTAAGCCATATTGAAGTCACGGATAACTTTTATTCCTATCCAAAATTTAAAAAAAAAAAAAACGCAAAGTCGTTGTATAGAAACCCCGCATGACTATATGGTCATGCTCATCCTTTTATTACCGTGTAATATTGAGTACGGACAGTAGTAAGGACAAAAGTGACCGTATGGGCTTGCAAACATTCGGGGTTGAAATATAGCTAAACGTGATTTTTTTAAGAATATTTACAATTTGACCTCTTTAGATCAACATAATTTCAAAACAAATATATTAGCAAAATAACTGTAAATAATTTTATGTTTTTATAAAAAAATATCTAACAGTTTCAAAAAGTAAATTAAAAAAAACGGAAATTCAAAAAATCACATGTGCTTTTGGAGACCGTTCCTGTTCCTACGGCTGATGACTTACTGTAGTCCGTACCCTTCTTAACCAAATATGAGCGAAAGCAACGATATTCAGGTAGAAAAAGTATGAATAGTGGGATCAATAGACAACGGTGTTTTGTGTGACCATATGGTGACGCTCGTCCTTGGAGGGTTAATCAATTTATTCATACGTCGGAAATATCAAAATTATAATATAGTCTTAAATTATATATTATCATGAAATAGTAATTAATTAAACGATTTGGAATAGACGAATTTGTTATTCTGCATAACGACTACAGTATTTTATTTTATTTATTTCTGATATGTCTTATACGCTTAAAATTTGATATCATGAGGATACTACGCCGCATAAATTATTTTATAAACAACGTTGTTTTTTCACCACCACCCATTCGCATTTTCTAATTTTGAGGTTTTACTTTATACACATAAATTATTCATAAATAAAAGTGTGCGATATCGATTTTTACTAAGCATATCTCGCAAATACCGGATCACGCAAATAACACGTATTTATGTAAACTATTTCACATAATAAGAAAACATGATTTTTGAAGACGTCATTCCGGTCAATCAACAATTGCACATCTTTTTACCCAAAAGTCTATTTAAAACCTAATTAAGCAATAGCAAATACATACTTTAAGTTATTTATTGTGGTGATATTAGGTACGTCACGTACACTCATCAATATTTTTGATTACACATTTACGATACATGTTTCAAAACCAACCTACTTCCGTCCTAATACAGAAGGTTGAATATTCTTTCCGAAACGGAATAAATATTATAATACCCATGTATTTGAGAATATAAACAAATCCATTTTTTTACAAATCCGTTCATACAATGTTTAATTTTAATTAATATTTACTACAGTAAGATATTAAATTTAGCCGGTGTATGTTCGTTAAAAATTCTATACTTGTATGTATGAATTATGAAATTCAATTCACGTTTTACTGCCATCTACGTGTGATTTTTCCGTCCCGTTTCTTTTTATGTTTTATTTTCCAGCAATTTATGTATGAGCTGCGATCATCGACATCTTCTTGAAATAATAACAGTACGTTTAATTAAACGTTTGATATCATATTTTAGATGTGTGTATTTTGTGTGACATTTTTACTCAGCAATTGTATTTTAGTTTCTTCTTAAGCTTAATGGAAGGAAAGTTATAGGCCTAGCTTAGCTTATCTAGCACCACCAGGGATTGTTCGGACTATTTTGATCATTGGCTGCCTATCTTGCCAACAGACCTAATTGAATAACACCATGATGGCACGAAACTGTAGTATTTCACAAAAATTTCTAGTTTTAAAAAAATCAGGTAATTAAGTTCTTAGATTGATTGATAGTAGTAATTTCCATTGAAAAAATATTGTACGCCGCAAGCAGTGAAAAGTGAATCACGTTTTTACGCCGAATTTATAAGTGCTGTAATAAATACATAGTTGATTTTAAATTTGCTAATTTCCGTAATATAACATTCCGTCACGTTTTGAATTTTTATATTAAAATACTTGTTTTGGGTACTAATTTCATATTTTTAATTCCGGTTTCTCTTGACAATAAATAACAATCGTAAACTAAAGTAGACTGTTATAATATGTAACTGAAATAACATTTTTACCGTAATCTTCACCTCATGTTTATATTCTGTTTTTTAATGGTTGTTACCTTGAGCTCTACGAATTAGTCCGCTTAATTTGCCTTATACGCCGTAGTTAAATCTGGATTGAATTATTCATTACGTGGAAGTATTTTTTATATTATTTTTCTTCTGTATTCTTCTGTAAGAGATTCTGAGGCCGTATATTTTAATACGTTAATTTTGATATTTGTGCTTTGACAACATTTTATACACTGAATCAGATTCTGTTCTTCATGGCTTAAACACATTAAATATAATTTTGAATTGAGGTCTCTAAGAAAATTTGGATAAGATTGTCTCTTATTATGCGAATTATTTTGTTATGGTTACGCCTTCATTTCTTTAAATGCTTGGCGGAATTTTGATATTAAATTTGAATCGTTCAACGGTTTGAAAATTTGATCGATTCAAATTCAATAAATAATCGTTTCGGCATTGCGCACTTATTTCTTCTTTTTAACTGTCTGCAATTCAATTAAAAATAATCATTCTATAATTCCGTGTATTTATCTTTTCTAGCAGCACGAGGATTCTGATGAAGAGAATCAGTGTGCGCTCAGCGAGAACTGGCAGTATGAACGAAAGTCAAGAAGATGGTCCAGAGTCGTGGACATCAACCCACAAGCGCAGCAGCGTCTCCAGGCCATAGCAGACAGAGCTATCGCAGAGCAGAACGCCAGAGATCGAGCTGAAGGCATTGAGCCTTCCCAAGACTTGTATGTTCTTTTACTAGTTGTACACAATGATATTATGATTACATATTTCTTTTGTCATCTATCATTACGTGTAATAAATATCTTTGAATTGATTCAGACTATAAAATAATATATTTTATGGCATACTATACATATCTCTCTGAAAATGATTTTAAATTCACCGATCGAATATGTGACTCATATTGCTGACAGTGACGTATACACAAATTACTTTATTATCACACTGTCGTAATCAATCTTCTTGGGGAATAAGTTTATACATTTATAATGTATTTCTTAGTTTTAAATTCTTTCAATAACGTGCAATACCTGAATGAATATATTATACGATATTTGTTTCGCTAAGTACGTATTTCAAAATATTATAACTCTAAAAATGAAAACTATTTTTTTTATGTCATAAATTTTCTTTTTAAGGCGTTAACATGCAAATTATACTATTATTTCGTAAAGATCAGATGAATCCTTTTAATTATATTGGTTTGCAAGTTTATTCCGCGATAGTTGCTGGAAAATGTACGTATTTATTTCAAACGATACACTGAAATTGCCTGTTAAAACATACCCAGCTCAATTAAAAATTCCCCTAAATACCTTCTCTCATAATGATTGAGCGGTTTTAATCACGAAATAATAGCTTAACTAGGCTTCGATCACAATAAATTAGGTAAAGGTTAGAAGACTAGTATTTTTAGCTAAATTATTCATTCAAATTTCAAGAGAAAAAAATACGAACACCTAGCTGATAAACAGTGTGCTAATTTTTTAGATAAGTAACTTTCCTGTAGATAAGCTCGTCGCTCGTAGTTTTTTGCGTGTCTAATGTATAGTTAGGTATTTACTTACTATTGGCTTTTAAAATAAAAACTATTATTTCGATCAGATAGGTTAGCTGAACTTTTTGTGTAAAATGTAACGAACGTGTTATTCTAGGTTGGCAGTGCCTGGGCAGGAAGCCGATGGTGTCGAAGGAGGTCGCGGGTCGGCCGGCGACGACCAGCAGGGTTCCCGCTTCCGTCGCACGGGATCAGAACGACTCCGAGACGGCGCCAAAGCCTTACTTCGTCGCGTCGAGTCTATAAAGTCGCGAAAGAAACGGCGGCAGAATCGTGACGGCGTCGTCATCTCTTCGCCGGTCTTCGATGTCATGGCCATACAACATAAAATGAAGGATTTGAACTGCGTCGACATCTCCCCCACTGCGAACTTGAGCTTTATCGATTTCCCCAGCTCCCCCACAAATTTCCCATCGTCTCCATTAAGATCACATCCGCCCTCGCCTCTGGCCACTATGCCGCCTTCTCCTATGACATCGACGGCTCCGACTTTTATCGGCCAGCAAAAACTGAGTCCGTCCCCTTTCGGCGAAGACAGCTCCAGTTACTGCTCGGACGTCAGCCAAGGTTCCGGTCACAGGCCCTCGGCTAGAGTGAAGCTCGGGAACAGAGCGAAGAAATTCCTTCAGCGGAATATCAGATCAGATGATACAGGTGCCATGAGCGATTCGGAATGTCAACCGTCGAGTTGGAGACATCACTATTTCAAGGATGCCAACAGTAATGACACCAAGGTAAAGACGATTGCAAAAATTATATTTAAGATTTCGACAGAAGGTGATTGGTGGAATTTCAATATTCAATTTGAATCGTTCAAATTATGTACATTCACACAAGTTTTGTCACTGACGACCCGGGTTTCGCCTTTCGGCATCTTCAGGCGTTCAATTGCCTAAATTAACATTTTTTTAAGAGTTCTAATATTGCAAAAATTATTAAATATACCTACCTAAGATAATTTACATCACCTTGCTTTAGTTTTTTTCTGATTATTCTTGAAATATATTGTTAATATTATTCGAAAATAGTTTTCGGTAAAATAATAAAATCTTCTTTTTTTGTCTTCTTTAAATAGCTGGTATTAGTTGAGCCTCCATCACCTCCCGAGGCACCCTTGGAAACGCATAAAGCGTCATCTCCACCTTCATCCCCGATTGCTCCCGCCTCAAGATCTCGATCAAGAAGTCCTTCGCACCGAGGAAATGCGAGAACTGGCTCTCTCAACCTAGGCAAGGAACCTCATAGGTAAGCTCGTTGCGTCCATTTTCAATGACGCTGGTTGAACTAATGGCATGTTTAATTTTAACTTTGTTCTGATATTCATTCAACTGTTATGATTTTCAGGTACCGTGATAGAAGTTTTAAAAGAGATAAATCTGCTTCCCGAAATGAATTGAGCGGCAGTCAAGATTCAGGAGGATCACAGCATTCCCATGATGAAGCCGAAGACAAAGTTCAAGCTGATGTTTCCCCTCGCCACAAGTATGCCGTTATTTCTTTTCCAGTTGTATAATCACGTTTTTTTATACAATAAATTTTAAAAAGACAACTTCATACTAATGACTTGACTACATCCAATAAAACATCCTGTAAGTAGGTAAACTATGAATAATAACGTCAATAATGACTGCTTCAAAAGTAGTTGTCATTACACACCTTCTATTGAAATGTTCAATTACATGAAAATGGTTTTTAAAAACAAACAACAAATATAAGATTATTTGTAACCTTCAACTGATGTCTAAAATCAGAGGTCTGGAATTACTATCATTCTGCTAATGTCATATTACAAGAGAAAAATATTCTAAAAAGGAAAAAAGCTTATGTCAGCTACTGAAAATACCACTGCTGGCTATACCGATAGTGAACAACTATTTAGCGGTTACTGCCCCAAAAATGATAATGATAATTCTTTGTTCCAAAAACCCAAAATTTCAATGATAATTATATATTTCAGGGCAAATGTCCAAAGATGGCATTCATTCCAACGAAGTTCTTCATTGGGTAGTAGACCGACATCAAGTCCGGTCATACCAAATCCAGCCCCTGTGCATGAAGGTGATGAAATGGGTAAATATATACATTTTGGATAGAATTATGTATCAGTGAATTATAAATGAATCCTCGGCACTATCACAGTATGTAATGAGACTGATATATTTTATTTCGACTTATTGACATTCAAAATTCGTTTTCAGGTGTGAAACCGATGGCCGCCATGTCCTGTGGTCAGTTACAAGTTCTTAGAAAGCTCGCCTTATTAAAACTCACAGCTTGTATGGAAAGATACTGTCCCACTCACAGAACTGGATGGAATTGGGAACTACCTAAGTTCATTAGAAAGATCAAAGCGCCGGATTACAAAGGTAACGTGAAAAGTTCTATTATGTCTCGTCACATTCGAAAATGTTTTAATTATGAATTTTATTTTCTGATTCATGATGATTGTAGAACTTATAAAATAATTTCATGCTCTTTACAGATAAGACTGTTTTTGGAGTACCTCTTTTAGTTTCACTACAGCGGACCGGACATGCATTACCTAAACCTATACAGACTGCTTTAAGATGGCTTAGAAACAATGCTCTCGATCAGGTTTGTAAAATTAATGTAATAAATATCTACAATATGTACGATGGATTTGGATGTAATTTTGTGAAAATTCATATTTTAGATCAAATTTTAATTGATTAATTCTACTAGTAATTTTACTGAATTCATCATACCCTGTAATACAACCAGATGTATAACTGAGTAATCGATAGTAATAATAAATTAATTGAAAATTATTTATTATAAATCAGGTCCACCATATTTCTAGCTTTCTGCAGTTTTATTTTTTGAATTTATTATCTTTCCTTTGACTTGTTTTTTTTCAATTGATATGATATATGATTTTGATTTATAGGTTGGAATTTTCCGCAAAGCCGGTGTTCGATCGAGGACATTGAGACTTCGTCAGTTGGCAGAAAGTGCTGGAACAACCAGTGTCGGTGGAAGTCATTCTTCGACTACTCCTCCTCCTCCTCCTGCCACTCTCGCTCCTTACGATGAACAGCAAGCGCATGATGTAGCTGATATGGTCAAACAATACTTTAGAGAACTCCCGGATGCCTTGCTCACTAATAAGCTTAGCGAAACCTTTATAGCTATTTTCCAACGTAAGTTATTGCTCACTTTTATTTGATTTTAAATACTTCCTTTTTTGTCCTAATCTTGTGTTGAACGGTGATTGTTGGTCATTTTCTTTAACCTATCTCTCATCTTTTCCAGATGTTCCGGAACCGATGAGAGATGACGCGGTACAGTGTGCTCTCTTATTGTTACCGGAAGAACACCGAGAAGCTCTTCAAGTTGTTTTAGCTTTCCTCCAACAGGTAAATAATTAAATCACTTATTCAGTCATTAAATAATTAAAACTGTTTTTATTTTTCTAACGCTACATTTTGTGAATATATTTCATCTAATATTTATTTTTATTTCAGGTGGCAGATCATTCAGCCACAAATCAAATGACAGCTTCGAACCTGGCTGTTTGTCTTGCGCCGACTCTATTAAGACTCCACCACCACCAACAAGGACAAGGAAATAGTAACAAAGAGGGCAACAGCAATAGGTTAGTGATTAGCAGATGTGACATTATGAGACTAGTGCCCCAAACAGTTTTTAAAATTTCATTTAAAATCTGAAATGTGGTTTCAAATAGTGTAAATATAATGCCCGCATTTTTTTAATAAACATATACACAATTACTTGGTTGGTTGGTAAGGGCCTGGCTCTACCAATCAGGCGGGTCTGGGTTGCAATTTCCAGTAAGGTCAATGTGAAGTTTAGATTAGATCTTGCTGTTTCTGATAGTTCTACGGTGCTTTTGTATTATTTTATATCAATAATTGCTATTTATTAGTTTATTTGTGTTTTATAACCAAGTACTAACAACTCAATAGTGTAAGTGTTTAAGTTCCTTTTATCCAATTAGCACAATCCTTTGACCTTAGCGCACAACCTAACCCCTCCTGAACTTCAAACCTAACCTCTCTTTCCTGGTTAATGTTTTACAGATCAGCATCTGCTTCTCCCCGCAGGAGGCGTGGCGGTGCGGCAGGCAACAGCGCGGTCGCCGCTCCCGACCCCAGGGAACTCAACGAAAGTAAAGCAGCCCACGATTGTCTTCTGCTTTTGATCAAGAGACATCGTGAACTCTTCACTGTGTCTGCTGATACTTTACAGAGATGCAAGTTCAATAGTTTGGAGGAAAGCATACCTGTAAATACCATTAGCACTAATATTTATTACATAACTTTTAGTCAACGATGGAATTGGTTTATTTCATTTATATTTTAACATTAGTAAAATGAGCAAAAATTTTTCAAGTAATAGTTTTTAAAAAACTATTTTACTGGTATAGTATGCTGAAATATTATTTAAGGCCCAATGGGCTTATCATACTGTGTATTTCTGCCATTATTTGATAATAATCTAATTACCTGTATATATATTTTTTTAGGTAACATTAGAAGAATTAGGCTCCGAGTTTCAACAAGACTGGAAAGGTTTCCAAGAAGCCAGCACTCAGGCCTTACTCAAAGAAGCGAGAGAAAAGTTAGTATTGAAAAATTGCACTTTCTTTATACCACCCGTTCACGAGTTTTTGGTATTTTACCCACATCACTGTCGATAATAAAATATTCTTATTTGTATCTGATAAATATTTATTATCATCTATGACTTGTCTCTTGTACTTTACATGTACCTTTCTATTTCTATTGAATATCCAGTATATGTGAGTAAACGAATCTATTACGTATATCTTTTGATATCTCTATTTTTATAATTGTCGCATTAGTCAATTTGAATTCTACTCTAATGTTAAGTATTAACCTTTCTCTAATTCTGTATTCTTGATTGTAACGCATAGAGCAAGTGGCAGGGCTACTAAAAGGTGAGATTTAATATAAAATGACAGTATCATAAATTCTGTGTCCCCGATACTTTTCTTTTCACCTCACAACCATACTGCACATTTTCACACTTCTCTGATGTGACTATTTTTAGTAAACTAGACGTAGATTAAATAGTATATTTTTATATTTGTTCAGCCTCAGTAGTCGTATGCCTTTTTAATAAATTACTAGAAATGATTTTTCTTTTCAACTGTGCATGCTCAGTTAGTACTGTGTAGCAATTAATTTTGAATGAATATTTTTTGCATGCTCCTCATGAAATTCATAGAAAAGTAATTAATAAATTATAATGGAAATATCGTTTTTGCGGGATAATGAAATTACAATTGAATATTAAATATTCAACTCAATTTACAGATTGGCAAAATTTGTTATATTTCTAAAAAAAGGACAGATTAAAAAAATATATATATGAATTTTCTTGGATTTTTTAGATTCCATAATATATTCCTGACTTTTTGTTCTAGATCACGAGGATGGGTATCAGTGTCAACCCATGAACCTCATGTGGATTTATGCTACAGAAAAGTCGGAGACGGTCACCCGCTGAGACTGTGGAGAGTCACAACCGAGGTTGAAGCTCCTCCTTCAGAAGTTTTGAATAGGTACGAACTGATATTTATTGATAAATTAAATCCAAATATATCAGCCACAACAGTTACGTTACGAAATACTCGTCTTCAAAATTTTAACACATTTTTTTTGGTTACTTGTGTAGAATACTCCGCGAGAGACATATTTGGGATGATTCCCTACTTAAGTGGCGCGTCGTAGAAAGACTGAACGGACAAGCGGAAGTTTTCCAATACCTGACGGCGAGTATGGCTCCATTACAAGCGAAAGACTATTGCGTTCTTAGGTAAGTTTCAAAATAGCTCACAGTGGATATTTATTATGGAAATTAATCATTCGCGGCACAGTTCATTTTATTACGTCACCGTTCACAGATCTTGGCAGTCCGATCTACCGAGGGGAGGCTGCTGCGTGGTGGAGACTTCGGTATCGCACGCCGGTGCGCCTGTTCTGTTAGGAGGAGTGAGAGCGGTAGTTCTCGCCAGTCGATATCTCATCGAACCCGCTGGAAAGGGCCGATCGAGACTTATGCATTTAGCGAGAGTTGATACAAAGTAAGTTTTGAATGCCTCGCCATATATACGTGTATTATTGCTGTTATATATTCTGCAACTTATCTGTACGCTTCTTCTTGTCGCAGGGGCCGAACACCTGAATGGTATAACAAAAGCTACGGCCATCTCTGCGCTCTCTACTCGGCGAGGATTCGAGCGTCGTTCAAGCACAACACAGACGGTCCGGAGTCGAATGTATGATCTTTGCATATGCCTTAAGCGTTCGCTTAGGGCAGCCTTGATTATAACAACAAAGGCATTATTTTAATAACCATCCGCGTTAACTCTGTCTAACCCTGTGAAATTAGTTGTAACATTGAAAAATATTTTCAATCAAAGAAGTGAACTGACGGTGAATTTTGAAACATTATGAATATAATATAAAGTTAACAGTATACTCATCAAAGAGAAAAATTCTAATGGCAGTGAAAAATATTACGAGTAATGGAATTTTAAATTAATATTGCTACGTAGGAATATAAAAAATATTTCATGTGGCTTGTTCTTTGCTTCAAATTATTGATTTAAAAGATTCATTGAAGACAGGCAAAAGTATGTGAACAGGTGTCATTCTTTGTTCAGTAAAACATAAAATGAAGTTTTTTGCAAGTGAGATATATAAATATTTATCAATTAATTCTTATGACCAAACTTTGCGCTATAAAGTATACTCTGTTCCGCATAAAAATGCGGGGGTCTATTTCTAAAAGTGAACGTCAGCAGCTGATAATAACGAGACATGGTATCTTAACTAGTAGATGAGTACACGATAAAGCTGTACGTCAGTCCATTCCCCGCATGATTTTTCAAGCTCGTCGAACTGGGAGAATGATTTAGTTGAAATAATATATATTTGAATGATATTCATTTCCAAATAAAGTATGATGGATATGTGGCCTTATTCAATACATCACAATATGTATTTATTATATATATAACATGTTGTACATTCATTAATATTGCGTCTAGTCGTAATTACCGAAACACTGGTAGATATTTTTATATTAATTTAAGCATGATAACAATAATGTAATAGAAAGTATTTAGCCGTAATCGAATATTCCAAATAAACTTAATGTATCGTATGTATGTTCATTTAATATGTAACCCATATTGATGTCATTGTGAATTTAATACTTTTGTTATGTTTAGACATATTTCAAATAATTTGTACATAATTATTATGGGTAAGAATTAAAACAAGGCAAATTTCAAAGTATTTCGATCACAATACCAAAACGCAGGTACTGATTGAGGAGAAAATCTATACTGATCAAACTTAAATTGATAGTGGCATTTATCAAATGCGACGCTGTTTTCCATTATGGACTATTTTTGTTTTTGTGGTTGATAGTAAGCCCATTTATAGTGACTGAAGTACTGGTTGTTAGCTTGTATACTGCTATTTAGCACAGCTATAGCGGTAGGAGGTTTAGCCCAGTTATGATACATACATTTCAAGCGAATTGAAAAATTCAACACATATACTTTTTAAGTAAACCGCATTACATGACATCTTCACCATTCCTTGTTTTTACCAGCTATAATAAATTACCTTCAAGTTTTTGAGTTGCATTATTACCTTCTCAGTGGCTTGATTTTATTAAAAAATCAAAATACCTTAACTTTAAACGCTCGTCAATCGGTATAAAGTCAAGGCTGTGGAGTCAGTCGGGTGTCAGGTATTTCGTCCGGAGTTGAAATCGAGAACAATCTTATGACTCGGAACCATTTTTTTAAAAAATATTTAATAATGTGTATTCAATCCGCAAGAGTCCATAGTGTTGCCATAGCAAGCTGGGCTGATTAAAGATGATATACATATGTTATCTTAGTTAAAATGAAAGTGATTGAAAAAATCAATTTCGAGTTGGTAGGCTTTTAATTTGAAACCAGATTCGTTTTTTTACCCGACTACAGTCCCGGTATAAACTATTTATGGAAAATATTTTACAATGTGTATTTATTTAATTGAAATGATAAAGTAGGTATATTATCATTCTTTTTTCTGCGTCTAATTTTGATTTTTATAATAATATAACACCCGATACAGTTTTCAAATAATTCTTCTTCGTCATTTTGGCCTCAGTATCTTAAATAATCATAAAATAGTATCCATATTTATTATTCGTTATTATTTTGAATATTCCAAAGATTAGTGTCTAAGTAACATATATAATATAAGATGTCTGTAAAAAATTATGTCTAAAATTAATTTTATCCGTATACATATTCGATGTCAAATTAATGTATACCCCCGTACGTGTTTGTTTATCTCCAGTAACTTAATGTTTTGCAATAAGTATTTAAAAATATAAATAACATTAACACCAACAATATTTTAACAGACCAATTTACTGTTGCGATAAGTCCATTTATGTATGTTAAATTAATAAAATAACTTGAATAAAAAATATTACGTACCTTTTATGAAAACTTCTCCAGTCTGAAAATGCAAAAAAAAAATTAACTGCACGAAGTAATTCAGTTCAATATAAAGTCTCACGTCGAGGTACCTAATTATAAAAAATCATAATAATCGTTAAGACTTCGAGTCTGAGCTTAAAAGATTTGCATTGAAAAAGAATTTATCAATATGGGACTCAATTTTCTAACGAGTTTCGAAATAGAAACTTCAAAAATTTATTAAATGTATATAAGGAGGTTACGTTATTTTTTGTGTGTCGATATATTGTTAATATATAATTTTGATAGTATAATACAATTCTCTATATATCATTATGAAATGTATGGGCATTAAGAACGTTGAAAAAATTTAACGGCATTCATTCCATTGTACAAATACTTCATAATAACGCTTAAATGATTAATATGATAAATTCATATACGATGTACCTTTTCCTTTTTGGCCTTACCTGTGTACATGTATGTAAATACTTAGTATAAAATATAGTTTATCAAAATTATAATCCGATTCAAGATTACCAATCCCTGATGCTTTAAATTGAGAAGAAAATCTTCTTCATATATATCCATTACTGTTTCAATCCAATGCAAGATGATGTTTTAGAAATTTAAATGTTATTTTGCCCTCGTCTCGCTTGATCTGTCGATAAACTCTATGGACGAGCCAAGTAAACAAATAAATTATTTGCGATAAGGGTAAAAATAATATAGTCGATCACAACTCTCGTCAATCGGATTTGATGGTGAAAAAACCCAATCATCCAAAAACGGACACAATAAAAGAAAGTTATAAGTTTTCTTCCCTTTTCCTACTTTTTGATGAATTAAACTGACATTCTTTAAATAATGCATACCAAATAATTCAAAAAACCTTGAAATCAACGTGTAGTTAAATAAAATGAGAAACTGAAAAATTTTGATGAACCCCGTTTCTCCAAGTCTCAATAAATCGCGAAAATATTTAATAATAAATTGACAAAATAGATTAAAATACATTAAAATAGTAATATTATTATAAATGTTTATTTATAAGAATCCTTATTTATTATCAATAAATGTCTAAAAAAATTATAAACACATTTGAGTATTGTATGACAAAACATATTATTTGAGCAAGACCATTGTAATTAAAATTTATACAAGGCTTCTTTCAATAATATGAAGTTTTTAGTTCTGTAGGTTGAATATTTAAGATGTAAATAATTCTGTACATAAAAAGAATATTGTATATTAAAGAAATACTAAAGTTTACCTTATTTACCCTCAAAAGTTATATTCTTTGTATTTGATTTTTGTGTTTGTTATGTAAGTTTGTTGAAAGTCTGTGTTGAAGTTTTTGAACACGTTGGAGAATAAATAAACCATAAAAATGTATTGTGTTCATATGCTATGAATGTAACAAAAAATGTTGAATATTTAATTTAATTAATATTAATGACTACATCAAAAATATACAGTCATATTTACCAAGCTGATTTGTTTTATTTCACTTGGATCAGATACCCATTCCAGGTGGTTGGTTGTAGAGGAATAAATAAAATGTATTCAAAATATTTATTAATAAAATATATCATACAAGGCACTTTTCATAAAATTACAAGTACAAATATTAATTAGCCAATTTTTGCAACAACAAAAAAAAACTATCAACAGTAAAAGAAGTGTATTCTTGATTCATCATTCATTATTAAAAAAGGGACCATAGAATATAGGGAAAATTTTCACTCATTTACGATAAGTACTTCAAGAGCTCGTAAAAAACTACAAAATTATTTCAGCGCGTGTTAATGATAAATAAAGGAAAATATTATATTAGTCCCATATTCCAGTTCATATGTACTGTGAGAATAAAAAAAAAATCTTGTTCTTGAATGTATAGAGGTGTTTCGTAAAAGTTACATACAACTTCTCGAGATATTTATTAAAAAATATTGTTTGAGTTTGTTATATTTTAAGAAATAAAATATAGCCCCAAAAAATAAACAGTTTTAGAGCAGGATTTTTTTTGCAATTCCACTGTGGAATATGCCAATTTACAACGCACATGAAAATGAAAAACTTCTTTACAATTTGATTAATAACCTTACAACAAACATGGTTAACCGGTAACTTCTTCTCAAATTAATTATTTGTTTTGTGCATTTAAAAAGGTATTCAAGAAATATGCTTTTGATAATATGTATAAAGAGCTTATGACCAATATTTACATACAGTTTTCATCGCAAAGGTTTGTACCCCAGAATTCATTTTTATAAATCAATATAACTCTCATATCAAAGGATTGAGTAGGTGTAGAAAATAATACATCTTGTAAATCACATATAAAAAGAGATGAGAAATAAAAATCTTCACCGTATTAAAAGTAAGGAATAATTAAGTAAATAATAGGCGATTGAATAAATAATTTAAAAAAGAAATACGTCTTAAGATCGAGTATAATACTGGACTAAATCACTCATTTCGATAAACTGGAGTATTTAAGTAGAATGACCGGGCAAAGAAGGCATATTGACCCGGTAGCGTACGTTGAAAATGCACCTACGCTCCAATATGCTAGAAAAGAAAAACACAGTATCAGTTTAAAATGAATTTAATCTGACTTTTCAGATAAACTAAAGTAATGAAAATTAATCAACTCAAGCGAGGACAGAAAGAAAGATTATACTATGAGAAAACTATGTGTTGGAATAATCAATCATATGGAAATAAAAAATACTAAAAAAAATTATAAGGAAAACTTTCTTAATCTGATATAGATATAAAAAATACCTATGGATGCAATAATAGGCCCCAGCGCTCTGGCTAAAGCTCCTAGAGATCTGAACACTCCCAGTACAGTTCCCCGTTGATCGGTACTACCCAGCTGAGATACCAAAGTTGTCAAGCAAGATACCACAAATGCAGTAGCTAAAAATAAAAGATTGTATGATACAAAGTGAATTACATAACATCAAACCGTTTTCAAACGGAATAAATTATTTAGATGCTTTTACTTTGAAGGCGAGTGTTGTAATCACAGCTATTATTCCGATCCGGGCGCCAATTCGCCTTACAAATAAAATGCTTCCCTGTATGATTTTTCGGAATGTACTATAAAAAATACAACACTTAACAATAATTTGTTTAGTTATGCAATAAGTTAAATGCATAAAAAAACATGTCAACACACTAAAAATACAATAATACGCCCTATAGACTTCCAATCACCTTAATAAATAAATCCCTCAACAAATAACTTACCAAGCAGCTGCAATAATTGCTTAACATATATTACCATCACATAAAACCTCTACTATTGTTTTTTAGGAGTGGATGAGACATAACCAGTGATGTGCTGCTATGGGTTCGCACCGGCCCTGTCGAGCTGGATGCTAAAATAATTTTGGTTCGGAGCTGGTTCTCAAAATACAGGTTTTTTTTTAATTATCGTAATTCTAAAATCAAATTTTTACACAATCATAGTACTTGATATGGATAAAGTAAAAACTTGCAGCCGTTTTGTGTACTATTTCGTTAGCATATATCTATGTAGGTACACATACGTGAGTTATATCGATAATATTAATCACGATGAAAACGGTCATAAAAGCTACAAATATTATTAGTACAATTGCAATAAGCTCTGCAGAGACGGAACGTAACACCAAATACAATTAATGAAAAAAAATTACACACACATACCTACATTCGTTCATAATTCCATCTTATGATTAGATCAGTACACAAATGTAGTGATAATGATTGCCGTCAACACAACTACATTACGGCAAAACATATTTTTCCACTGTTTACTCTTAGATAAGACACGATACAAAAATATAAAAATAAAGGTGGTGAAAACAATCATTTTTTTACGGTAGAAAATTGGCTGTTTAAAATTCTTCATTAGTATAGAAGCTTTTGATGAGAAACAAAGATGCAAAAAATTAAAAACTTCGTAAATTGTGTAACACATATTGAAATATTTGTTACAGGAGACTGCTTCAGTTGAAAGAAAATTAGTCAAACCTTCTTTTAAAACACTCATCATTTAAATATGGTTGTTTTTTTTTTTGAATTCTTACTTATTTTGTTATATATTTCGTAATCTACAAATATTTTAACTATTTAAAATTTCGACTGAAGGTGCTGATGGAAATTCAACGTTAATTTAGAATTATCTTCATTATGTACACTTCCATAAAAATCTTGGTCGAACACGACCCGGGTTTCACCTCTCGGCATCTTCCGGTACTACTCAGTGCGCGAATGCACTTGAACCGACAGACTGTCAGTTCGAGTGCATTCGCGCACTGAGTAGATTTTTATGGAAGTGTACATAATGAAAATTATTTTAACTATGTTTAGAGATGGTAATATCTTGACATTATTTTTACCATTAAAATTCATAAAATAATAATAATAATAATGACAATACTTACAAACAGCAAAGAGGAAAAGTCCAATGTACAAGAAATGTAATGAACTAATATAGCCTAAAAATAATACATCTTTTTTGGCAGCGACCGCTACACAGATAAATGATAATGGAATGACATAAAGGCCAAACTGGGCTCCACCGAGAGTAGCTTTAGCAGGGAGACGTCGAACGACTCCGCCTTGAAGAACGGCCATTACCATTCCTGAAAATAAAATATTTTTTTTCTTACATGGCTATTTAATAAGTGTTGATGAATATATAGGTGACTTTTCCTTGAAATACACCGTGTTTTGAATAATTAATCAACGAATATTGATACAGGTTGTCACAATCAAAATACATGTGGCATTTTGAAATTTTCTGATTCAAGAGCAATATAAAAATAAAAAGCAAAGCATATTCAGGGCGGCAAAAAAAAATACTATTAATAATCTGGAATTAGATTTAAAACTATGCATTAAGCCAGGGATGGCGAACCTTTTTCGCAAGTGGGTCAAATTTGATTTAAAAAATAAAATAAAAATCATGTCGCGGATTACATAGATTGAATGATTAAGGCTTTAAATAAAAACAATCATTTCTAAAAGTTCAAGCGGGTTAGATAATTTCTCACGCGGGTCCATTGTTCGCCATCCCTGCATTAAGCTATTCATCAGTTGATAATGTCAGTCATGAGCAAAACCGGTCCTGATCATATTAAATAAAAGTGGAATTGGTACAAATGAGTATATATTTTTTTAATATAATGCCTTTCCACGATTGTGTAGGTATTGATAGTGAACACCCTTAAAGTGGTAAAACTAAACACATAAAAAAATTAACAATCAGTTGTACTGTAGCTGTACCATTGCTGTTAGACCTTCAAAAATTCATGGTTATAAATGATAAAACAGGAGAAAATAGCAGACTATCTTTTTCGAATTACAACTCCATTTTATAAAATAGCCAAATAACAACTCTTGCCACATCTCAGTGACTTTTCACTCTAAACTCATCTTCTAGTATGCATTAAATTATTTATTATTATGTACTCAGCAGGATTTATTTTACCTATTACAAAGAACATCTTTCCTTGTTGCATGGACGTGTACCCAAATGTGTGATGAGTGAGGAAAGTGAGAGTAAACTCTAATCCTGAGTAAATGAATAAATACACAAAGTAAATATGGCCAAGCCTCTTCAACTGGGCCAATTCTTTTGGCACAATCTTCTGCACAGCTTTAAAGTTGAAGAGATCTGCGATGGAGATGAAGGAAGTCGCCCTGCAGAGTGACATAGCGAGCCCTTGAGCTCGTTTCTCCTAAAAATTAATGCGAATATACATTATAATGAATAAAAGGACATTGAATAAACTATCTTTGACTAAATAAATAAAATATTATATATATCACAGTCACGAAAAAGACAACTAGCGGTAAACATCATGTTCTGATATCTGAAACTTGAACCGTGTTTGTCTATTTCAGCTTAGATAACATAGGTCTATATATAATATTACTATGAATCAAAACACATCAATTAAGTTTTGTAATTAATAAACTTGTTTTTAAAATAACAGCTAATGCTGAATGGCTCAGAATGTGACTTTTATCATTTCCACGATGACACAGAATAAAAGTAAAATAATCAATAAGTGAAGCAATAAAATGAAGTTATAAAATAATTTATTTGATACGTGGCATCTTTAGTATTTCAATTGTTAAATATGAGGAATCTATCATAAATACATGTCATTGTGTCAAAAGACGTTTAACATTAGCGATACCATACCTAAATTGTAAACGATGATATCAAATCTTTCGTGATTTTACAGTCAATAAATTCCTATTTTATTAGATGGCAAAGGCAGCCATTAAAAACTAATATGGTTACATTATTATTTTACAACAATACAATGGTCAAAATATTACAGCCAAGTCAGTGTTTTCAGAGTACATAATATGAGCCCTCTAGAGGTGAAGTGAGCCAACTAGTAAAATAGTAAAACTTTTTTCTTGTACAATCACGTCTTCAATTGTTGTTTTGGTGGATTGAATATCTTTATTTTACGGAGATAACACTATTGCAATGTTTATTAACTAAGGTTACTTCAAACTTTATTTATAAAATACCAATTGACTCACTTCACCTCTATTAAGCCCAATTATGAAGTAGTTTTCGAGTTAAGTACTAATTCTTATCTTTTGGGATATTTCTCAATTTCATAGATAGTCATCGACGATACATTTAACTTTAATGCTGATAAATATTCAAGTTAAACATATTGAAACTCATTCCGATGCAAACAAATATCTAACAAAGACAATAATTATTACTATACCTTGGGCAGTGTTTCTTTAAAGCACAGAGCTATAAACAGGAGATCAGCTACGGAAAGGAATAGTGCGAATACTGCCGGGTAAACATACCAGCTCTGGGAAGACTTGTCGGACCATAATGAGAAGAATGCGCCAATAACTGGTCCAACAATAAAGCCAAGAGAAAATGCAATTCCTACCAAGGCCTGAAAATAAAAACAGAAACTATCATTTTTACATAAAACTAACTAAATAAAAAAAATACATAAAAAATTATGTACATATTTTACATTCAACTATATGTTTTTTCAACTATCAAAAAACAGCTAAAGTTTAATAAAATTAGCTCACGAGGCAAACATAATCTGAAAGATATTAAAAATAATCACGAATAAGTATTTATTTCCATTGGCAGTAGATAATATTAAGAAAAATGACAATATGACTTTGTCGATACAGAATATATCGAGTGCTCGCATTGAGCCCATAAACAATAATAATACATCAACAACTACCGAGGTAGAGTTTCTAAATATTAAACATACAATTGAATTGAATTAATTAAGTATTTGGCTTCATTAACCCCTTCAAATAGAAAAATCACAAAAAAGTCCTGAGCCATCTCCGTCATCATGTGTAATGGTTCCAATGTTTCAGGAGCCCTAGCTATCAACCCATTCTCCAGCCTTCTGCCAACTAACTAGGGTATCCAATCCCGAAGCCTTTTTCCAATCCCGGGATTTCGGGATTGAATTATTTTGAATCCCGGGATTGAGATTTTCTCACCGAGGAATTTGAAATCCTCAATTTGCTATACTTTTTTCCAGAATCTCACAGAAACTCGTTTTTTTTTTTTTTTTAGCTCACCGAGGAATTTGAAATCTCCGATTTGGTATACTTTTTCCCAGAATCTCACAGAAACTCGTTTTTTTTTTTTTTTTAGCTCACCGAGGAATTTGAAATCCCCGATTTGCCAATTTCGTATAAATTTCGAGAATTTGCTAGAAATTTCTCAATCCCGAAATCCCGGGATCGCGGCCATCTCAATCCCGGAATTTCGGGATCAGAAAATTGAACGGGATCCCGGGATTACGGGATCCCGGATCCCGGGATTGGATGCCCTACAACTAACGCTTTATAGATTAACCCAAAGAGATTGTCAGGTTCACGTTGGAGTGGTCAACGTCGTTAGCATCGGTCGCAGTGCTCACAGGTTTCGAGCTCCAGTATGGACAGTGTTGACTTTTTAATTGATTTATAGGTTTCTGTTTGAAGGCATGGATGTTTACAACTCCTTTCCACCCATCTGATGTCCTACTCTCTTTAGAAAATAAAGATGTGTGAAAACAGTTCTTGTATAAAAAAAAAAACTTTGAGATGAATTTCATTAGGAGTCCACATGCTTTATTTTGAGACCTGATTTGGTAGAAAAAAAAATAGAATGTTGACAGAATAACTGATAAATAAAAAAAGATTGCATTCAGTTAGTTTTATATTTTTTTTCAACATATTATAGGTGACTTCCAGTCACCGCTCTAGAGGCAAGAGATTGAGATTATTTGAGATTGATATTTAAAAAGTAAGAAAATTCACAATGGAACAACTGTCCTACAAATTATATTTGCTATATAAAAAAAATTAATGCCGTCTGCAAAATTAAATTCAGGAGAATTGATAAATTCGACTTTAATAATTCAATGAATATTTTAACATGACTTGCTTAAACTTATGATAATGTGTCTTAGGTAAAATATGTTAATTATGCTAAATGTTTGTAATACTATTACGAATATTGAACTTATAAATATAGCTTGGTATTGATGAATAAAATAAATGGTAAAAAGAAAAATTCGCCTGTTGCTGAGGAATCGATTTCATCAATCAACCAACGCTTCTGAATTCAGTTTATAAAATACATAGTGTGCATATTTCTGAAAAAAAATATAGTTTAAACTATACTCGAACGTATCAGTTTCCATCTGAACATCAGCTAAATAAATATAAGATAAGATTTGCTTTACTGTCGTGAAGTAAAAATAATTACATATAATGTCTACTAATCAAAATCGAGATTAAAAACATAGTTTTTCGTTTGTCCACATTTTGAAATATTATTAATATATAAATAAATATGTAACAAACCAAATACACAACATCATAAATACTTATCTCTCATTATAGGAACACATTTTCGAGCCACTTGAACAATTATAAAAAAAACTTGATCAAACAAACAAGCCAGGAAGTGTAATGAGGTAATATGTTACTATGTGGACCTATTTTGACAGACCAATTCATTAGTCTGACGACTGCAAATAAGCTATTTGGGTATAATGAGAAAAACAATATTCAAACAGTCAACATAAATTAAAAATTATTGATTTGTGCCAGCATTATACACATTTTCAGGTGTTCAAAAATTACGTGTCTATTCAAAATACTAAAGATGCAAGGAACTCACCATAGCTTTTCCTCGGTTATTATGATTGGTAACATCTGATATAATGGCCATGGTCAAGCTGACATTGCCCTTGCTGAGACCACCGACAAATCTTGCCAACACGAAAAGTGCGAAGTTATGCGAGAAAGCCCAAATGAAATAGGAAAAGGCAATGCCAATCTATGAAGAAACAAACATAAACAAAGCATTTTTAATTTAAGATTCAGTCAAAATAATAATTATTATTAATTGTCCAATATGTAATTTTATATCATCAACATTTTATAAATTTCTAATATTCAGTTGATATACAAATTTACTTGATGACAATTTTGACAATTTGATACTATCAGTACTAAATGGGTTAAATATTAATATTAAAATTTGATAACATTGATCTCACACCAATTCGAGGGCTTAAAGTCAAACAACACCATCTACAAAAGCTTAACTTTTCAGGAGAGCCAAAAAACGCTCTTTATTATTGTAACTTTACAAAGCTAATGTTAAATTAAAACCCAATGTTCATATTTTATAATTTATTACGGACTGTGTGCTTATATTGCTTGTGGTGATACTAATTTTTTGAAGTATTATTTAAAAAAACAATAAAAAAAAAGACAACTTTTTATGTATTTAACGTTAAACTTCACTAGTGATTTAAGAAAAGTTTGACATAATTTTGTTTCAATATCATGTAGCTGAGAATGAATGATATAGTAAGTAATCAACAAAATAACGAAAAAAACTTTTTTGTAGATAACGTTGTTTAACTTCAAGCCCTCGAATTGTGACACGTGTTACAGTCAGTGGAATAACAAAGAAATCAAATTTAATCTTTTATTAAAAATAAAATTATAGCCGAATCGATCGAAAAGGATTATATATATACGAGTTATGACTGTTAGGTTATCTGAAACATTATAAACATATTATTCAAAAAAATAATGCCAACATTTATCATCATGAAATCATTTCAACAAAACTGAATCCATTTCTCGTAATAATTTGAAATTTTCATAGAGCAATTTGCTTGAAAATAATTTTGTGTTAATGTTATGTGAAAACATCACACGGTGTCCCATTTACGGTTAACCAAATTTTTTTTAAGTCTCAAATATGTTTGATAATTGTTTTCCTAAGTAAGCATTTGGTAAAGGCGACAGAACAAACTATCCAATTAAACAGTGCCGACAACAATATTCCATGTATTTATTCCATTTATTTATTCAGTATAAATTCATATGAAGTATAATGAGCAAGACAGAAAAAAAAAAAATATTCTTTAATATCTACCTTTTTAACACACAGTAACAATGAGATTCTGTCTCTCATCAGTCTTTTTGCTTATATTTATGTTATGTGAAAGCCACTGTAAAAGTTCATACTGCACTGGAAAAAATACTGTAATAGTTTAAAGTTTCAGATACTTAGGAGTACATATGACAACAGCATTCAATGTAGTTGTACTCGAAACTTATAACATGTATGGTTTCTAAATTACGATTAGGAGTGATGGGAAATAACAAAAGCTCAGCGTAAAAATACTGTATGCAGTGAATACAAGACGCGGTACAGTGATTCAATGTCATTAAATGATTGGAGCGGACGACAGAGCTTTTTATAAACTACAAGATTGAAAACAGTAATTAATAACTTTAGCATGCGCTTCGGTTTCTCAGTAGGGCCTAGATATAGCTCTCCTCTTTTACAAAAATTTATAAAAGCAAAAATAAATATTGACGACAAATACTCACCAAGCATGCAATCATAACAGGCTTCCTTCCATATACATCAGAAAGGCCACCGACAACTGGGCTGGCAACAAATTGTAAAAAGCTGTACATGGAACCGAGAACTCCGCCAAACAGAACGGAATTGAATTGTTCAGGGGCACCCACTAGCTCTTGGAAAAATTTCACATTGTCCGAAAGCCATTGGTAAAGACCGACACTATCATTAACGCGATAATATTCCAAAAGAGAAGGCAGTAATGGGAGAATCATGGTAAAAGCTAACAGATCCAATAGTAATGAAAAAAAGACCAAGTACACAGTTTTGTCAGTTTTCCCTGGTGCATTATCAGGGTATTTTTTATTGTTGGTTTTCACGTGATTTTCCGACGAATTATCCATTTTACCATTCTGATTATTATTCATGGTAGATGTTCCATTATTTTTCTTTTCGGGCATTTTAGGTTGTCTACGATTGATCATTTCCGTATTATCATTGCTTATAGCCGGTGAATAATTATTTGATCTAGTTGATACCATGTTGTAGCCTGAAAGTAAGTACATAATTAAAATAAGTGAAATTAATTAAGTTAACTTCTATAACAAAAATTAGTGTTCAGAATAATTGACACTCCTAAATAGAATTTATATAGACTAACTTTTGATGATAATTTCTGTCACATAATTTTTATGAACGTCTTATAAATTTAAAGCGTACGCCGTCAATTCACACCTTCCACTTAGACTCAAAATTATGACTACCGAAGTAAGGCATTACGAATTACGATCAACGTGAAACTGATATACTTTCACCAAACAACTTTTCCCCAAGTCAACACTTTCGAATGTCATAAAATGATTCTGTGTCTATCTACTAGGTGGCATGGGCGTAGCATTTATTTTCAAAACATATGGTGTGGCGCTACTCAAATTATTATTACCAATAAACTATATTTTGTTAAAATCAAAAAGTAATACCAATGGCACTCGCATTTTTAAAAAATAAAATTACGGTTTGTAGCCTTTGCTAAAATGTAACAACAAATTGAAGAAAAACAATCTTAACATTAATAGCCGATAAAATAATCACAAATACGTATACTGTCCATTTCGCCCAATGATAAGGGCTTATTTCGAACAGCACATTTTTCGGCCAATGCTAGCGGCTTATTTAAAATCGCATATTTCGTTCCTCCAATTGGAATGGACTTCTTTTTATATTAAAATTTCCTGCCTTAGAACAAAAAGATTTTAGTACATGTTAAAATAATATTGAGAAAACTAATTTGAAAGTTTGTATCGTTTACGAAATTTTTCAAATAATCAAGACGGTTCGATTATTTAAAGATATGATTATATTTCGCGTCCAGCATTGCATTCAAAATATTCTAATTACGGTATGGACTTTTATACTTTTTTTCGACTGCAGGCTGTCGATATTGGATATAGCAGCTCTGCAGGGCAGCTCAATTATTTTTTGTATGAATATATCGCGCATGCATTCTAAACACCTCCTATGTGGTTAAATCAACATTCCGAGATAGTTTTAAAAAATAGAGAAAAACGATATATTTTTTTACACATTTTTTATAGATGCGCATAATATATTATAATTTTAATATCATAACTTTTTTATAATACCTTCAATTTTGGATTGTAAAATCGTTGATTTTACATTTTTTTTCTCACATAGAAGTAATTCTGTTCGGACTGTTCGCACTGTCCACACATAGGAGGTATTTTACTCTAGCATAGTTTTAATTAATTAACGTAAAAAATAATAATGTAAGTGAATCATATGTTTTGTATCATTTCTATCATCTAAAATTATGTTACCTGAAAATAATTGTATAGCTTAGTATTTTTTATTTTTTATGGCTTTATTAAACCAAAAATTACATTGTTAATTACATAAAGTCATAAAAAATAAAAAAGGAATAAACAGATGAGAAAAGTTAATGTTTTTTTTACCATTTATGCCCCAACGTAGAGCATATGGTTCTTTATAGTATACATACTTATCCTGATTGATTGGTTATCAAAAGGACTGACTGTCAGTCAATCGATCAACCCACTAAGATGTATGCCCTATATTAAATATTTAGTCCCACCAAGGATCTAACCTGGGTTTCGGTTATATGTAATGTATCATTTCTTTCGTCTAAAACAATTTGAATCGAAACTTATTAGTGAGATTTAGTATTTTTTAAATTCTATTTAACAAAATTTTAAATTGTAAATTTCATCTCAATTATTAAAAAACCAAAAGGAATTGACTTGTAATTAAGGTTACCATTTTCGGCCTCAGCATATGGACCTCAAAGTATACAAACTTATCTTGATGGATTGGTTATCAAAAAGGTTGATTGTCAGTTAATCACTCAACCCACTAAGCTTTTAAACATTTTTACCCCCTATGAATTGAACCTAGGTTTTAATTTTATGTAATGTGTCATTTCGATCATCTGAAACTATGTGAATTAAACCTAATTAGTGGGGTTTAGTTTTTTTTATTTAATATGGTTATATTTAACAAAATTTTACATTGTAAACTACATCTCAATCTTAAACAAACAAAAAGACGTCGACTTATAATTGGGGGGTTATAATGCAAAACGTACTATTTCCAAAATGAGCGATATTGAGTTAGGTATGCAAATAGGGTAATTCAAGCCTAAGTAATCGACTGATTATATTAGTTTTAATATAAAATGTCTATAAGACTATCGTCTTCAAATTGGAAATCATATTTTTATGCAAACGTTATTTTGTTTGTGTTATTCGTTATAGTATTTGACTTATTTTGTTTGAGTTTTTTTACCATTTACACCCCCTACGTAGAGTTTATGGATACTTTAAGTATAAAGACTTATCGTGAAAGATTTTTTATCCAAATGATTGATTGTCAGTCAATTGCTCTACTCACTTAGTTTTCAGCATATATTAAAATTTAGTCCCGTCAGAGAATGAACCTGGGATCTCCATGCAGCACAGTCACGATAGTTGATGATGGAATGAAATAATACTAAATAATTTATATAATATCGTTTGATTCCTACCATAAATTGAACTAAAAAATATATCTATTGTTTCTAAAATATGACAGTGAATCTTAGAAAGGATAGTGATCCTTACCGATAACCTGTTTAAGTTTTTGCAAGTGCCTAATATTTGATTCTGTGTTTGAATATGTTTAATATATAGTCTTGGAATAGTAAGACGACCAGACTTTCGACACTGTGGCCAGTCTTGCCATTCACTTTCATAAGTTAGCTTTTATTTATTTTCATCAAAAGGTAAGTATTGCAGACATCTAAAATCTGTCACCAAAGGATCTTCTGCTCTCTTTCCTAATCTTAATGACGGAAGATTTTTCGTAAAGAATCGTATTTAAAAAAAACAAAGTGAAGGATTTTAATTTTAAATGGTTGCTTTGGCTTAGCCATTTTCTTGCAGACAATGTTATCAGATGGGGCAAATATCGGTGGCTTGAAATAATTTTATATCATCTGCTCCACAGTCACTGATAGTCATTTGTGCTAGTAAATTTTGTGGAGGAGCCTCACATAGGAGTAATTGTGATGCATGATTTTGGATGCTCTCACATAGGATTAATTAAAAATCGATTTCATTTCGTGACAGTTACGTCTTTTTATATTAGCCATAATACATATGGTAGAGAAAAAAAATGCGCATCTCGTGGTATCAATAACTCATTTTCGTCAAAAACCTCACATAGGTGGTATTTAGAATGCATGCGCGATATTCATTTATAATATATTTATTTTATCATAATTTAAAAAAAAAAAATACATGTATAGCAAATATAAAGTACGATATTTTTCATACGATTTGGACAAAATATTGAATATTTTTTTGGAATTTTTCATACTTTGGCAATGTCTTCAGTCGAATATTTTTGAACATTTTACATTTTAGTTTTTATTATTTTTAATACATTACGAATATTCTAATTATGATATGAATATTTTATATAATCACATTTCGACTTTTTTCATACATTTTGATAAAATATGCAATTAATTTTTTAAGAAAATGTTTTTTTATATATGTAAAGCAAACATTACTTTTTTATTTATACTAAAACTACAATTAAAATAATAACATCTTTTTTACAATTGATCGAACTCTTTTTAACCTTTTGAGCAGAAATTTTTATCTTATTAAATGTGGTTTGGACGTAATTTTTGATTATTTACAGTTTAGTAAAATTCTGTTTTCACGTCCCCGGAATTGTTTTGCAATCCCAGTGTATTTGAGTTCTTTTAGAGAATTGTGTGTATTTCTTAAACAATCCATGTAGAGAATTAATTACGCTAAGATTTTCTGGCTTATTCAATAAATAGGTTTGCAATTTATTTTCCACGCCAGTAAATTTTCTGACTATTTAAAAATGCATCAAAAATCCACTCCGTTGAGGGCAACGGGCTTATAGCTAACGTTAACAACACGACTAACGTTGTTACGCTACGGAATACACCCTATAAAAGAGTGTGAAGCCGTAGCGGGTGGTGGTGGGTACAACGTTGAGTACCCTAGGGAAAAAACGGAGTTTATTAAATATGTGTTATTAGATAATATACATATATATAATAATAAATATGCATTCAATTATTCATGCCAGTAAATTTATGACTTTTCTATAATGCAACAAAAATCTCACGTTCCCGGGCAACGGGCTTACAGCTAGTAATATGCTAATGAAACTTGTTCAGTTGTTGGTAGCACTAGTTCCAATAGCCAATGAATCTACAAAAAAGTTTTTTGCTACTCTAGCTAGAACTGACAAAGCCGATCGGCTTTGACATCTTCATTGAAAAGGTCTACGTTGCATTTGCAACACTCTGTATGACATATTTTTAGAAGTTTATAACATTTTTTTCCCAAAATTATGCATTTTTATTAAGCAGGTAAACATCAATAGTTAAAATTATTTATTAGTAAAATTATTTCAGTGCGGAAAATTTTCAGATTATTGTTTTTATGAAATATTTTTTTGTTCATTTTAATCATTTGTGTTTACAGGGTTTTCAGGAAAAATCCCTAAAGGGTTGACAATCAGAGGATTAAACCATAGACTATATGTATATGAATATTTCAAAACCACCAGAGACAATACATAACCCTAAACTTGGCTCAGAGATAACTTGGCTTGAGTTATATTGGTTATATTCAGGGGATATTTGAAGTTTTCACATGAGTTTAAATTTTGTACTCGTTTACAACACATATAGTTTCTGTATTCTTGAAGTAATGAATAAAAATGTTAACTTCTAAAACATTTTTATCAATAACAAAGCGGGGAAATATTTTAAAGGTAGAGACGTTGCGTACTTAATTTTGTTTACACTGGTCCGAAGTGACGTTTATAGGTTATGCTTGGGTACATGAGGATCTACAATTATTGTTTTCTACTACCTCCAGATATTTTACCCATGAAAAATGCGTTTTATTGTATGCAATTCACTGAGAAAACATTATTTCTCAAACCTATATAGATGAACCATTGACGCTTTTACTACCTATCTGTTATATTATATTTCAGATAGTTCGTGAACACTATTTGCGAGATGATCTGTGGTGTGGGTCTTCCGTGTGCCGAGTTTGTCATCAGAGTGACAATGATTTAGTATTGGAATCCAATCCCACCTCCTGCAGCTCGTTCCATACATATCCTCATTATATTATCTTAGACACAAATATAATACTGAGTCAAATTGATGTTCTGGAAGAAGATGCTCTCAGTAATATTATCATTCTAAGCACTGTCTTAAATGAAGTCAAACGAAGAAGTACAACTGTTTACAAAAGGCTTAATGATATATTAGCTAATCCGAGACGCAAATTTTATTTGTTTATAAATGAACATCACAAGTAAGTAAGGTAAACTTATCCATGATCGCTGCACTTGGTTTTGACTAAAAAAAAAACATTAATAAATACCCCCAACAAAGGATGCCATTCGCGAAAAAAAACCTTATTATCGAAACAAAGGTCTAATTATCATACATTTATAGTTTCCTAATAAACGGTATCCTTCTTAAGAATATCTTAGAATATTATTACTTTAAATATTGTAAAACAAGTCTGGCGGGCTTGGGAAGGAGTAACAGTAAAAATCAATATCTTTTGATTACAAAAAAATTCAAAGCCAACACACTCGGTCCCTGTTGACTTGTAATGGTGGATAATTTTTCTTTATTTTGATTAGATAACTATTATTAGTAATTCGCAAAAATTTGAATTATAGATCATAATGATTCTCATGTATACTAAAAACAGCTTCTGTTATAAGATGAAAGTATTATATGAAAATAAACAATTAAATCTTGCATGCTTTGAAGAAAATAGAAGTAGAAAATGCAGTTAAAATTGATGCATATATTTTTATTTTATTTCTAGAGACACATACGTTGAAAGACTACCAGGCGAATCTGCCAATGATAGAAATGATCGAGCTATTAGAACTGCCACCGCTTGGTATGACAAACACATATCACTCAGTTATTCTGCTAAGAAAAAAGATGATCGACTGAGAGTGATTTTATTAACAGACGATGCAGAAAACTTGCGAAAATCATTTGAAGAAGGTCTCATTGTCAGCAATGGTAGTCACTTATTATTACTGTAACACATGATTAAAAATAAATTAGAATTTTAATAACATTATCTTCAGCGTTAATGATTCAATATTACACTACAAATTACGAAAAAAATATTTTATGAATAAAATACCATCTTCTACTATGCCAGTCATAATTGATTGAGCCGTCGTTCATTTACAATCTAAAATTCGTGCTTTTCTCTTATAATTCTCTAACATGGTATACAATTATCACACATTTAATTTGGCAAGAAGCTTTTTTCAATGACAAGACTACTTGTTTGTCTTAGTAGCCACATTGAGTTTTTTTTATTAATGCAGGCCACCTAGGCTTCTTCTTTGTAGAAATGATACAGTGATCCGCCCAATTACAAGAATGTTGGGGCCGCGTTATTGGGATACTGAAGCTCATACATCATTCAAGCTCATACATCATCAAGCTCATTAGGGTTACGTTTTTTTCGCAAAAAATGCTTTATATATACATATAAAAAAAAAAATATGTGTACACAATCCTGCGCAGAGAGAACAATACAATACACAAAATGAATCTCTGTGCAGGAAAATGTAGACTCGGCTTGGGTCACTTTTCTTTTAAATTACTCAACAATATTACGATTTTTGTACACGATCTAAGTGTACATAATTGTTAATACAGTAAACATAAAAAAAAGGAAAAGAGGGCAACGAAATAATGATTGGATCAAAAGCTTGACTTGTTTGACTTGGCTAGAAAACTAAGAATAAATAAAAAATATATGGACGAAGTATTTCATTACTAGGCAGTAAAATGCATAGTTAACCGCAAACGTTTGACTGTATGCACGAAACAGACAGTCGGCCGGCTGTGTGTGCCCTGCACGTGCCGAATGCATCGTCGACCTTGAATTGTAATTAGTCGTCTGTCGAAAATATAAATCGAGTTGACCTCCCCTGTTGCAGTCGCCCCCACAGCAACGACAATGGAATGCGTCCATGCAATTGGAAAATACTGCAATATATTTCTGGAATTCGTGTAATTGGAGGGATTACTGTACATATCTCAAATTCAAAAAAAACATTGCATCCTTTTACAGAAATATACTTTTTTTTGTGATGTACGTGCATTGTAATTGATGTTTATCATTTCAGTTTTCATTCGCAGGGAATATTTAAATTAATAAAAAATAATCTTAGTATTTTTCACAGACAATTTCAAACTAATAAAATAATTTTAAAAACTTTTTCAGTGAGAAAGTACGTTGTCAGCTTGAAAGGATTTCCTGGCTTGGAAGACAAATTATCCCACAAAGACTTTATATTGGAAGACAGTGCTAAGGAGTCTTTATTTCCACCACATTTGACTCCTGCACAAATCCACGAAGGCATCAAAAGCGGTAGACTGTTGCAAGGGTCTTTTTTGGCTTCTCGAGAAAACTTTTTGGAGGGATCTGTCAATGTGGAGGGTCACGAAAAATTTGTGAGCTATTTTTCTTTTATAATTTCTATAAATGTTTCAAACAAGTTCCATAAACCACCATTATTATTCAGTACATTCTTAAATTGGTATATTTTATAAAAAAACATATATAGTACATCGGTGTGCACCCTTGATTCAAAGCCTTTACCTTTGTCCATCCACGAGGATGAATAATTTTATATTTAAAATGAACTTATTGTGTACCCTTTGCAGATTCTTGTTCAAGGCAGAGTTGGCTTAAATCGTTCAGTTGATGGTGATATTGTTGCGTTGGAACTATTACCGGAAGACCAATGGACTTCGCCCAGCGAAATGGTCCTCGAAGACGTTACCGAAGATCCCGGTGACCTCCTCGAAGATGAGAAACTCATCCTTACTGAGGACGGAAAAAAACCCAAAAAAAATGTGGATAAAACCCCCACTGGTATTGTTGTTGGAATAATTAGAAGAAAATGGCGACAATATTGTGGTATATTGCAGCCCAGTCTCATTAAAGGTGGGTGTTTATTTTTTCATATTGAATTTACGTATTAAGGGAAAATTGCAAATTTAACAAGAAGGTAATTTATATCTTACACTCTCACAATGTTATACATATTGCTGAAATAAGACACAGTAAAGAACTTGATCATCCATTAATTATTCCAAGTTTAGCAATCAATCCAATTGCAAATATTTTTTGAACATAGTACTCGCTGTATATGAGTCGCCCATTTCCAAAGTTCATCTTGTCCACTTTTGACCAAAAATTAACTGAATATGGAATATTATTGGCTTTTCAAAGGAGCACATACCTATTCCGTGAGCAATTTGATATGTATTTAATATAAAGATTTAAAAACGGTGTCCAATTAATTTTTCATTTTTATTGTACATAGTGCAGTAATTGTTTCTTTTAATATTTGTGTTCATTTATTATCATAAATAATCACTCAATTTATCTATATTAACATCTTTTTTTGGTGGCTTGTTCAATGTAGGAGGCACACGACATCTCTTTGTTCCTGCTGAGCGCAAGATACCGAAAGTGCGCGTAGAAACACGTCAGTCTGATATCCTCATGACTCAGCGGATTATTGTAGCGATCGATTCGTGGCCGAGAAGTTCACGGTATCCACTCGGCCACTTTGTCAGAGCCCTCGGGAAGATCGGTGACAAAGAGACTGAAAATGAGGTCCTACTTCTCGAGCATGACGTTCCGCATAGCAAGTTTAGTGAAGCCGTTCTTAGTTTTCTTCCAAAACTGCCGTGGGTTATCACGGATAAGGTGAGTGAAGATGCTTCTGTTTTATTTCAATTATCGTCATGTTTTATAGTCTTTTTTGAGAGGATCCCCATTAGCGGAATTTTGCTCACAGGAAAAACTAAAAAAAAATATTTTATATATAACGCAATTGTATACACGAGATCCTCATATAACACAGTACACCTGTCAAATGTTTTTGGTTTAACACGACTCTTGGAAAAAATCATTTGATCATATCTTTTGGATGGAATTGTACTGACTATTCAAGATATTGAAGAAAACTTGCTTTTAATGAGATTAAGGGCTGATCAAAAAGTTCAATTAAGAACCAAATTATAATTATGAAAGAAAGCAATTGCAGAAAAACACCTACAAATTTCACATTTAAAATAATATAGATTTCAGATATGGTGATAAATTCGGAGCTTTTTAACACAGTTCTCAATGCTTAACTCTTGCACGCATGCCTGAAATATATTTTGAATAGCGACTAATTCAAATCCGATGGATAACAGAATAAGCTGCAAATGAACAAATAAATAGATATAAAAAATGATTTGTTCTGTAAAAAAATTTTTGGTGACATTCTGGGTAAATAATTTTGGAACAGTGATTGTCAATTTTTTATTTAAAGTTATTATTCAGACCGGTGATTTATCGGCACTATATGGCAACACTAAAAAGCTCTGACTAGTACCAAATATATTTTTTTCACCGGTTTTAATATTACTGTCATATTATCATTTTGAACATAAAAGTGTCAAATTTAAAAAAATCTTCTTTTTTTCAAAACTACTTATTTTTCCAAAACAGTTTTTTTTATTAAAAAAAAAAGTTAGAAAGTAATCTTCAATGTAATCTTTACAAGAAGTCAAGTTATTTGAATGAAATAAATGAACTTTTACTTTTGTAAATAGACATCAAAACAGAATTTTTTCGGCATCTGAATGTCACCTGGGCATATAGCATAGGTTCCCAACTTCTTTCGAGTGGTGACCCCTTTTTATAAAAGCCGTGTGACTAGGCGACCCCCCCCCCCCCCGAGGAATTTGAAATCCTCGATTTGCTAAACTTTTTCCCTGGATTGTCTTCAAAACTCCTTTTTTTTTTAGCTCACCGAGGAATTTGAAATCCTCGATTTGCTATATTTTTTCCCCAGATTGTCTCCGAAAATCCTATTGTTGTTCAAATCGAAAAAAGATGGCGACCTCCCAGAAAACCCTTCGCGACCCCCAGGTTGGGAACCCGTGGCTTATAGGGTCAACATATCCCAGAATTTTGAAGAATCTTGCATAAATTGTGAAGAGAATTCTAGTGAATTGGATTAGTTAGAGTGAGGAGTAATCATTGTTATTAAAACTTCTAACATAGTCCAACCTCATTTGTTTTTTAACGTAATCTTACTTTTGAATGAGCTTCAAACTTTATTCAATCTAAATTTATATTACACAGCATCTTTTAGGAACTATGTTATTATATTCTTACAAATAGAAAAAATACTTGATGATTAAAATTTACTTCACTTACTCGCTTCCCTATTTTTGGTATTTTTTCGAATTTTTTTCATCTTGTAGTTAACTAACTGTTCAAGATTTTGAAGTGTTGCCTGATTGCGCTGTAAATATATTGTAATTACAGTTATAATGAATAAAATTGCTGCATTCTTCAGCCGCTGCGACTAAATGATAACATACGGCTTTCATGCTAACACACAGTCAAGGGTTCTGATTTCCTTATTGGACACATTCATTTCTATAAATCTGTCATCATTAGCCATTAACCATGCTCAAAAAAGATATTAGAGATGTACCATTTTAACTTGACTGTGGCAGATCTCGGAACTAAAATTGTCGCCCTAGGACGTGTTGACTATGGCAACGTTAATGATGCGATGGTCGCGCCCTCGCGGGCAATCAAGTTACGCTGGTACATCTATAATATATCTTCAATTTTTTGATTTTTTGAATTATTTTAGCTCCCAATGTGCAACATACAGACTTCTAATAGAGGTTTTTCTACGAGAATTGCTTTTGCACTCAGTTGCTTAACTGCTCTTTTCAAAGAGACTAATGGTCTAATAAGTGATGGGACAATATTAAACGTTAGGCAATCGCATTCCATTTTGCTCTGTTCTTTGGGATTGGATGGGTGGAAGGAATTTTAAACATAGTTATCCATGCCTTTGAACACAAATCCATTAATCAATTGAAAAATCAATTCATGAAATTCTTCATACTGGGATGCGAACCTGGGAGCACTGTAACCGAACCCAACATGGTTGACGTCCCAGCTAAAAGCACAGCTCAATAATCAATACTCACATGAATATCTTTTAAAAGCAGGTCAAATGAATCCAACGATTTTAAGTGCTTTATTTTCTCCCATGTATTTAGCAAAGATGTATCCATTGAGCATGCCACTTTTCCAATTTCCTCATACTCTGAAATATTTCCTATAAGGTCTAGTTATTATTGTGTTAGTGTATTTAGTTATTTACAGTAAATGCCACCCTTAGAATCTTCACATTGTATTGTCAATGAATTGTTAAATCAAACTCAAGTTAATTTATCTTTTTTCGTTATTAATCACAAGTCTATTCACATAACTAATAGGTTTTCTTTAATTTCAATGGAACGATTGAAGAAAAAATTCACCTTCATCCTCCAAAATTTTAATTTTTTTGTTTGCTTCCAATTTGTTGTTCATAATTAAAGTGTGTTGTATTCTAAGCCGGTTTATTACGCCATCTAATGATTTCATTTCTATGTAAAGTTGCCTTAATTCCTTTGCGTCTTCTTCCAACTGTCTCTGCATTTTTCTAAAATTTTCATAAAAAATCTTGATTTTTGTATGAGAATATTATTTAAGCCTTCTCCCGCACAGCAAAATTCTCCGTTTTGAAGCCCTTTTATAATAGCAAAAGTTCTATGATTTCATTCAAATTACTTAACACTTTATGGGCGGGAAACGGCAAAAGCCGTTTTTAGCGTACTGTCGGTAGAATGCGGATCACGGCATAATCCGTTTTTTTATACCGTCGCTTGTTTGCGGGACACATAATATCACAGGTTTGTTTGTCGGCGTGAAATAATGTGCCGCAGCTAATTAACGTTAGTCATATTTCTTTGAATGTTCGTATTTATTATTTACAAAAAGGGTGACACATGTTTCTCGAATATTTACGTTGTAATTTTTACGGCATTAGATTTTACACTTCCAGTAAAGTTGTAGGAATGGTGATTATATATTATAATTATTTATATTTTACATAAATATAAAATATGGATAAATATGCTGTTTTGTTATATAGAATGTTTTGAAGATTTAATATTTATAACATGCGGAGTGCTATCTACTAAATTGATAACAGGTTTTATATTCAGCTTAGAAACATAGTGAAATTATGATGTTATCGAAATGTTCTAATTTTATTTTTAATGATTAAATGTCACGTATGATTTCTTTAAAAATTTCAATCGAAAATATCGTTTGGCTTAGAAGTTGTGTTGATTTTAAGAATGTAATATATTTGTGCGCTAATCACTAAAAAACGCCCGCTACATGCTAGAGTCTATTTTTTGAAGCGCCCGACTAAGAAGTGTTAAGATCTTATATTTTTAAGATTAAATTAAATTTTTAAGATTTGATTAAAGTTTTCATTATGAACACTTTTTTCGGTATTTTATTAAATTAATAAACGACAATTTGAATTTGACACATTCTAATCCCATACAGAATTGTTTTTATGAAACTATATTTACAAATGTTATTTAAAATGTTGAAAGAATATATATTCAATACTATGATAGGAGCTTTTTAGCATTACCATATTAGCACCGATAAAGCAACTGTCTGCGAGTAATAACTATAAATAAAAAAACTTGACAACATCTGTCAAAATTATTTGCCCAGAATGCCACCAAAAACGTTTTTCAAAAAAAAAAACAATTTTTATTTTTTCGCTTATGTTGTGGCTCATTCTGCTATTCAAAATTTATCTCATTTATATACGTCTGAAGCGTTTAAAGATTAAAGTAAATAATTGATTAGTTATCGAGCCACTGCTGCGTGGCTATTATTAAATTTATTAAAACCTAGACATTAATTAATGGGGGGGTCTCTACAGCTCAACATAAACATTTATTCTCACATATACATAACTCTACATAACATTTAAAGCGCCCATGATTAACAACAGAACTTTGTTTGATTCTTTCAACTTTCTTGTCTGATTTATCATGTCCATTTGCTACGAGTGAGAGTGATTGTAATGCGATAAACATGCTTTAAAACTTGATACTTGATGAGTTAGTGACAATTGTGAGTTTGTAAAATTTACAAAATAACATTATAGATTATAACAGTGAACATAGTCCCAATATTACATTAAGTTATACCAACCGTAAACACTGAATACAAAATCATATTACTTAGAGTATTAGATACTCCCTTAATTATTGCCATGATCCTTTAAATTTAAGAATAGCCTTGCTAGTGTCTCTTCAATATCTACTCATTCTTTTTTTGCCACATTATAAACGTTGACCATAAGTATTTTACTACTCTGGCCAACTTCTTTTAATATTCGTGTAATTACTAAACAAAAAATTATGGTTTGCTTCAAATGTAATCTTATTTTATATACCTCGGTTTCTCCCTCATTAATTCTACATCATCTTGAATGTTTCTTAGAATATCAACAAAATTGTGAAGCTGCTGACAAAATAGCGGTAGCTGAGCTTCTGTTAAATGTTGACCTCCGTATCTATAAAACCAAATATCTTTTCTTTTCATGTAAAATAAAACACAAACATTATTTATGGTCAATGCATAATTTCATTGCATTAATATTTTCATTTATTGTCATTGGTAACAATTGAAATCACTACCACAAAAATCCTTAAAGCACTCAATCCACGTTTTAAACAAACCTTAAAATAAGAAGGTGAGGTTACTAGAATTTATGGTTTGCTAGTAGACTTGATTTTCATTAAACTAAACCTGCATGTTATTTACTTCTGATCATTGGTCGGCGTTCTTGTCAAATGCAATGGGTAAATAATGTTAAGCGCTCTGTCAATAAGGTAAATTAAATGACCTAAATAAAGAAAAATTGTTGTTCAAGAAATATAAAACATGCAAATATATATCAACCTGGATGTTACCTTTCCTCAGGCATTTGAGTGCACAGATAAGCTCAACCTTATCTTAAATTATAGTAAAACATGCAATCAGGAATAAGAGAGTTGAGGGCAAATATTTCTTACTTTGACCCAGCTTGAATCACCATCATTTTTCTGTTATCATTTTCTTTGTTGGCATGTGATTGTCCAAGAATTTCCTCTCTGAAATCAGTAGAAGTGGTTATCAAAGTCATATTAACAGACAATAAATTGGAATTGGCAGAAACCTCCAGACAAAATATATATAAACAAATTGAATGCTGCAATATACTTACAGCTGATCACCCTTTGATATTGTATTTGGGTCTATATGGTACTCGTTGTTTATCATTAATGATGAATTTCCATCAATTATGTTTCCATGTCTACTTGTATTTTCATCATAATTTTTTGGGATACGAAAAAACTTATTAACAATGTAGTCAATAATTTTAAAAGGCTTGTTGTGAAATGCATGAGAACCCTCCATTAGATTTTCCATTTCTTTTACTGTTTTTTTGTTATTTTATTTCATAAATAAATACACTCAAAATTTCGATGAGATCAATGAAATTTCCTTTGTTGTTCAAAACAAACGATTGTCTTGCATTAATTTAAATATAGAATGTTTCTCGAATTATTTCTTATTCAAAATCTTAAACAATTATCACATGGATAATGAATATTATTTTTAATGAAAGTAACCCTTATTTTAGGATATTGCTGAACGAGTTGATCTACGGCACATTGACGTTTGCTCCGTTGATCCTCCCGGTTGTACGGACATTGATGACGCATTGCACTGCAGAGATTTACCGAATGGAAATCTGGAAGTCGGTGTTCACATTGCTGATGTTTCACATTTTATAAGGCCCGGTAATGCAATGGACAAGGAAGCGGCCATGAGGGCCACAACTGTTTACTTAGTTGATAAAAGAATTGACATGGTACCCGGTAAGTATTCTATTGCTTCTGATTTTCTGTTTTAATCATTTTGATTATACTAACGTATCCGTAGATCAGTAGTGGTCGGCTCATTTAGTGTTGTTATCAATATGAATTCTTGTACAATAAATAAATACATCTTTTCAAAACAATGAATGACCAAAAAGTGTATTAGATGTTTGTCTTCTTCCGTTTCAAAAAGCATTCATTATAGAACTTGTGGGTCTGTAGAGTTTTAAAAACAAGGGTTTAGTAAATAAGGTCAAGGGTTTAATCATATAACATTCAAAAACTGGCAATACAGCTAGCTAACAACCACGGCAAAAGATGTTTTGAAATAAGAATGTTTTATAATTATAGTTATAATTCAAGATCAACTCGAGGAGAAAGGACACAGGCATAATCAATGATCAGTTATTATGCTCGTCATGAGCAAAACCGGTCACGATCATATAAAATAAAATTAGAATTACTACAAATGAGTGTTTTATGTTTTAAATGTAACGGATAACATCTGAATTATGTTTGTGATATAATAGTGATTAAGAAGAAGAATTGAGAAAACAATCAGGATTAACCACATATATCCTTGTGTTCTACTTGTGAATCGGCAGCCCTTGATAATGTAGCTTTTTGATTGCGTGGAATTTTTACCATATATTTCAATCGATAAAGTCTCTCTGTATTTTTATTCGCAGACTTGCTCAGCTCAAATTTGTGTTCATTGAGAGGTGGAGTTGAACGTTTTGCCTTTTCCTGCATCTGGGAGATGGATCATCAAGCGAAAATTCTAAATACTAGATTCCATAAAAGTATTATAAAATCCCGTCAGGCGATGACCTATGAAGAAGCCCAGCTTAAGATCGATGATAAATCTCAAAACGACTGTCTTGCTACATCCCTCCGATGGCTTAATAAACTAGCCAAGATTCTCAAAAAGAAAAGAATTTCAAATGGGGCATTGGTTCTAGCATCCATGGAGATAAGGTTTCAGGTACAAATTCGATTGTAAATTATTTTCCAATGCTATAATACTTAAGTCTAGTTCTTAATTGACCCCTTCTTCTCATCAAGCAATATTTTTTAGTATAATTACATTATGTATCCTTTTGTTGCATTTTATCATCATGAAATTTACCTAACTTAGATCCCAGCAGTGCAAAATATGTATACAAGTATGCAAAAAAAGTGTGTACGTAATTGTTTGTAATATACAACGCTACAAAAGAAAAGTAGTTATATTATTTGAAAATTTCAGCATAACATTGTCTTTTATGTTGTCAGGTTGATTCGGAAACACACGATCCTATTGAAGTTGAGGCAAAAAAATTACGAGAGACCAACTCAATGGTGGAAGAGTTCATGTTGCTGGCAAACATTTCAGTTGCGGAGAAAATCGAACTAGAGTTTCCGGAATGTGCTATGCTTAGAAGACATCCTGAGCCCCCTCAAGCTAATTTTGATCCTCTCATCAAAGCGGGACTAAATAGAGTAATTACTTTCAATATTCAACATTTATCAATTCTGTTCATGTAAAATCACTGCTGTCATTGTCACTTTTTGGTTTAAAAATCTGCCAATTTAAAACGAAAGAAAGTCTTATTATGAAATTTATGGTAAATCTATAAGTGCCTATTGAATATATTTTTTTATCGATCCAACTATTTAAAATAGGATTTTATTTGCATAATATTCTTTACCAGATTCTAAATATTTAAAACAAAAAAATGTAACAGATGTTGGCTTTCTATAGAATCAAGGTTGCAAAAATATAACACTGAAAAAAAAATCAAATCTAAATTAGTGATATATTCATGTATCAGAATATTTCTAATCCGATTATTTCTGGTATCTACCATGTAAATTTTTCTTTTGCTTATATTCATTTGATAGTATGGATTATTGGCTAATAAATGCTGCTATTTTATTTTATTTAAAGAATATAACAAAATAACTTAAACAATTTTTGCTTTAAACATAAAAATATTGAAATGCGAACATATCATTTTTTATAACTAGACGCTTCAAATACTCCAAATAATGATATCTATTTAGGGTAGAACACGACTAGTGGTTTGCTAATCACTCCTGCTACTCTCGGTTTTTAAGATCGAACGGTGTGAGCTAATTTATACACCACACACAGACCTTTGAACAAAATCTATAAACTGAATGGACTATCAATTTATAGAATTTTTTATACTGAAATTCAAACTCATAAACACCGCAACCTTAACTAAAAACTTTGACCACTCGGCTACGGGTCTAACTTACAGTAAAATCAACATTTTTATTTTGATTACCCTAAAAAATATTGGTAAAACCTCTATTGCTATTATTTGTTTATCTTAGGGTTTCGACATAAAAACAGCAACAGGTGGTGATCTAGCGAACTCTTTAAATGAATCTGTAATAGAAGACAACCCCTTCTTCAACACGATGCTTAGAATACTGGCTACCCGCTGCATGATGCAGGCAGTGTATTTCTCCAGCGGTACTCTTCAAAAGAATGAATTCTTCCACTACGGTCTAGCCTGTCCAATCTATACGCATTTTACTTCACCCATCAGAAGGTATATTTTTTATCATACACAGCAAAATATAAATTTATTTTGAATGAAATATGTTATAACTAGTTTGTCTAAACATCGTTCGCTCTATCCCATTGTTTCTTATAGAAGTAATGGACTATAGCGTCATTTCTTAACCGCTCTGTGACCGAAATTATGGAAAAATTTTATGTTTCACAACCCACGAAGGTATGACTGTAATAAGACGTACAATTTTTTTTATTTTTATTTGTTACTTGTTGAAAAATATACTTGCAGCATATTATTATCAAAAGAATATTGTTTTGGTTGTAAAACGTCGCAAGCCACTAAATATACTAATTGACCCAAATCTAGGTACCACTGGGTGATGAACGTCTCCCCTATTGAAGCAATCACCCACTTACTGCATCAGTAAAATAATACAATTTTATTAAAGGAAAATCACTAAAGTTAAATTTCATCATCCGTATATTTAGGTGCTTGAAGCAGTACATATCTCTTCTATCTGGGTCACAAAGCAACCCTATTTGCTTGTATATTTTATCACGGTTTTTAGTGAATCGGTTGAATTTATTTTTATTTGAAAATGAAAAAAATATACTATATCTTATCCTGTAATATTATGACAAGACCCTTTATCCTCCATTATTGAAAAGGGTAAGGTTAGAAGACTGAACTTAAAGTATTTCCATGTTGAAGGTCAATTTCTGTTTCCCATTTTCTGTACTTAATAGAGGTTATATGATTATTTTATGCCTCTGTTTTCTTGTTGTTAAACGGATATTTTTTTTAAGATACGCTGATATTATCGTTCACCGGCTGTTGGCTTCTTGTATTGGAGCTGATTCCACTTATCCTGAACTATTAGACAGACGAGTGACATCGAAGCTGTGTGAAAATCTCAACTATCGCAATCGAATGGCACAGTATGCTGGCAGAGCATCCGTGGCGCTTAATACCCACGTAAGTGGCGTGCTGTCTTTATCCAGATAATCAATTTGCATCCAAGCTCTCCCTTTTAATTGTTGTTTTATCTTTTATTGTTTGCAGTTGTTTTTCAAAGGAAAAGTTCAACGCGAAGAAGGCTATATTCTGTTTGTGAGAAAGAACGCTTTGCAAATATTAATTCCCAAATTTGGACTGGAAGGTATTCTCTACGTATCGGGTAAAAAGATGGAAAAAGATCCCAAAGCTCCTAAATTCACTTACAGTGAAGAGGTTAGTATCTTCATTATTCAAAGTATACAATTATGATACTTTTTATTTCTATTAAATAATTTGTGATTAATTCATATTTTAAGTGTTGCATTGTATGGTTAGAGTTTGAGTTTCAAAATGGTCATGAATATCAGTGAAGTTTTTTTGTGCTTAGTTTGAAGATAGGTTAAAAAGTTCAGTTAAAAATCTGTGATATGGTTTTAAATCGCCCACTTGACGTTCCTTTTTAAAGAAGGATTAGGTTAAGAGATGTTAGCGAACTGGCTTTACTTGACACCCTGTTAATAAGATTGCAAGAAGGCAAAACATCACAGCTTTTGAATATAAATTTATCAATTGTTATTGATAAATAGTAATATTTTGAAATTTCCTTTTTGTCCAAATTAAAACAGAAACTCATAGAATTCCAAATGGTCAAGTAATTTATCTGGGGAAAAAATGCAGAAATCTACAACAAAGTAAATCATTTATAATCTTTCAGGAGCAAACTCAACGTTGTGGCGATATCGTCTTCCACTCTTTTGATCCAGTGACAGTACAGTTAAGTTTGGATACCACCAACGTTCAGCATGAAAAACTCGTATTTGAACTTGTAACACCTTACATCGAGGGATTCAGCGCCTCAAGCGATACTTCTGAAAAATGCGATAAAAGAAAGGAACATTCAGACAGCGCCAAGAAACCTGGCAACCCTAACGATAATAATGATAATAAAAAGGGAGATGGTAAAAAGAGGCGTAAGAAATAACAGTAAATTGTATTACCATTTGAACTGTAAACATTTGAAACCCTTTGTAACATTATGGCGAAATAAACATTTTTTTAAAAATATATTTGCTAATTTTTTTTTTATTATTTTTTTCTTTAATAAATTTATGCAATCTCTAAATTTCCTTGTGTCTGCTGTCTTTATAAACATGAATGAGAATTAATAAAAATTATATTTTTTTATACATCATTATTATCAACGAATGAATACATTTTTAACGATCCATCGATACATGAATCTTTAAACAGAAGACGTTTGAAGCACTTCCATTAACCCTTTCAATGCGTTACAATTTCATTTGTATAGATTGCGTGTATGCATCATAAGGAAAATATCGTTTAGCCAAATTTTTTGAAAATGGAAAACAAAAGCTACTGTCAATAAATGTCTTTTATTCAGAACAAATATGGAACATAAAAATACAAAATAATTAATGCAAGCAGTGTAGATAAAGACGCATTCTTCGCACATCATTATCAAATTGATACCTATCCCTTTTGTGTTTTGAATAGCACTAAATCATAGTTATGCAAGGCATTCATTTGACAAAACAGTTAGACAGTCTTTACTAATTATTTTAAGAGACAATTGTGTGGAAATGCTACTCCTTAAATTATATTCTTTTCATTAAAAGCCAAACATACTTAAAAACAAAACATCGTCACAGCTAAATTCTAGACAATAGAAACTGGAATCAAGTTCTAGAAGTAATTACTATCGATATATATAAAATAACAGAACAAACTTACATAGTTATATCTATGAAATCATAATTCGATCCATCACAAACCATTATACTATATCAAAACATTATATACAATAAATTAAGCTAATTGTAAGTTGTAAATTCACAGATTAATGAAATTTCAATCTGGCTTTACATAACAGTGTAAAATGAACTATGTATTGACACTTGACAATCCATAGCCTGAAAATGGTATTGTATCTATTGATGAAAGTAATGAATTTAAATATAAATTATTGAATCACTATTCATTTTTTTTTTAGAATCGGTTGGGCATAATAGTGTCTGAAGTTGATTTATGTTTGAATGTGCTATTTTTATCTATTTCTTTTAATAAATTTTAAGTATATATGTTAAGGTATCCAATTATCTTATTATTGATGAATTTTACCTATCTGACATACTTGACATTTTGACATAGATACACTCGGATGAGTCAAAGCAATGTGACTTCGCCAAAAAATATTTGCCGACAACTGAATATTAAGGATAGTGTAAATCACTAAATGCCTTAGAATTGTGTATCTTGGACACATAATATCCTCGTATCTTTTTGGTGCATATTTTACATGCATCATCAATTCATGACAGCTTAAGTCTAAAGTAAATCTTTATTGAGATCTACCGCATATGAAATTTCCTCAATAATATGACGATATTTCAATTAGAATTACTTCAACTAAAATGGTCGAATTTAATTTACGTACAGTGTTTTATGCCTGCTGTAAAATCTTGCAATGGTTGCAATCTTGAGTGAATGTTGAAAAAGTTTTCTCATATCAGAATTTTCTACCATACGGGGCTTTGAGGATCCATACAGACCTTAGTTCATTTGGGATTCCACAATTTTATTATCGACCTCAGGAAGACAAGAGGATTTACCTACTGAAAGTGAATTGATCTTCAGGAGAATCTGTATATTCCTGTTAAAACTTAAACAATGTAAATGGTTTAGTTTAACAGAATCGAATTTGTGATAGAAACTTTTATAAATATCTCTTTCCAATTTTTGGCGAGAGGTAATTTCTTGGCCTAAGGTCAGTACCTAATTATATTTCCCTCAAACAAGATTGGAAAACAATTTAATGCACTATTTATTGAACCTCCTACCCTATGTTTCACTCACAATAATATTAAATTATACTTCATTCTTGTTTTAATCGTTCGAAAGTTTTGCTCAGAGTTCAAAGTTACAATATTTGTTTCATCAATTTAATTTGAAGCGCAATAATTTTAAAATATACAAAATTTAATCTTTAACTTTATCCGCTTATATTTTCATAATAGATTAAATCATTCAATTTGTTAATTGTAAATGTAGGTACAAGTTATATTCTTTAATTCAAATAAAAAAAACCCCCACTTATATCTTAAACTAAACTATTACTCATATCTAAATATTATCTGAAAACTCGGTAACTTAGAGGTTTGGTAAAAGAAAGCCATTTAAAATTATTTAGCTAATGCATGCATTTTCAAAGCGATGTGAACATAGACTAACAAGGAGAAATATATGTTTTTGCCACCTTTTGCATAATATTTTATTTTGCAGTAGACCAATATTTAAACTTTAATACTCATAGATTAAAATGAACATATTTAAAGTGAGCTGTTTAGAATTCATAGAAGTAAATTATATGTAACTAACACACATTCGTCGCTGTCATTTTGTGCCCTGACAATACATCAGGTCTACGAAATCTTGTAACCATTTCTAAATACCTCCCTTCCATTATATATTACATATTCATATTAGTCTCTTAATATATGTTAATTGAATAAAAATATCCATACTTATATACCAGGGATGGCCAGCGCACAGAACGGTCAATCGTAGATCTATAGAATGAGTTTTTATTGTCATCTCATGATATAATTACAAACAATATCAGTCGATTATAATCAATAATTTATCAACATGTCGCTCCTTGAAAAATGTGGCTTCCCTTGTTATATATCATACGGGTAAGGAAATAAATATTTTTTAGTTCAGAGCTGAGCAGAGTAAGATCTTTGTTTCGATTTGCGAACATCAACACTAACAATAAAATGTACACAAAAAACATATTAGTTATACCTGAAAAAATAATACATATTCCTTCCATTACTGAATAATATGCTTTTTCGAACAGGATTTTTTACAGGCCTTCCACAAAACATTCAAACATTTACCATTTAAAAAATAAAACTTCTCTTTTTCATACCTATTACCAAAAACTTAAGTATTTAATAAAATAGAATAATTTATATTTCAAAATTATTAATTTGCTAAGTGAGAATGTGAAAGTACTGATTTTATGTCTCTCCATTTACAACAATAAATTGATTGAAGTATAAGGTTTCCGACACCTATAACTAAATCTATAAACTAATCACACATTTTAAATTAATTCATCATTCATATTAATTTAATTAACACGATAAAGATACCATTTAGAGTCAGAATAATTTAATACCACACTTTATTATATCAACTCTAAAATTGATTATGAAATATTTATCGATATATTTATTTATCGACACCCTTGTAGTAAAAGAATCATCGTTAACAAAAGCAAATTTTCTTAAATCTGAGAAACAAATTATGATTGAGTGAAGGTTAACCACTCATTATATAAGAGTTCAAATGTAGACTTTTATAAATTTTGTTGTACAAATTATGTATTAAGCTTTAATTTTCAACATATTTTGGATGTATTCAAGAAGACTTATTGCCTGTCCATCTGGCGTGACAAAACAATTCACCGTTCAAATGTTATAATCAAATCCTTCCAGTTAATGATAATTTTTATGTATTTTTTTACAGTGTTTTTCTATAATTATAATTGTATAATGAATAAAGTTGAATAAAATATCTAAAAGACGTAAAAAACTTTATATTGCTATTTTTGTATCAAATAATACGTTATAAAAGAGTCAATATTTTTTGCATTGAATAGATTTACAAATTACAATATTCATATTTGCAATGAATTCAGCGGTAAGTAACTTTGTTGAAGATCATTTTTAATATAAAATTAAATTTGATTACCTTGTTACTCCACTTGTTGCGTAACAAACTGTGACACAAGTGGATAAGGTAACAAAATTATCAAATTCAATTTTGAATTATAATATTCATAGTTCTTATTTATAGAAATCAAGATTTGTAAATAGTTGAATCATTGCTGATTAACTTGATAATTTCCTTCATTGCAGGACAAGGAGTGTCAAAGTTTAAGTTAAATAATTAAAATTAAATCATTATTGAAAAATACAACTAAACTACATATCACTATCACTAATTAAATGATCGAGTCCTTTTTACAGCTTAAAACAAAAAATATGTTGACAGTTAAATAACCATACACCATGCCTTCATCTTTACTTTGGTATATTTGTTCAAAAAAGAAAAAATCTTTTTTTGATAAATTTTATTACAGATATACAGTATCTAAAATCTGGTACTAAAATTCTTAGTCTATTTTACTACAATCTATTCATAAATACATTATTTATTTTATATTATGATCAGTGGCGTAACAGATGGGTCCCTACGTTTAAATTTTGAGGAGACCCCGGGAGTCTTCTTTTTTCAATTGAATATTTTCTTTATAAGCTTGTTTAATTGGGAGTATCTTTAAAATAGTTTGTCTTAAAATAATTGTTCCATCACGATCGCAAAACAATGTCAAGAATCCATTACAAAAAAAATAAGATTTAATATTATTTTATTTGGAAAAAACAATTTCTCGTTATAGTATAACAGCAGGACTTGTGCCCACGTGCCATTTACACAAACGACCTATGAGCATAGTAACAAACACCCACTGTAACGATTACTATGATGATTGCACCTATTGAAACACTAAATAAATTACTTTGTTTTATTTTTATAGAAATTTATTTTAAATAGAAAAGAAAGGTCTGTGACAAATCTGTTAACCATTCATATTAATATATTTTTTTTAAACCATGTCCGCTCCCAATGTGGAGCATATGGACTCCTAATGGAGTTTATCTCAACAGAAGTGTTTCTACGAGAACTGCTTGTTACTCAGTTGCTCAACCTCTCTTCTTCCAAAGAGAGTAAGGATAGAAGGATAGGGCTAGGACAGGATTAGTGGTAAGCTAATCGCTCTCGATACGCCCCGTTCATAGGATAGGATGGGTGAGAGGGGGGAATTCAAGACATCACATACATCCATGCCTTTGAACAGAAGTTCATAAATCGATTGAAAAATCAATTTATAAAACTGTCCGTACCGGGATTTGAACCCGGGCCCTCTGTAGCCGAAGCCAACAACGTTGACCACTCCACCACACAGGCGAATATATTAATATAGTGACTAATAAAAAAATTTACTTACACCCAATTCTTTTTTACGCGATACATTGGTTCCAGAAACAAACACTTAAAAAAACCTCATTTTCATATAATTTGATAAATTGGTTCGAAAAATCTAAATATCGCGCAAAAAAGTATTAAAAATGTATGAAAAACTAAAATTTTGCTCTTGAAATTCGCGTCAAAAAAGTTTTTTTTACATATTAACCATTAATTTCTTTATTTGATACTTAAATACAATGAGAAATAAATACATATTATGTTTACATGCATAATTGTATTATCTTTCTTATATATCTCGTATTGAATATTGAATTTTGCTCTGACTTGTTTGATAAAAGCTGTTTTTCCTAGATTCTTGATCTGAGTCGAATATTGGATTTTTTTGATGATCTGACGGTTAATTATTTTTCTTCACAATAACGGACGGATATTCAGGGTGCATTTATTTAGTAAATTTAATAGATATTCGGCTCTCTGTGTTTGGATAAAATTTATGGCCGAAACAAGATTTTAACAAGATTTAGAACAAAGTGATCAATCCAAGATTTTGCGAAAGTTCACCGCTTCTTCTGTGCAAATTTTTTGGAAGAAAAAAAAACACGTAACAACAAGTAAATCGCGTTAAAAAAAGAAACGGTCCAAAAAACTCGCGTAAAAAAAAATTGTAAAAAGAGGACTGGGTGTGTATATAGAAATAAGATCTGTATCATTGAACACTTTCTATTTTATTTAAAACAATCGTCTATTATAATATAATTTATCACTTAAGGTTTTGTCAATAAAAAGTGTTATTCTGAAAAATCACACTAAAACGCTTATAACGAGCGAAACCGCTACTGATTTTAATACATAATGTAGAATTAGTAAAAAAAGTGTTTTATTTTTATTTTTATTTGATATAAGAAGTCTTTAAAATGTATATCGCAAGAATGATTTAAGCTTGTTAATGATGTCTTTCATTCCGGTATGTGCATGAAATACAACGTAATAATTTTAATGATATGTCATTGGAAAATATTGGTTGATGTTAAGACATTAAGTGATTTTTTAATTAATGTAAAATGAAAAATAGACACTTTTGTTGATTTAGCTCAGTTTTGACTAAATTGTCAATTACTGACTTCTTGCAGCAAAACGACATAAATATATATATATTCATTTCAGTGCAACTTTTTTTGTGTGCATGTTTATAAATACATATACGCCCAATGGTCACAGCACATTTTTAAAAGAGGTTTAATATATTTGTGTAAAAAATATTTCAATATATTATCTATGTATAGTAAAGACAAATAACTTTCATTTAAAGAAAATCGATAATAATAAAATTGTCACTCATTCAGTCTTTCATGCTATATCATACTTTGAGGAAATAGTAATGTTATTCAAATATAATAATGCATTGATTTTGGATAGATTCAGATGAATGATTAATTTTTAAATGGCTTACAAGTATTCTAGATTCTCATTGAACTGCAGTGCATGGTGAAAAACAATATATTTTCACGATCGATTCTGCAATATTAATTGTACAATAATATATATATATATTCATTTCAATACAATTTTATGTAATTCTAAGGTACAATATTTTTTTTATGCTTACAATATTTGAACGAATATATATTTGATAACTCGTTGAGTTTATCACATATACTTACATAATTTTATCATAATAATAAAATTACTGAATATGTATATGGTATTCGATCTTGTGACATTAAAAATATAATTGAAAAATTTCTCAGGGCTCATCGGACAAAATTTCTGTAATGGATAAAAATGTAATGGTTGTGTAATCTGTATAGATAATGTACAGTAACTAGGCATATTTTATACGAAAGAATCAACCACGGCTTAAATAAAATATTATTCGAATGAGTTATATTAAAAAAAAACAGCTTTATGTTTTACGTGACCTTTCATTCTTTAATAACTGAGTCATCCAAAATTCAAAGTACATTTCAATAAATAAATTTAATTTCATACTTTATATATAATATATAAAACATATTATCAGATTCATTATTTTGATGACTTTCATTGTGAGTGGAAAGAAACCTGTTGCTCGTATTAATCGCAATAATTAGGTTTATTAAAACTCACAAGGAAAAACATATTTATTTCTGTATTTTCTAAAGAAAATAACAGCAATATTAACTAAGAAAAAGTATACTTGAAGCATTCAAGTAATCTATTTACAATTGAGGATCAGGTGCATTCTTGGCATACCCTAATTCCCTTAAAACTCTTTTAATATCCTTATAAACTGATGCATCTTCAATTGTGCCAGGTAGTTTCACTTGTTTGCTCCGGGCCAAATCTGCCATGGAGCGCCTCAAAGTCTTTCCAGACCTGGTTCGTGGAAGACCGCTGACTGCAGCCGCTTTATGGAATGATGCAATCGGTCCTATTAACTCTCTTACCATGCAGACTAGCTCGCGAGCTATCTCGGACTCATTGCGATGGGCATCTGGTAAAAATTCAAAGATTAATAACCCAAAATAGATGATTGTTCTAATATAAACATAATACATTCACTGACACACAACAAATGCATTCTGATATCGCAATTCATGAAAATTACTCAGTGACTAAAAATTAAAAAAAAAATCAATAGGGCACCTGCCTGTATTACTTTTTATATTGTGAGGATACAAGGAAAAGTTTTAACTTTTACGATTTTCTACCAAATTATAATGCTAGGTCTTATCTTTTACTAGAAAAAATTTCAATTCAATTTACTTCCCAAAATATTTCTCAAAATTAATAAATCCATACTGAGCAAGTCAATCTATGAACATTGGCTACAAGGAAAATTGGTCAAGTCAATACCAATAATAGAAAATTTAAATTAACTTTGATTATTCCACGTATTGTGTAACTAACTGTGACACGTGTTTCGCCTCTTTCAGAGGCATCTTCAGACTTACTATCGCAAAGTTTGCTTAAGTAATGAAGCAAGATTGATTCTAACATTTTAAAATTATAAAATTACAAAATGGATTGGGTTTTTTTTCCTTTTAAGAGGAGCAAGGAGGGGGGTGTAGAATCGAAATAAAGCAAACAGATAATGATACTAATTTTACTAATGAGTTGTAAACAATCAGAATGGGATTTTTCTTTTTTAATGGAAGCAAAGAGGGGATTATAAAATCGAAACAGTGCAAACAAATTTAATCATACTACTAATGACGTTAAACATTACAAACTATTAAAACTAATGAGCTGCAGTCAATCATCTAGGTTTGTGATTACTCTATTAATTGGAAACAATTTGAGTAACGATTGAGTAAGATTTGTAATTTAGAAATACTCCACCGAGTAAATAAAAAGGGTTTAAAGATGAATAGCTTAGAATTTTTAGAAATTAATAAAACTCTTAACAAAAAAGAAATATTATTAAATAATATTCTTAATAGCACAGGCGGTTCCCCGTTACTCAAATTGTTTCCAATTAATAGAGTAATCACAAACCTAGATGATTGACTGCAGCTCATTAGTTTTAATAGTTTGTAATGTTTAACGTCATTAGTAGTATGATTAAATTTGTTTGCACTGTTTCGATTTTATAATCCCCTCTTTGCTTCCATTAAAAAGGAAAAATCCCATTCTTATTGTTTACAACTCATTAGTAAAATTAGTATCATTATCTGTTTGCTTTATTTCGATTCTACACCCCCCTCCTTGCTCCTCTTAAAAGGAAAAAAAACCCAATCCATTTTGTAATTTTATAATTTTAAAATGTTAGAATCAATCTTGCTTCATTACTTAGGCAAACTTTGCGATAGTAAGTCTGAAGATGTCTCTGAAAGAGGCGAAACACGTGTCACAGTTAGTTACACAATACGTGGAATAATCAAAGTTAATTTAAATTTTCTATTAAAATGAACTTCCACAAAGTTACCGCCGAAACCATCGAAAGTAAGTCAATACCAAGCTCACATTCAAAGAATGTGGGAAGAACCGTGTGGTGGCCATATACTCCAAATAGAAAGAGGAAATGGATATTTAAAAAAATGGAAATGATAGAAGTCCAAAACCTAGTACACTCAGTGATCTGAAAATGACGATTTATTTTGCTTGATGAACTTAATTGTCCTGATTTATAATGTATACTTTTGCTCTTTTTTACCCCTCAAAAGAATAAATAAATTATTTACAACAATTTATGATTATTTTATTTACTTTAACAAGTCAATTTCAATTTTACCCTCTTAACAGTGAAAATTTAAGATTTCGACTGAAGGTGCTTGGTGGAATTTCATTATTAAATTTGAATCGTTCAAATTATGTACATTCACACAAATTTTGACACTAACGACCTGGTTTTCGCCTTTCGGCATCTTCAGGCGTTCAAGTGCACGGGTAAACTTGAACTGATGCTTAGTAAATGAATGTTTCGTGTTTATATCAAAAATAAATGTATCATTGAGTTTAAAGCCATTGCTGGCGAAAAGAATTAGCTCATGGGAATGCCCACAGATTTGAATGGTGAGTAGTTTTAAGAATTATATACTAAAAAGTTAGTTGTATTTTGAGCAAAAGGCAAATTTTCTAATAAAAAATGCTTCAACAATTCCATATTAATAAAAACATTGCTAATGAGTAGAGACACGTATTTTTAACATCTATTTGAAAAAAAATAGCGTTTTGACGTTAGAATTTCGCATTTTGGAGCAAATAAAATTTCAAATTTAAGCATATATTTAGCGTTTATTTCTTAATCGTTGTTTTCATAGTAAATAAATTAAAAAGTCAAATTAAAATTTAGCTTACTATACAATAAACGATCTCTTGATAAAAAGGTTTTAAATTATACCAAAAAATACAAAAACGACAAGAATTTAATTCAAAATAGAGGGAATCATACATTCACACAAAAGTTCAAATAGAGTATTCATGAGTATAAAACATTTGAAATTGTTGTAAAAAATACAGTATAAGAAAAACATGGGTTCAAAACCAAAATTCTTAAAATTTATTACAACATGTTTTAAAAGATGAGTGGTGAGCCGAGTACGGTGATCTATTACAATCACACTATAAATGACATTACTACCGAATTCAAAATGTTTCATTTTACTACAAGTAATAGCAGAAGAGTAATTGATTTAACCCCACTTTGAATATTTAAAACTAAATTTTTACAAATGTGTGAACAACCTTCCAAACATTGAGTGGTAAATAGTGGTAAATTTGATTATAAAATATTGTATGAATGCTTGTCAACACAACCAAGAGGAAAACACAATTATATTAATACTAACTTAAGAGTGTGCAATCATATACTACAGATGAAGATTAGACCACCGAGTCCGGAAAGCTTTCCAGTAATTATTCATTTAAGAAGAAAATCGAATTTTGTAAAATTTCGCAATAATTTCGCACATATCGCATTTATCGCTTCTATGTCGCATTTATCGCAAAACGCGATAATCACGTATCTCTACTAATGAGTAATTCTTAATATTATACTATATTAAGCAAAAGACATTTTTAAAAAATATTTTCCTAACTAGTTAAAAAAATTGTATATATACAAAAACTTTAATCTCAAATTACCATAAACAAGAATTTTGACTTGGTTACTTTTCCTTGTTTGCCGACGATAATATGCTTTGTATGTATGTATGTAGATTGCACTTGATGTGAAATAAGACAATGCCAACGTATAATATTCAATGAAATTTGTTTCAAACAAATAAACGTGCTGACAGCTACATAGATAGAAATCAAAACCAAATTTATTGTGTACTTTTTGTTAATTTTAATTAATTCTTTGATTCCCTATAAAATCTAAATTTCATTTCTTACTTGGTCTCATTACAAACAGGCAGAGTGGTATCTCTCCCTTGGTGGTTTCAGGCACTCCAATAACTGAAGCATCAGCTACATCAGGATGACCTAAGACAACGTCTTCGAGGGCACTGGTTGAAAGTCGATGGCCAGCTACATTGATCACATCGTCATCACGAGCTGTCACAAAAACATTACCGCACTCGTCGATGTATCCCGCATCCATCGTGTCATAAAATCCCTATAAATATGCCCAATGAGTTAGCTCCCTTCCTTAATATACATCATAAACTACCTGATGAGAATAAAAGACGTTCGTAAAATGCTCACCGGATATTTTGAGAAGTATACTTGACGAAATCTGTCATCGGCTTGATACAAAGTGGATGCTGTACCTGGAGGTAGCGGCAATTTCACCACAATTCTTCCAAGTTCGTTAGCATCTGCTCGGGTACCATCCAATCTCAATATCTGAACTGTAAATATCAGCATTTGGTTAGCTAATAGCTGCACAATCTAAAAAATGTATAATAATTCACGGTACTTTTTCCATTCGTTTAAATATTTAAAACGATCAATATTTGGTAAGTTATTGACTGTCCGCACTAGGGCTTGTCGGTTTTCAAAAACCGGTTTTTCAACTTCATAACCGGTTGTGCCGAATTTTTCATAAACGAGTCTATAAACAAAAGGACAAAAAAAAATATTTGATGGCTTAAATACCATATGTCCCACATCATTATCCAGCGAAAGAGTATTTTCCGTATCAGAAAATTTTGTTGCAAAACAACCAGTGGACGCTTTGTGTTTTCTTTAATCATATTTTCTGAAGAGTAACACCAAATAATTTCTTGTTGTGCATTATTATGTATATAAATAAACAACATAAGAAAAATAAACTTTTTCTCGCTATTTTAATTGAATTATCCATTTTTTGTAAAACTTCGATCAATATTGACATTCGACAACCGGGTTTTGTATAAGCAGTGCGCACTATATTTTGTTTAATGCAATACAATCTACCCAAATAAAAATTCAACATTATTAAAATAAAAATCAGTAAATCAATAACCAATTCACTATATAAGCTAAGGACAACACAAATAGTTATATATATTATATAAGGCTACGCTGGTTTGACTAAAATGAGAGCAGAGCCCCGGGTAGAGTTATTTTCATGCCATCTTTTCGTTCGATTGTATGTAAATATTTGTATGTTATAAAACGAATAAATAATTTCCAAGTAATGCTATAAAATTTGTTGTGATAGCAGATATTATGTAATTAGAATACTCATTTTTAGTAGACCACCATAAAATAATAAATATAGTATAGTTGAAAAATCGTGTTTATTTACCATTATATCCTGGAACAGGCATCCCCGCGGAATATTTTGGCACACGCGTTGTGATTCCTTGCCCCAAACCAAGGCACGTGGCGGTGATTGCGTGCCCCGTCTCCGTTTGCCACCAATGGTTAAGAATGGGTACGTTAAAGACTCTCTCTGCCCACATCTGAAAATAAATATACAATTACAATCTTTCGGAAAACCACGTATGTATATGAAAACGTAATAATACTATTTTTAGAAAAAAAAAATTTTTAGGACACCTTGTTTTTGTTAATGGTAATCAACTGAAGTTTCTAAAACGTTTTAGGTTTCATGGGATATTTTTACTACAATAATCAAACACTGAAATATAAATAATAAAATAAAACTTATCGGAAAAGCCTGAAAACTTAATTCGTAAATACTTAAGTGACGTGGGCTTCGATAGGAACAACGTGACATATGGCAATTGAATTGACATTTACTTGGTAGACCTATCGTAAAAAAGTATCATTATTGATGACTGATTCGGTATCACGCGAAAGCGTGGCTCCTAAATAGCCAACAACATTATTTAAAAAATATTATACAACCAAATACATTACTTTTTACCCTACTTTGTGCATACAATATATTATTGACAAAGATTTTGTCATTATTTTTTTAATTCATGCCCGCTCCCAATGTGGAGCATATGGCCTCCTAATAGAGGTATCTCAACAGAAGTTATTTCTACGAGAACTTTTTGTTACTCAGTCGCTAAACCTCATTTTTTTTAAAGTGAGTAGAAGGGAATGAAGGATAAGGCTAGAACAGGACTAGTGGTTGACTAATCGCTATCGCTACACCCAGTTATTAAAGGATCAGAAGGATGGGAAGAGAGGAAATAATGTGAATTGACATCACAAACACCCAGTCTTAGACCACAACTTTGAATTTAATAAATCTCAAATTCACTGTGATCTTACCGGAAATCGAACCCAGACCTGCGCGATTGGTAGAGCAAGCTCTAATCAACTGGGCACCTGCTGTTTTCATCATAAAAATATTAAAGAATAATTTCAAAAATATGCTTTATTTTTATTTCCGCAATATAAATTTGAGCTCTCGAGAAGTGAAGTAAGCCAAGTAGTTAAATGATAAAGCTTTTTTATTCGGCCTTTAAGTACAATCACGTCTTTACTTAGTGTTTTGGTTGATTGCATACTTTTATTAAAGAAAAAAATACTATTGCAAATTGCTATATATATTTACTGAACTTACTTCACTTTTACGATACTTTAAAACATGTAGAATATTAAAACGCATTTAACTTATTCTTTCCTAAAACACTACTTGGCTCACTTCACCATTCATGTGTTTATTTATATGTAAATTCAACGGCATATTTGGCATATATGATTAGTATTTTTCTTAAAGGTGGTTTACAAAAGAAATAAAGTTAATATAAATATATATATACGTTAAATAGATTAAATGTTTAAATAAATTTAGTAAAACATGAACTAAATTCATCGGTATTTAAAAAAAACGCACCTTTACCATCATTATACTATGAATGTTTTCCGCAGTTTCACAAAATACATGTACATATTCGGTATGTTTTAACACACTGTTAACCCAAATATTTCAATGGACTAAACCTAAACTAAATAATTGTGACAGCTATTTCTTAATCGCTGTCAACTAATAAATGGAGTTTTGGAATTTGACTTTCAGTGCGCCCCCATATTCCCAAAATTTGCATTGTGGGCATTTGCACCCGTGTTAACTATAAATATATAAATATTAATGAAGATAAATAGTTAAAAACAACTGGATTTAAGTTGAAATATAATATCCTCACTCGCATGTAAATAAATACGCAAACAACAACGGCATGAAGCCTCATTTTAAAAGTCAAGTTTGAGTATTTTGAGAGTGCCCAACTTTTATAATTGTACTACTGAGTAGCTTATCTTGGAGGAACCTCGTGACTAACTCACAAATTCGCAAAATAATATGAATTCGAAATTTATTAACGAACTTCATATGGTCGTTGTTAAGACGAAGATGTTTATGTGGAAAATATTTGTTCCAAGTACATCTACTTAGAATGTTTTCTGCTATTAAACAACGTTACTATAATTTACTATATAACTTAACTTTTTTATTTGACTTCCTTTCGAATTCAAGTACAACAAGAATTTAAGAAATTTATAATATAAAATTAAATTTGAAAACTCAGTTGTTCCACTTTTTGTGGTACAACTTGTAACACGTGTTTCACCTTTTTAAAAAGCATCATCAGACAGACTATCGCAACCTGTATTAAACGCAGTAGCTGCGTCCAGTATAAAAAAGACAAACCCTGGCTTTTATTTTATAATTTATTACGTAAGATTTGAATTTTTTTTTAGTTTATTCGTAAAGGTTGCGATAGTCTGTCTGATGGTGCTTCTCAAAGAGGCGAAACACGTGCCACAAATTGTAGCATAAAAAGTGGAATAACAAATTTATCAGATTTCAGTTTACATTAAAAATGAACTTCCACAAAATAACCGCCGAATCTATCATTGATATTAAAGAAATTTATTTCTGAAACCCAATTAACAGCCATCAAATCTATTTCACTCGGCACTTAAAACTCTGCTTAACGAAAATTAATGATCTGCTAGGTTAACGAGTAGAGAAGATTTTTTTATTCATATTAGATATTGTCATGTATGCTATTTTTATACACTACTAACAAATTGTACCCCACTGGCTTCTTTGAAGCGACCCCGAGGCAACCGCTCTTCAAATAATGTAGCGATAAAAATGGTTAGTGAATTTCCTTGAAAGACAAACACTTTTATGTGAAGGTTTGGTGGCTTTCACATTTATTAAAAACTTTGCCGGCAAAGTTCAGAAATACTACTTTAATTGTCCATTTCATATTATTTACAAACTCTAGATATCACGGATGAAATATGAGGAAATCTTGAAAAGTAAACAAACAAATTACCCATAAGTAAACTTCACGGAAAGGTTGTGTTTGTACTTTTATAAATTGAATTTACTTTTAAAAAAATAAAATTAAGTACTATTTTCAAACGCATTACTACTTTTCTTCGCCGACTATTGTCGCAACCTTCTGACCACGATCACAATTCGGTTCAATTTCTGGCAAAAAATGTATGTAATGTCGTAAATACTATTTTTCAGTAATTCGATGTAAAATACGTCCATGCAGTGACGCTTCTTGGCTATGTGCCGCCCCTAGGTATAGATTAAAATAGCGCCCTTACTATTGAAATTAGTTAAAGTAATATTCAAAGAAGATTTTCTCTTTAATGATAAGTATTGTTTACCCATCCGTCATAATATTATTACCATGCTCAAACACACGCAATTAATCAATGTATATTTTTTAATTCATACAAATTATATCTGTTTAACAATTAAATTAATGCCTGCTAATTTATAATAGTCATACGTTTCTAATTTAAATCCTTTTTGTTTCAAATAGAATAAGTAGTTGCTGTGTTTATTTACTTCGACACTTTTGCTTTTTTGCCAGATCACAGAACTTATTCATTGTCAACGGTCGAACAGCAACTAATGAATCTTTTGTCGTCATACGTTCGAGCTTGTGTCGATTATTATTTGACGCTATTTAAAACTAAAAATCTTAAGTTTGTCATTGTTTCAAGATGAAAAACTCGTGAAAAGATAAAAAGTATTTTAAATGTTAATAATTCTTTTTCTATGTACTGTCTTCTTCCTGTCCAGTTTCATCCTAGAACCCTTTGTTATATATTGTATTGGCTATATACGTTATATAAGGTAAGTTTGCTTGTTTTTTTCTTTATTCATTTCTCAATATTGTCATATCCAAAAATCAACTTCGAAGATCTCCGAGCCATGATTTGAGCCCCGTTTTTTTAAAGCTCTAGTAAAATTATTAATATTTAAAAAAAAACTGATTCCACATTATTTATTTCAGATCAGGACCGATTTCAATCATCGCGAGTATCATCAGTCTACAAAATAAATACAGCATCACTTTGTATTTCTAAACAATGAAAAATGATGACAAAAGTGTTTTATTTATTTTTTCAATATAATGTAATGCCTTTTACTTCAAGAATCTTGTTAAACTCTCGACTCACTTTATTGTTAAATTATTAGATAAATAATAATAAGTATTATTATTAGTTACGCTTATTTTTCGGTTAGTATTATTTTTCACACAATCTTATTCTTGACAATGAATAGAACTTCTAAAAGTATAACCATGGTTAATATCACGCAAGTCAAAACGTCGAACGAATCTACCAAATATATGAAACATTACATTTATTTACATTACATTCATTATAGTATTTTTACAATAACACTCACTTTTGTCTCGTCATCGCAATGCTCTCCTGCAACGAAAACATTCCTGAGGGATTTAGTGGAGTATTTTCTTCCAAAACGCATTTCAGGGTCCTCCCTCTTTATGACACGAAAAGCTGTTGGTATCGTGAAGATGGCGTTTACTTGATGCTGATGAATTATTCTAAATAAAAATAAATTTGACGTATAATAATTTATGAAAACATTTACGCCTTATTTCTTTCATTTTCTATATAGCTATAATATTTTCTTATGCTATAATTAAAATAAATTACTTCTACTCTCTTATAAATATATTTTATTCATATTACATATTACCTATCGATTAGTCATTCTATTAACAAAAGCATTTTTATAATATATAATATAATTTGTTTAATTTTCAAAAAATGACAGCTAATTGACCAAAAGTACATATCGACAGGCTCAAATTTACTTGTAATCCTATAATACACTATCAGCAAAATTGGTCTAGGTCAGGCGTGAAGAACCTGCGGCCTTTTGGCTTCTCTGGTGCGGCCTTCTGGCCAATTCTGTAATTTTGGAAATTTATGTAAATTCGTAAATTCCTGATATAATCTGACCGTAAATTCCTGTTTCTGGCCAAAGATTCCCAAGTCAATGTTTACTGCGGCCTTATGTCAAATCAGAAAAATGAATGCGGCCTTTAGAGAAGAAAAGGTTGTTCTATGTCATGCTATTGTTTTACTGTTTTATCAATATCATTTGAAGTAAAAACAATACTGTAGAGTTTTTTTAATAGGTAATCCTGTTATGATTTTTGTTTGCAATATGTTCACGAAAAATTTTGCTACCAGTAGAAATTGAATTTCTTTTTCTGTGCAATGGTAATTAAGAATTTTCCACTCTAGAGGGAGAATTTAATCTTATACTTCACAACTGATACTACTAACCAGACCCCGTTTAAAAATAGATTATTTTTATTGTTACACTTATTTTTCGGTCGTGCGTGATACTCTAAAAAAATATATCATATTAGGTATTTTATGGCATTTTATCTAAAAAAAATAGCCACTCAAAATATGTTGCGATAAATATTTCTAAAAAGCCATAAAAGGAATTCACGGTTAATTTATCATATTTCACAAACAGATGTAATAATAATTGTATTTTATTTTAATTGTGTAACTGCAATTAAATTATCTTAGAAAGAGCCAATACCAGGGATGGCGAACATTTTTGGGTCCGCGTGCCAACAATCTTTAAAATTTTTTTTCTCGATTGTGTGCCCAAGCAGTAAAAAAAATAACAAAATAGAAAAAATCAAAAATGAATTTTTTAAACGATTTTCTTTTATCTTGGAAACATGAGAAAATTAATACAATCAAAATTTTATTTTTTGAAACAAAAATAAAATACTGTAAACCTGGAAATCGTTGGCGTGCCATCCAAATTCTCAAGCGTGCCACAGGTTCGCCATCCCTGGTATATACGAAGTAATCTTCTCGTAACCTTATTCTCAATTTATAATCATAAAATCAAATTATGCAACAACTTTTTTTTTTTTCAGCGTTTTTCTGAGACTGTATTCTAAGTAAATTTAATTCCCATTTATAGACATTACTTACCTAAAGTACTGTCCGGGGTCTGGTGTCCTGTCCGGTTTTCCCTCGTACATGATAGATGTAATCCCGTACAGAAGAGGTCCATAGCAGATGTAAGAGTGTCCAACTACCCAACCAAGATCTGATGCTGACCACCAAACATCGCCGTCTCGCATGGAGTATATTGCGCTCATCGTCCAGGCTAGAGTTGCTATATGTCCGCCCACGGGACGCTGGACGCCTTTTGGCGCATCTAAACAAAACGATAACTTTGGTATTAAGTAATTTATATCAATCCACTTCCAATAATAAACCTTGCGTTTTCTATAAACAACTAAATGGCTAAAAAAATCTCTAGGGCTTATTACCCTGAGTCATCGAACAGAGTAGCTTATAAATTATCCCGTTAGATTCACATGCCGTATATTTAATATTATATAATACGAAATTACATACAGCCTGTTGAGGCTTTTGATACATTGCCATTCGCTACCCTGTAGCGACAATGAAATCAGCCGAAAATACTTAAACTTTAAGGTTTGTGTTGTACTTTTTAAATAGCAAATTATGATTTTATTTACTTTCTTTTACGGTTTATGATAAACGATTATAGTAGGTTTTTTCGTAAACTATTATCTGTATCTAGATATTTTTACTTCCAAATATCAATAATTGTAAATGTAAGATTTTTCTTGTAAATTAAAATATTTCAGTGTTTCATTAAAATGGTTTACCTTATCACACAAGAGTTGTTTCTTCTTTAAATGTTGTGCGCTTGATCAAATATATTTTATTTTATTGTTTCAAAGTCGGATTAAAATAATTTATTATTTTCAATTTAAAGGAATTGATTAATACCTTGAAACAGTTGATTTTCACATCAAACAATTCACATTACCGGCATCTCCAATCAATAGAATCTTGCTTAAAAACGTTATAATTATATTACTTTTCGGAAAATAAAACATGATCGATGGTTAGTGCAAAAATGTTCTTTTAGTACATGTTCTCATTCTCAGAATTCATATTTTCACTAACAAACGAATCAAAATGTTATTGTTATCAAGCACATGTCAAAAATTGCTGTTATAGCCTTAACTGTTCATTCTTGCACCTATTGACAGTATTTTGAATTATGGATTGAATCATAATTATTACACACCTGTAGTTCCAGAAGTGTAAAGAATATAAAGGGGCTCGTTCGCTTCGACTGATACACATGGATGTGGGTCGGCCATTTCGATGGCCTCGTTCCAATCAATATCCATTTCGGGGTCCAGCTCGCACACTTGAACTGCTCGACGCTGGTACATAATACACTTGTTGGGCTTGTGGGTCGATGCTGCAAGAGCATCGTTTAAGATTTCTTTATATCTGTAAAATAAAAAAAAACCATCAAATTATAATGATCAAATTGCCTTTTACTTTATAAAACTTTATTGTAATGAGTAAACTTATCAACCAGCTCCAAATTTAATTATTGTAAATCTAAACAATTTTTATTTGACTAGACCAGGCGTGGGGAACCTGCGGCCTTTTGGCTACCCTGGTGGGGCCTTCTGAAAGACCTAAAAAAAAAGATCCCACGCTGCTAATTTGGGCAAATCCGTAAATTCTTGGGATTTTTGATGTCAATATCCTTGTAAGACCTAAAAAAAAAAGGTCATACGCTGATAAGTTTATGAAATCTGCAAAATTCTGGGCTTTAAAAATTGGTATGATTTTTTTTCCGGCCAAAGATTCTCTAGTCAATGTTTACTGCGGCCTTGTGCCGAATCAGAAAAATGAATGCGGCCTTTAGAGAAGAAAAGGTTCCCCACCTCTGAACTAGACATTTTGGTTGTTGAATCGAGGCTTTACTGTGTATATCGACATATCGTATAAGCTCACCTTACTACTTTATTGGGTTCAACTCCACAACTAGCGGCAATTATCACTTTTGGCTGGGCGTGTTCGATCCGAGCACATAATTCTCTCGCAGCAAAACCTAAAGTAAACAATAACGTTAAAACATACTATCCAAGATTTTTAATTTAAAATCTTTCAAGCAGTTATGCGATCTTTTAAATAGATCATAATATCATGAAGACTGGAGGATCATATGATTATTTATATCATGATTGGTTATAGCATGTCAGCTCACAAAATTCTCAACATTCAACCCTTTTTTACACGGTAGATACGACCCACAAAAAACCGTGTAAAAAGTGATAAAATTCATAGAAAAATTGAAGATTGGTTCTCTGAATGTAATACTGTGGAATATAAATTCATGAAAAAAGGGTAATAAAGACCCAGTCAACTACACAACATATTATTCATAATATTTATTTTAATTAAGAAAAATAATACTACTTATCGCTGCTTGATTACATATGGGGCGGGCTTTCATCACGAACTGGACATAAATTGCTTTAATCGCTAAAAAAATCCGACACGTCCAATTTGTCAGGATCTGATGAAGCCTTTTGTTGGTAGTTATTGTTGTGTGTTGTTGAATTTCTTATTATTGGGAAATTCGTTATCCGCTTTTTTGTTTTTTTCCGGGAGTCGTGTAAGAGAAAATAAATTGTGTACAAAAATAGTATTCGTTCTTGTAAGTGGACCGTGTTATTTCAAACCCGTGTAAAAAAAGAATTTAGTGCAATTATAATATGAGCATATTATAAATTCAGGAAAAAAATGTTTTTTACCTCCAAACACCACAGAATGAACGCCTCCGAGTCTTACGGTGGCCAGCATCGCCATGATGGCTTCTGGGATCAGAGGCATGTATATCAAAACTCTGTCCCCTTTGTTTACTCCCAGAAGAGCCAAAGCTCCAGCCAAGTGGGAAACCTTGGATCGTAAAGTAAACACCCAATTAGTCACACTTGTATTGGAAGTGGAAGTATTCAAAAAACGAGATCCCTGATGTATTTTAACTGTCCATAAAATCACAAATTAGTGGTCCGATTATGACCATGGAAAAAATTAATAGAAAACTATAATATGAAACCACTCGCCGACTCGCCATTGCCAACTGATATATTATTATTTTTTTACCATTTCCGCTCCCAATATAGAGCATATGGACTCCTAATGGAGTTTATCTCAACAGAAATGCTTCTACGAGAACTGCTTGTTACTCAGTTGCTCAACCTCTCTTTTTCCAAAGTGAGTAGGAATAGAAGGAAAGGGGTAAAACAGGACTAGTGGTTAGCTAATCGCTCTCAATACGCCCTGTTCATAGGATAGAATGGGTGGGAGGGGGGAATTCAAGACATAACATACATCCATGCCTTTGGACAGAAAATTCATAAATCGATTGAAAAATCAATTTATAATACTGCCCGTATTGGGATTCGAGCCCGTGCGGCAGCCAACGATGTTGACCACTCGGCCACACGAGCGGCCTTTATTATGTAGTATTTATTAAATAGTCTATGATTTCCTTATTTTTTAAAAGAAAAATATTAGAGGAAACTGAGCATTTTTTGACTGTTTCTAAGTTAAAAGACGTCAGTGTCTTTTTGCGATTGAGAGTGAAATCTTAACTTCTCGCGTATCAATTTTATGACAATAGACATATTGAATAGTTTTATAGCCACTCCTTGATTTTTTGTTTGGTGATATTACAAACTTCTTTACATATTTCAACTTTTTTAGGTTGTTTGAATCGAATACATCGAGTACGAATTTTCCTTCGCTTTGAAAATTGAAATTGCATTGAAAATATATACAGTCAGTTTTCGACTTACGACGGGGTTCCGTTCCGCCACGTATCACGTAAGTCGAATTTCATACAAAAAATAGACATTCAGTTCTCAACTAACGACGGGGTTCCGTTCCGCCACCTATCACGTAAGTCGAAATGGTCTTAAGTCGAATTTCATACAAAAAATTGACATTCAAAGTGAGTGGTACGTTAATAGTATTTATTTCAGAATATGTACTATGTGTATATATATTTATAATTATATATATATATATATATATATATATATATATATACAATATATAGTATGTATCAGGCGGCATACCTTTGAAGATTTTTAGGCATTCCATTATTATCATCTAGTTCTTTTAATTATTTTTATTTTTCTTCTGTAGCACGTTTCTCCGCAATATCAATAAAATCTTGATTTATGAGCTCTACGACATTATTTTTTAAATTTTGGTCTCCGTCGTAAGTCCGAATGGTCGTAATTCGAGGTGGTCGTCTGTCGAGAACTGACTGTATTGCATTTATGCACGTATTAACTACTAACTGGATTACTATGCTTCTCAAATTATTAATTAATTATTATCAAACTATATATATCAGTTTGACTCCGTTATAAGATATTTTTCATGATTGGGTATTCTAATAAAAAATAGGTTGTTGTAGTCATTTACAATTTAATTATATCGTATAAACTTGTAATTTTTTTCAACAGAAAACTTTTACTGTCGAACAAATCAAAACTTTTTAAAATGTAATTAATTATATAAGTATGGCATACTATTTTTTAAACAATTCACAAAAGTTGTAGAAAAATGGGAATCGACGAGACCCTTCCCCAAATACGTAACTAGAGGAGTGGAGTCATGCTCTGGAATGGCTGGATGGAGGTATTAAAGGATGACAAAGCGTTGATATCAGAAAATATGTTAAAAGAGTATTAGTCATTTTAATTGAGTAATTTAAAAAAATCCATTTTTCATCGTTATAATTTCAATACGCAGCTTAAATCATATGCGCACATCAAGCATCAGATAACTTCTACAAATTTAACAGATTAATTCAGCATAATCGATTACAATTATAAATGGTTTTCACTACTCTTGATATTTAGGAGAATTAAAAAGGAAGGATATGTAACAGACACTAAGTTTTACTAACACGAATTCATAGATTGATTGAAAAACATTATTGTGAGAACTGAAAATAATATATGCAATAAAAAATTGTAAACTAATAAAAAAAAATCTTGGATAGAAAATTGAAAATAGTCTTATTACACAATTTGAGTTATTCTCATGGCGAACTCTGACAGATTCTAAAAATGAATTGTTTGATTACAAGTGTTTTTTGTTTTGAAAAAGAAGCCGTAATGTTTTCTTAGAAAGTCTGATGAATATTATATTAATGGAATGAATACTTAAAATAGCATTGGTATAATTAAGTTACGTGTTTTCCAGAATCCTAAGAATTTTAAAGTAAAATTTTGAATGTATATTATCAAGAAGTAAAACTGGACCCTTAGAATAAGGCTGACATAATTCATGGCTCCCTTTTATTATAAAATGAATAACTCGGTTCAACCTGGGCCCAAGGCTTATTATCGCATTAGTTAACTGAATCATTCCCAATACCCGAAAAAAAATAATAGTTTAATTAACAATGCATACTATGGTTTTATGGATTATTACGTTTGGCAATGTCACTTGTCAGCATTCGCTAAATACGTTCAATGATAACGACACACAAAGACCGCGAGAGGCATGAAGAGAATGCGTTTGCAGATTTTTAGATCGACAGATCAATTTAGACAAAGATACATTCCAATACATAAAATAGAAATAACATAATAAATTTGAGATAGACACTATGTTTAATTCAAAATAGAGACTGAAAGATTTCATTAATACTGCTCATTCTTGTGCTAGTAATATTTTGTGTAAATAGTTTGACAATCTATGGTTTATAAATAGTTATTAACAGAGCATCTATGGTTAGTAAACATTTTCATTTTACCTGATCTAGCAAATCTGAGTAAGTAACTCGTCTGACAACATGTGTCAGAGGGCTGTCGTGGACCAGCGCTACTCTTCCTCCTCGCCCTGCAGCCACGTGTCTGTCCACAGCATTGTAGCATGCATTCAGCTCGCCACCAACATACCTAAAAATACAGAAAATATATTCTTAAACCACTTCATTTAATCAGCAACGACAGAGATTGTCAGATGAAACAAAATGAAGATGAATTACATATGTATTGTTGTTGAAATATGAGTTCCAGGTTTCAAAGCATTGCAAAGAAAAGATATCTTTGGGTGGCTATTTTCAATAGCAGTCAAGGTGCGTGTTACGTTAGAAAAGTTTGGACACTCAAAAGTTATGCTTCAAGCCTTAGAAATATGCTAACGATCAAATAGCTGCGTCTGAGTTTATCTCCAGGCAAATTCAAAATCAATTTTCAAAAAATGGGAGTTAGTGGTAAAGCTTGTCGGTGACATTCGAAAACCGGTTTTTCAACTTCGTAACCGGTTGTGCGAATTTCCCATAAAAGCGTTTATAAACAAAATTACCGAAAATTTGGATCTTTTATTTGATGGCTTAAAGACCATATGCTCCACATCATAACCCAGCGAAAGGGAATTTTCGATATCAGGAAATATTGTTACAAAACTATCAGTGGACACTTTATGTTTTCTAAAACCATATTTTCTAAGGAGTAACAACAAATAATTTCTTGTTGTCTATTATTATGTATTTAAATAAACAACATAAAAAATGAACTTTTTCTCGCTATTTTGATTGAATTATCCATTTTTCGAACAATATTGACATTCGGAAACCGGTTTTTTCAAAAGTCGGTTTTTGTATAAGCCCTAGATAGTGGTATCATTTCTCCTCAAGTTGATCTTTAGTAAATCTCGAGTAATTTAAAAAAACTCATTTGACTTAAAATTTCAAAATAATTAGCGGATTATCAATTATGAGTAGTAATACCAAATATTTATTTCTCAAAATGAAATCGCACTATGATACCCAGTCAAAAGTAGACATCTAATCAAAAATTACCAAAATTAGTAATGGAAAATGTTAAAAAAAGTGCGCTTAGGGGTGAGCGATCGGTATGCAATCAAAAGTCACGAATAAATAAGATTTTTCCTAAGTTAGCCTTAATTTGACCTTTTCATACTGTTTATATCGCTATAAAATAAAACATTCAGAAGCACTAAGTTCAAGATAACATATTTTTCATTTAATCTGATCTTCTAATCATCAATGAAAGATTATTCTGCAGATCGTTATCAACTCTTGGTGTAATGCTATTTACGTTTGAATGACGTATTTTTACCGGAAGACGTAAAGAAAAACAAATCATATGTAGAAATATTCATTGAAAATGTCCATTTTCTAGTTCAGCGCGAATGTATTATTTATGAATTTTGTCACATATTATAAGGAAATTTTCCACAGAAATATGAATGTGCATAATTACTCAACGCACAAGCGTCTGCGTAATAATTTAACTTTTAGAAAACGCATCGTTCATTCAGAAACGTAGTACAATTCATTTATAATGCTATCGTTTTGAAATAATGTCAAATGAATGATTGAAAATAATCCTTTTAATTCTCTTTATTGATCTTTAATTCCAATGCCTCATTTCACCCAGTTTACTGTCCATACTTTTCATTTAGTATCAGAAGAGTGATAATTGTGTTCTATGAAGTCGGGTCCTAATAGAGGACTCTTAAGGCGCAGCGGTTAGCGTTGTTGGCTTCCGCGCAGGATCTCACAGGTTCGAGTCACAGTACGAACAGAACTTTTTAAATAGATTCATCGATTTCTGCTCGAAGGCATGGGTGTTTGTGATATCAAAAAAAATCCCCCCCACCCTTTTCGAACCTTTAGGGCGTAGCGAGAGCGATTAGCTAACCACTAGCCTTATCTTTCTATCCCTACTACTATTCATTCGGAAAAGAGAGGTTGAACGACTGAGTAACGAACAGTTTTCGTAGGAAAACTTATATTGAAATACCTTCATTAGGAGGCCATATGCCTCACATTGGGAGCAGATATGGATAAAAATGATGTCTTAGTTGGATGTTACAAAAGTTTTTTTACGAGAACTAATAGTGATTTCACTCAAAATCTGTTATCTTACGAATAAAAGAAAAGTAGAAAGAAGCTAAAAATGACCAGCAGTAAATTTATTGCTCGCTCTACATTCGTTTATAGAGGTGAATGTGAAAGAATATAAGCATCATAGGTTATATTAAAAAAGTAATGTATAGAGTTGTAAATTTGGGTAATCGCAACCGACTACTCGAATACAAGAACGGCAAGGGAGTTTTTTTTCCGAAACGAAAATTCTTACTAGTAGATAAGACTTTATATTAAATATGTATTGATTAGGGTATCCAATCCCGAAGCCTTTTTCCGATCCCGGGATTTCGGGATTGAATTATTTTGAATCCCGGGATCCCGGGATTGAGATTTTCTCACCGAGGAATTTGAAATCCTCAATTTGCTATACTTTTTTCCAGAATCTCACAGAAACTTGTTTTTTTTTTTTTTAGCTCACCGAGGAATTTGAAATCCCCGATTTGGTATACTTTTTCCCAGAATCTCACAAAAACTCGTTTTTTTTTTTTTAGCTCACCGAGGAATTTGAAATCCCCGATTTGGTATACTTTTTCCCAGAATCTCACAGAAACTCGTTTTTTTTTTTTTTTAGCTCACCGAAGAATTTGAAATCCCCGATTTGCCAATTTCGTGTAAATTTCGAGAATTTGCTAGAAATTTCTCAATCCCGAAATCCCGGGATCGCGGCCATCTCAATCCCGGAATTTCGGGATCAGAAAATTGAACGGGATCCCGGGATTGGATGCCCTAGTATTGATGTTCCATACATGATGTTTGGAACAGTTCTGCTTTTGATACCAGACGACTCTATTTCTGCGACGCATTCATTAATCAGCTGGTCTGGAACACTCCGATATTTTCCATGGAAGCCAGGGTGGATTCTCGATGAATTATCCAGTTCTCAAAAGTGTATATTTTGAAAATAAAAATCAATAAAAAACTAGACACGCTGTAACAAAATTGAACCTACCAAAGTCAACTTTATTCGACCTATATTGGATGTTGAAAGTCATAAATAATTAACAATGTAATTGATTTGATTCTTGTTTGAGTGCGGTAGTGTTAAATTTTGCTGATTACAACCACTCATGTCCTTCATACTTCACCGTATGCGATGTTGCGCCTCACTTTTAAAAATTACACCTTGAAAATATTTTGCATAAATTTATTTTATGTCACATAAAATTTAATACTTCCAAATTGTATTCACATTATTATAGTTTTATACATTTGTTTTTAAAGTTTTTTTTAAGTAACATAAGAATTTCAATATGAAGTACTAACGCGGTCAAGGTCCGTTAAAGTTAAAAGTCAGTTATGAAATACGGTGACTTTCTGTAAAAGATTTTAGTAATATTGTTAAACAAAAAAAAATCGCACAAAATATGTACATAAGTTATAAACACAAGAGAAGTTTCTATGAATTAGTTCAAAATATTATTCAGTTTTCATATTTGAAAGGGAATATTGTCTTTTACATCCATTTTTTCTTGTTTAAGTGGAATATTAAAACTTTCGTCAAAATGGATAAGTATTAAAAAGAATTATAACAATACTTATATTGTACATATTCATTAAACGTTAATTTAAAATTTATTATTTAACTGTTCGTTCACTATAAAAAGTGATAAAATATACATATTACACCTTTTAAATTTCGACGAAACACCTTTCCAGTCGGACAAACTTTCGACATTTCAATTTTTTCCCAAAAAGGAAGGGTCAAGGGAAAATACGTTTCTATAGATTGATCTTCTCTTAGAATTTTCGATCTAAAATCTTTGTGTATGCGTATTTGGTTTTCAATTTTATTACAGTAATTGCAATTTTCACCTCCGATATTTTCTGATGTCCCGATATTTTTCAAAAAATAAACGTTTGTAGAATTTTATCAAGTAGAATATTTTAACAAAATATCGCGATCAAAGAATAAAAATATATTTTTTCTTCTATAGATTTCCTCTTTCTTCTGCATCATATAACCTTTTCGTTTTTTTTTTATTTATAGTATAAAATATTATGTGATACTGACCATTTTGTGAATGGTTCATTGGAGTTGTCTAATACTTTATCCCAAGGCTTTGTCCAGGTAACTGACTTTCCAACATCCGCCCAAAATCCTTCAGGATCCTCCAGTGACCTTTTGAATGCGGCTTCGTATCGAGGTGAAGAATATGGATTCTTTTGAAGGATGAAATCTAAAATTATATATAAAATGAATAAATAAAATATAATCAATAAATAAATTCACAGTAATAAATCATGTCATACAGTATACCGTATAGTACTTACATATAACTTATATTTTTAATTTTATATTCCGTAAAATAACTTTTTAAATCATTTATCTTGAACGTTTAACTATCCTCAATTGTGATGTTTATATTACAGCAAAGAATATTTTAAGTGTAACTACATTGTCGCTAGCGTTTACGTGAATTAATATCTAAGCATACTTTTACCATACTGAAAATATATTCTTTTTTAAACTGACATTAGGAGGTGTAAAATGACGAATAAAATCATTTAACCTAAATAAATAAAATTGCAAAAGTCTTAATATTCCTTACGCCAATGTTTTGAAAATTGAATCATATTTCTTAAGGGCTAAATTTAAAACTTCATGTGAGAATTAATTAATACTTTTTAATGAAAAAATCAATTAAATCATTCTGACATGTTTTTTTTTATTTTTAATTTTGAACGATTTGTTTTCGTGGATTGTTTCATCTGTCAAACTTTCACCATGCAACATTAATACGAGAAGATATGCGTAAATATTTAAATTATATTTCATAATATTTAAGTAAAAAGATATTTAATTATTTGGTTTACTGATCGACAGAAGAAAAAAACACTCAATGTAATAATATTTATTGTGACGAAGTAAATAAATGGGAGCATTTTGGTATTCGAATGAAAATTCTGATAGCTGAAGTCGGTTTTCGTGGTTATTAAATAAGCTGAACATTGAAATGATAATTACTACATTATTGAACATTAAAAGAGTAAAAAAGCTTATACTTCAAATAAAGTAAATAATCTTTCATAGATTACTGAAATAAAAAATAATCATCCAATGCATTGTTTAAAAATACAATTGTTTTTATGTTAAACTTTTTATTGACCAACACTGTATGAGGGTCAAATTTAAAATGCTAATTATTCGAAAATAGCTAATAAACAGCGGTCGGATTTTTTAAAATACAAACGTTTACAATTACGTTTCGTTAAAATTTTAATCAATTTTATTATAACAAAAAAAAATATTGTAGCACATAAACTCCGTTTTAAAATAATATACATTTTTTTCCCGCTAGAATGATATAATAAACATTAAAGAAATTTTCCTGAATATTTGTCATAGCTATTACTCTGAATAACTGTAGTCCAGAGATCGCCTTACTTACCTTACAATAATAGAGCTCAACAAAGTTAATGTCAACTCAATCAATCTTTTAAAAGAATGTCTTTTTTCATATAATTAATTAACTTATTGCAGAAGATGCTGAATTGGTGATGATGGACTCCGGATGGAGTCGAGGTATTGCAAAAACTTAATTACTAAAGAAAATGATAATAAAAAAAATCCTCAAATTGAATGAAGCATCTTTTAAAGTCCAAGAGACGTATCCCTTTTTTTTACTTTTTAGGAGAGCCAAAAAACAGGTTTTCTAATCATTTTTAAAAAAATCTTGAAATAGTGCTTCTTAAACTTTTTCATGTCATGGACCCCCCCCTAAATTAAGATATCAAAACCTTTATTTTATTTATTTTTTTACATACATTATATTATATGTTTATATTTTATCACAATAAATAGAAATTTATTAGAAATAAACCAAATTAAAAAAACAATTCAAATAATATGAAGCTGATTAAAAAAAATGAGATGTATACAGTTGCATGTTTTACATCAGTGCTTCCCAGATTGGGGGCCGCCGCAGAACATGTTTTGTATTGATGAGGGCCGCGGATTATTTTTAGGGGGCCGTGGAATGAAAAAGGTTGGGAAGCACTGTTATAAATAACAAAAGTTTAGTAAAAGAAATGACGAAAATGATATTTTTAATAGATATGTAGTCGCAAGAGAAATTAGGATTATTAAAGATTTCTTTGCAGCAGTCGGATATTTTTGATGCTGCCTTATTCAAAATTCTGATACACTTTTTTATTAATTTCTGTTTCAAGCAAATTAATAGAAAACTTTTCGCGTGGCCCAATTTGGTAAGCGCTGTCTTAAAATATGATGCTTTGTCTTCCAGGTTTACTTTTTAGTTTTGTTAATGTTTATTAGAAAGTGTTTTATGTGTTTAATGTGTTTTATAAATTTGTTTTCAGAAGTTGCGTATTGAAATATCTGTGCAAACACTGCTCCTGTAATATGCTATTTTATATGCCATATGTAACCCAAAAACACTTAAAATTTAGTTACTTTTCTTTTAGACGAAGGGGCTGATTGACAGATGTATCATTGAATTCATACGTAATACCTTGAAATCTGCACCAATAATCAAATACGCATGGAGAAGATTCAGGAATATGGTCAGATTGTGATAATAGTAAAGTATCAAATTATTTGTAAAAACTTCAAAATTCTTTCGGAGCCATTACCCACACACACGCAAAATATTCTCACCAAACAGATGATATGTGAGTATTAAATATACCAAAAAGATTTTTTTTTTATATAGCCGTTTTAAATGTACAAAAAGTGCAATTTCTTCAAAGTTTTGACCAATGTTTCAGACATAATAAACAAAATATATTTTTTTCTTTGAACATAATCTATGTATATTAGGGTATCCAATCCCGAAGCCTTTTTCTAATACCGGGATTGATTAATTTTCTCACCGAGGAATTTGAAATCCTTAATTCGCTATGTCTTTTCCCCGGATTATCTCCAAACCTCGTTTTTTTTTTTAGCTCACCGAGGAATTTGAAATTCTCGATTTGCCAATTTCGTGTAAATTTTCGGGATTTGCTAAAAAATTCTCATTCCCGAAATCCCGGGATCGCACCCGGGATACATAAATAATGTATAATGTAAAAAATGTTTGAACTCTACCGCGTGTCACAAAATCACTTGCAGAAACCGATAAGGTCAATGCCGCTATATCTAATATTATTTCACTAGATTTTTTTTCAATTAGTGATTTAAGGGCTCATAAAAATAGACATATTATTGTTCTCTATTAGAAAAGTTAAGCTACGAATTAAATATCGCTTAATACAATGGTTTTTGCTTTCATATGGCTCAAATCATTGACCCCCTTTAGCATAGCATGGATATTGTTATTCGATAAGAATTGAGTACGAGAGTAATGAAAAGATAGTTTAAATCAAGTATTTGTGGAAAAGATGTAAGTAGTTATCAATTTAAATGAAATATAAATTACTTTTACATATTTAAATATCAAATATACATATGTAAAGTATGTATATGATATTCAATGTGATGAGTAAGTTTGGTGAATGAATAAATAAGATTATTCAAACAAACAAAGAGATTTTGCGAAGATTTCATAATTATTACTAAAGTTGTTAAGCATACATGCTAGTAATTCATGCAAAATACCTTTTAGTATGTATCACAAAACTTTCTTTAGCGTATTATTATGTGTTTATTTTAGACTAGGAAACATTTCAACAGCTCCCGCCCACTTTAAATATCTTTATAAAAAATAATTGCAATTTACAATTATTTTTGGAGTGTTTTATAGTGGAGATATAGACACATAATGGGACATGGAAGTATTTTTACGAGTACTTGTTGTTATATCAGCTAGGATGCTAGGATCTTTAAATTCTTCAAATAAATGCTACTAAGCTGAAAATTTTGAGGCGAGTAAAGGCAAGATATTATTTGTCACTAAATTCATGGTGAGTAGTCTAGTAAGAAATACTACTCCGCTACGTTAATTGTCAAATATTTAATATTTTTTGTCAAACTATAAATGATGTTTTAAATTATACATATTGAATACATCAATTCAACGCATTCACATAAAATTTCATTTCATACTTAATTTACTTTTGTCGAAATCAATCTATTACAACTTGTGGTAAAAATGAATTCATCCAGAGTTTTTTGTAAATATTAAAAATCAAAAGTTGAAAATGAGGATATAAAAAAATCTTTAGCCAGTATTATTTTAGGAAATGGGGTAGATTAAGCGTTTTTCTCACTTTTAATTAACTGAGGGGTGATTTAAATTTGTTTTTTGATTACATTTTACAAATCCTGCTGGAAATGAATTGACATTTTTTATAAATGAACAGAAAATAAGTATTTTAACCCTCATTTTTCATTTTAAGTGATTTAACAAACGCGTAAAATCGTACTTTATATTGTATTAAAACCGTGTATTTTGTGATATACACGTTTCGTGATATCACGCGTGTGTGTAACGTTTTTTGATGTTTTATCTGGGAGTTTTTGAACATTTTTTTAATTTAGATTTTGGTGTATTGGTAATTTTACGACTTATCTTCTGATTTCAGGAAAGTATAAATGGAAACAAAATCAACGATGTTTAATAATTAACGCATGACAATTTAGCATTTTTGACATTTTTTTTAACCATCCATGTCCACTCCCAATGTAGAGCATATGGTCTCCTAGTGAAGGTATCTCAGCAGATTTTTCTACGAGAGCTGTTTGTTAGTCAGTCACTCAACCTCTCTTTTCCAAAAAGATTAATAGGGATAGAAGGATAAGGCTAGCGCAGGACAAGTGGTCGACTAATCGCTCTCGCTACGCCCAGTTGTTGAAGGATTGGAAGGATGGGAGGTAAATTTCAGACGTCACAGACACCCATGCATTCAAACAGAAATCGATAAATCGATCGAAAAATGCTGTTCGTAATGGGACTCTAACCCGTGAGATCTGGAACGGAAGCCGGCTGCGCCATAGGATCCGACATTGTGAAATTTATATAATTATAATGAATTTGGTGTCTTCGACATATAATAATAGTTTAAATTGGTATGAAAGCATCACAGATTTCACATTTAATAACTATGAAACAAAATCAACTTCCAAATGAAAGTGCAACTGGAATACGGATAATGAAAAGCTTTCATGAAAGATTATATCGCCGGTTGCCGATTACACTTGTTAGAGGTAACTATTTTTTAATCACATCCGCTCCTAATGTTAAGCATAAGAACCCCATAACGAGCATCTCTACAATACCTTGCTTTTATTCAGTCCCCTAAACTCTTTTGGAGACAGTAAGGATAGAAGAATTGGACTAGAGCAGGTTATCATCTGTCTTATTTTAAGAATCGGATATGCGAAAGGGAGTGTAAAAACATAACTATAACTAATCATTTATCAAAACGCATTGTGTGTATCCAAAATTTTCGTTAAATTATTCTGACCTTACTTCCGTTCAACAATCATTTGAATCGAAGTGGAAACAATAATTTCAACCGTTTATTTAATCAGAATAAAAAAAACTCACAGCCTTGAAATACTAAATAATTCTCAGTATTTATTTTTGGTAATGTAAATTGCTTATAATGGCGTTACTAGTAATGTGTAATGTTTATAAGGTCACCTTCACCGAAAGATTCCTAGGGTATCTGAAGGAAGGGCAGAGAATAATTTTCGAAATGTATTGTTGTGTATGTGTTTAATATGTTTGGTTATAAGCTTGAGTTTTTATTTCTAAATTAAACTTATCAAACTGTGAAATAGCATACATTTGATACAAAACAATCAATAACCTTATATGTACATTTGTGCTTACAAACAGTATAATTTTGATTACTAGATTAATACAAGTTGGTTCTTACACCACCACCTGCTGTTTCACGGCCGCTTTTCATAACGCTATTGCGTTATTACGGGCAAAAAATAATACTAATTTCTCATCTTCTTAGACCGATACATAGCTCCACGGGACCAACCTTTTAACCATGCACTATTATGCTTGAATCTATAGAGAGTATAGAGAAATCAAGAATAAATCGTCGGCCCTACACGATTAGGAAGTTATAATTTTATCAAATGCTTCTAAGTTGGCCATGTTTTTCAGTGCCCAAGCACAAGAATCTTGAGCTTGATCACCCAGGCCACGTCCGGGAAAGAAAATATTTGTTTGGCACCTTCTGCTGGACGCAAACCACCTTATTTTTAAGTTCCAAGGCTTTTTTGTGCTCCATTTAATAAACAAATGAACGGTTAGAGTGAGAATCGATTAAATTAACCGACAGGGGTGGGGATAGGTAAATATGTAGTCACAAGCCATTTAAGTGCCAGAGTTCATCGATTGGCGTATGGATACTAAAGGCCGCGTAGATTTTACACTGTTGAAGATTGATTTAGGCATCCAAAAGTTGCACCAAACTAAAGATGAAGATAAATAATAAGAGGAATCACCAATAAATGATATTTGTAAATTTTGTTTTCTAATACTATTTGTACTCAAATTTTGAACGATTCAATTTTTGCAAAATATACAAGTTAATATTATTATCACAAAATCTGCGGTGACATATCAGTTTAAAATATCAAGAAGAGATAATATTACTACATATTAATAAACATGCTTAAAATATATTTTTAGAATGACTTTCGAAAAAGACCATCTTTCCAAGAAAATTCAAGACTGAACTTTTTTGATTTTTGATACCCACGAATCACAAAATGTGGATTTTTCGACTAATCGCATTTTTTATGCCGACAGTGAAATCAATATTGGTAATTATGTAAATTAAACAATAGGGAATATTTTTGATTTAATTATAACGGAAATGAAAGAAATAATTGTATGCAAATTTATTTGACGTTTTGAAACGCATTCTATAAACGCGTGGAAAATAAAATTATGAACTTTAAAACCCCGGAATATAAATTCAAACTCAAATAATGGTTATATATTTGAGATATCATAGCATTATTATATCATTAAAGGAAACTGAAAACGAAATTTGTTATTAAATTATTTTTTAAGCCAAAAAATGTTTCCCTCATTTTTAAATAAAGGATGTACGTATAATTTAACCAGTAATATTTTCAATATTTTTTTTAGAAAATATGAAAACAATAATTGAATCTTGATGAATAAGCGCCAAGGGTAGTTTTTCAATTGGTACTCAAATTAAGGTATATTGATAATATATTGGTAGTTTTATTTTCCATTTACTGTGTAATTAAAGTAATTTAAAAATTTAATGTTTTGTATTTAGTTCATTAATAATTTTAGAACCTTACAATAAAACTAAGAACATTGATATATTATGTTTACATACCAATTAACTTATGTTATATATTCTCGCTTATGTTATATATATCTCTAAGGTGCAATGCATATTGCCATATATCACCAATATTTATAATGTTATCAACCAATTTTGAACTAACAGTCTCCTTAAAACTAAAATAGAGCAGGGGTCGCCAATATTTTTAGTAATCGGGCCGGATGAAGTTTTTATAAACATGGATGGCAGGATGAAAGATATTCTTTTGCGATTTGGTGCTAATTTTATTACCAAACAAAAAAAAAAAAAAAGACGGTAAAATTAACAGAAGACAATATGTAACTATTATATACAAACATGCAAATATCTAATTAAATAAATTAGAGCTGAAAGTATGATGACTGAATGTAAGTACAGTGGAACCCCCAATTACACTACCCCGAATTACGCGCTGGCTTGAAATATTCGCCGCAAATCCCCCAATTGCACTGTCGCATTCCATTGTCGTTGCTACGAGACGGTCGTCTGTGCGGCGCATACAGTCAAATGTTGGCTAGCGTCTGTGTATTCAACACGTACCAGGCTACCGGGCGACTGTCTGTGTCTATGTGTTGGATTGCGTTGGATGTGTTGGATGCGGTTTGCATTTTATCACTTAGTAACTAAATATTTCATCCATATTTTTTTTTTTGCAAAACTAAGTGAAATCTTAGTTTTGCACTTTTTGCGGAAAAAACCAAATCCCTAATTTTGTATGAGATTCACTCCCCCAATTACACTACCCCGAATTACACTGTCCCGACTTTAGTGTAAATGGGGGCTTTACTGTACTGCAATTTTTGATATTAGAGATACTATTTGTGAGAAATCTTTTATTTTTTTTGTTATAAATTTAATAATATATTTCAAGCACAGAAAATGCTTCTCATCAAATCATTATCGTAGATTTGACGTAGATTAATTTCAAACGGAATCGACGGTCTGTTCCCAAATATCAAATCACCGGTTTCGTGGAACATTCGCATTATTTCCTCCGAAATTGATAATGAATATGATAAAAATAGCAGATTCATACAGCGAACGATTATTTTGTTATCTAATAATATAAAAGCTTTTTCAAACGAGCAAAATAAATATACAGCGAAAGATAGTATCAATTATAATTGATACTTTATCTGACATACCTTCAGGATCATCAAACTTCGCCTTGTGCACCTTGGAATTGTTGATCTGCTTCTCGAACAATCCTACATTTTCTTTCTTCTTCTTCTCCGAATATTCACCACCATTCACTGTACTGGCAATCACACTGTCTTCCATTGCAGAAACGTCAACTTTCACTGAAGCTAGCATTCTCGAAGAGTTTCAATAACACGACAACCGAAAGTAAAAAAAAAGGACAATGAATATGTTTGATAGTTAACTTGTGATTTGTATAGGATGTTTAATATGATGGTCACTATTATAAAATGTATATATTTTATGTTAAGTTGCGGAACTAATGAGTATATATTATTTATTTTTTAAATGTTGTCCGTTTGGCTCATCGTATTTGAACCATACGCAGCATCTCATTACGACGATCTGTTTTTTGATAATACTTTAATTTTGTCTGTTGAATCGTTGTAATGCTTGTGGTGCGATGTGGTTATTAGTACTGATATATTAAAATTTAATTGGAAATGAAGAAATGTCGTTTGACGCTGGCCGGTCTGCACATTGATTATTCATTAGATGGACGAGCACCGATTTCCGGTCACGGGATGTTACATTGTTTCTATTGCAATGCCTGAACATAAGGCGCGGAGTTTTCACGTGAAAGAAAACGGTGATGCCGACATCTAAGTTTGCATGACTTGTGAACTCGTTTTTAAAACACGAAGTAAAATCATTATATTTTTATGCAAATTTTCAGTATTTTTAAAAAATACCACTCATAGATAAACGCGTTTTTTTCAGTTGAATATATCGGTTAATCTTAAGATTAAATAACATTAAACTATAACAATAAAATAAACTAGCTTATTGAAATTTAGATTGAAATAAAAAAATGTAATCAACATTAATTTTTTTTTTACCATGTCCGCTCTCAATGTGGAGCATATGGACTCTTAATGGAGTTTACTTTAACAGATGTGCTTCTACGAGAACTGCTTGTTACTCAGTTTCTCAACCTCTCTTTTTCCAAAGAGAGTAGGAATAGAAGGATAGGGCTAGGACAGGAATAGTGATTAGCTAATCGCTTCCAATACGCCACGTTCATAGGATAAGATGGGTGGGAGAGGGGAATTCATAACATCACATACATCCATGCATTCGAACAGAAATTCATAAATGGATTGAAAAAATAAATTTATAAAACTGTCCGTACCTGGATTCGAACCCGGGACCTCCGTAAACGAAGCCAACGACGTTGACCACTCGACCACACGGGCGATAATTCAATTAGTATATCATAAAAAAATTCTCAGTTGAAAAACCTTATAGTAGTAAACAATTGGTTTTTATTTTTATAAATACTCTGATATATAATAAAACATGCTGTGAGAATTTTTTACTTCTCCCTGAAGTAAAAAATTCTTCTAAATAAATAGCTAAATCTTCAACCTGCGACTTTTTACTTTCTAATGTTAAATTATATTTAATTACTTTTGTAGTTTTATAATATCTACGCCACAAATATAAAATATACAGCATTCTACGATTCTCTGCCCCTCATCTTATAATCGTAAACGTCGAGTAATACAGAGTCGCCTTTACGTTTTAAAAAAATAAAAAAACAATTCTTTATTACTTCAAAAGAATCACTGATGCCAGATTTTATCACGGATTGTACAATTATACACGCGCTCTCAAACAACATCCAGTTTACATATTTTCATATTTTGTAAGTTTTCAAATTTATTTATACAAACACTTATTTATGAATGGTTAAAAGAGTTTTAATTAGCAATTGGAAAAAAACATGCTTTAGAAATCATAATATACGTCACTGTTCTTGAAATTCGTATTTTCACGTTTTTTATTTATTTCTGTAAAAAATATGCCTGTTACAGGAATTGAAAAAGTATTAGTTTGTCAATCAATGTCAAAAAATGCTTGCATATAGCGTGAGAGACCCTGAGGGAATTTGAATGTTTAGAGCTATTTTTGTTATTTTGTCGTAATGCTTAACTGACTTCCAAATACTTTTTGCCGGCCTAAAAACAATAATTTAAGTTTCACAAAGCAACACCAAATTGATATGTAAATTTTTTAAACTTGGTGTATTAAAGTTTATTGTTGAATTATGCATTTCCTAAAATTAATTCCATTGGAGAAACTCTGACCGATCGCATTGTAATTCAAAGCAAGTTCTAATTGTTTCCTTTGATCTATCCAATAAAAAAGGTGATTAATTCTCATCTTACGACCTTTTTTACAAATAAAATAAAAGCATCTTTGAATCTTTGCAAGATGGTAGTCACGAAAAAAGTTATTTACGGATATATCTTATAGTCAAAGAATTCAAAATGATTAACTTTTAGAACACCGTTACACTTATAAAATTGAGATTGTTTTATTGCAAAATTTTCACTAACTTTTAAAATTAAAGACCAGTTATACTTAGACATTAAATATCGTCAATTGAATTCGATGGTTAATAATGTTTGTATTATTATCATTTACCAATCATGCCACGAAATCATTAAGAATGGCAAAAAAACTGTAATAATAACGTTTTATTGTCAAAACTATAGTGCTATGTTTGAAATACATGAATTTAATTATAATGGCATTCACTTGTAGTTAATTAAATTATACATGTTTTAATATGGTATGTTTTGTGTTCATGTATATAAACGGTATTTAAAGTTTTTTAAAAACACTACATACTTTTTTGCATCCTCAAAAGCTGTTCATTAAAACTTTTTGATTATTGCTAAATGCGTATATTATGCCTATTTGTATTCACGATTTTTTTTAAATAAACACAGCAAACATTTGAAAAAATCATTGTACGATGTTTTCTTGTAATTTAAAAACTACTGTAAAGTTACGTAAAAAATGGTTCTTTAAATAATATATTCAATCAATATTATATCTAAAATTAATAAAAACTTGTCAAACGATGGTGCCTTTATTAATATCTATCAATTTTACTTTGTTTTCATGTATCCAAATCGAAAAATTGCAGAGGATCCAACTTATTAACGGTTTCCATAAATTTACGAAAAATCATAGTTTTATATGATCATTCATACGTCTTTAGTGTCGACTTCCAGAAATGACATAATAATCGCGAAAAGACGTGAGTTTTATGTATCAAATAAAAAAATATATGTATAAGGTTATAGTAAATTAATTTTATAATTTTATTAATTAAATTCAAAGATTCCTAAAGTGGTCTATATGTCCTCCAAAATGCCAATTTTTACTTGCACTGGGGGTCTATATCAGCTGTCAAAAACACATTCGAAGTTAATAAGTATAGAGAAGATCAATACTAACAGGCAGGAGGGTCTACGAAAAAAAAAAACGGGAAGTGGTCTACGGGACAAAAAAGTTTGGTAAACGTAGATTATTTATTTCATTAAACTAAGTTTCCGTAACATATTTTACACCACTTTTTATATATCTTCCACGTATCGAGAAGTCCCTTTCGCGAACATCTTTTTTAGGTTGACGAAAGTAAAATTATAAATTTTCGTGATTTACGTCTGTATTTTAACGACACGACTATAGTTTTTGTACTACTTTTGTTATTGATCATATAGATTTTAATCAAATATAATGCATTATTTTTAGAGGATGCGCTTAATGAATATTTAGGTCAGTGGCTTAACCTACTTCTTCTGGTAGGGATTGTAAAAGGTAATATGGGTTCTTGGAAGCTGAATTTCAATTGGTTACTGACGATATATCGAACAGACTTTTCCTGGCTCTTGGATTAGTATCTTATAAAAATACCTTTTTTAAAATATTTAATTTATCTAACATAACAGTAAATTGATCAAATTGCGTATTTAATTCATGTTTAAAAAAAATTAAACGGATCACAGTTTAAAAAAATATATGCACCAAACTGGTAGCGGAAATAGTTTTAAAAAAAGTAGTTTCCCATAACGAAATAATTAATCAATTGTATTTAAAATTTACTGCAGAGTCAATTTATGAATAATATACGTAGAAGGGAAACCAATCTACTTAAAAATATGTGTTTGTATGTGGAAAAATAAATTTATATATTTGAAACCTTCAATTGTTTCAAATACTGGAAATTAAATGCATGCGTTGTTTGTGATACAAAGTAAATTTTATTTTTGTTGGATAAGCTTGCAAAAGTAACGCAGCACCTGAGCTACGGCGCTACATTGCTACGGACACCTGCGGCGTAGCATTTAATATTCCACTAGTCACCTCATTGTAGATACTGTCCATCGATATTCACTGACTACGCACGGTGTTTTCACGTTAATTGATTTCGGATAGTTACTAATATATCGTAAAACAATATACACGTAGATTTTACTAGTTATTTTATATGCTATAGTCTCGTATCACTGTTTTGAATATGATTGGTTTTGCTTACACGATTACAAAGTAATAACTTAATAACTCTCAAGCATGCTTTTATATATTTAGTAATAACTTATTTACTAATCTTATTGCGATACGGATGACAAAAGTCAATTTCCTAACACTAAATGTCTTATCAACATCAATTTGTTGCACTATTTCTTAATATAAAGTAGTAAAAACAACTATCAACATAAAAATCTTCTATTGATTTGAATTAACTTTTTATTCAATGATTTTTTTAATTGACATTATCAAATTCTTTTCTTTGTGTGTTTCAACTAACGACACTTATTTCTTATCTTTGAAAAGCATCTTCAAATTGATTTGTTAGTCTAAAGATGGTACACAAAAAAAGTTATGCAGCATGTGTACTAATATTAAAAATGAGTTTTTACAAAGTAGCCGCTAAATATATATTATAATTTTAAATGATTATGAATGCCGTATTTTGTTGCTAATAAGTTGATAAAATCTGCGAATAAAAATGACTTACATTCAGCTTAAGAAACAGGGCTGTGGAGTCGGAGTCGGAGTCGTGGAGTCGCGGTGTTTTGGCTGGAGTCGGAGTCGGAGTCGTGAAAAACGAGCGACTCCGACTACTTTTAAAAAAAAATGCATTTTTTTTAATTACGAAATTTATGAAATTTAAATTACGTGCAACTTCTTGAACTGAAATTTTACCTCGAGGATATGGCCAATCCAAACGTGACTATGACTGAAATTCAATGGAAAGAAGTAGAGGAACCTGAAGTCTTGCTTCGCCATCCTTATATTGCTACAAAGATATTGCAAGACAATGACTTGACTCCTGGTGCATTTTTCAAGGAGTGGAAAAACATTATTTTCCGTTTATCAAAAATTCCGAATAATGCTATTGCTGATGGAATTAAAAACGCCATGATTAGTAGAGAAAAAAAATTACTGGACTATGATATTCTGTTGGCTGGGATCTATGTTGACCCCATGGTTCGATCCATATTGACAGAAGAAGAAATAAATAGAGCTAAGAACGCTCTATTTGAATTAACCGTTCGTTTGAAAGGCCTTCGAGTGGAAAACGAGACGACAGCAGGCAGCTGTATTAATCAATCAATACATGAATTATCATCAGATTCATCCGACACCGCTGAATCTGAAGATGATTTTGAAAAATATCTTGACGAACAAGAGAAAATAAAACGACCTCGTTTGAGTCCCAATGTAGTAGACGAAGGAGACTCTATTTCAAAATTTAGAAATGAATTTTACGACGCATTGAAAATAGTAGAAAAAATTGACCGATCGTGTAATTTAAATGTGAAAATGGCAATACAGCGGTTTCCAGAAATTATAAAAGATTCAGCATTGACCGTTACAGCATTGCCGCCAACCCAAGTATCAGTAGAGCGGTTATTTTCTGCTCTTAAAATACTTAAAACTGATTTAAGAGCTTCTACAAATGCAGATTTGATAGAAGCGATGTTATTTTTAAGAATAAATTCAAACCAATAAAGTTTAAACTTATATTTATTATGTTTTATTTATGCCTATAACATGTATAATATGAAAAATTAGGCTATTTTCCGGATTAACTAGTTGATCTGTAATTTAATACACATAAATAGGAAAGGTAGGAAAAAAACTTGACAAAATTAAACTTTTTTTTAGTCAAGTCATAGTCGGAGTCGGAGTCGTGTTGTTGGTAAATGTCATAGTCGGAGTCGGAGTCGTGTTTTTTTTCAACGACTCCACAGCCCTGTTAAGAAAGCGTAAAAATATCTATATGAAGAGAACTTATGAGTCAAAAAAAGATTTATATGAGATAAAGAAAAACTGTAAATTTTTTGTTTTAGTACTTGGTAAACATTACGTACGGTAGTGCAATAAAGCACACAAGTACAAGTTATATTATACTTATAAAACCAAAAAGTTTCGTGATTTAGATTTTCGGTTTAATTAATTTACTAGAATTTTCTATCATATACACATCTATACTGATTTAACTACCGACGCTTATATTTAGAAAATTTTGTTAGGAAATTACGGTTAAATGACCTAAAATAAAGCAAAAAATCCCGTCATAGATATACTCAATAGATCAAAAAACACTCTTTTCTTGACACATTTTATCAATGAAATGTGGAAATCTCTAATTGAAATACTGTCAGATATATCTACCACGCACAATCACATGCCCAAAATTAGATTCATGAACATCGTTTTTAGATAAGTGACTACCGTCATTAGGTAGTCTATATTTGCTGAGTTCAAATATGTTTTGACAGAGACGTCCGATATAATCCAGATAAATGTGGATTAGATAAAAACAAAATACACATGATGCCATATATTCGGTGATTTTGTCATAAAGACAGCAAACAGGTGTATGAAAAAACCTAAACATACTTCATGGAATGCTATTATTGCTTATATATAATGATACATTCATTCAAAATTGTCTGTTTTAATAGGGAAAAATTCCGATAAAGTGCCATTTTTTAATTTGTAAAATAAGAACGCAATTGTTTTTATTTTGTTGAGAGAAATCTGCTCGCTTCTATTTTATTGTTTTATTTAATTTCATCTGATGCATAGGTCGCTTGTGGCATCCTTAAATGTGAATCATCATTTGCTTTCAACAAATTACTTCCACTCAACAAATATAACTTTATTTATTAACATAAAATTTAAATAATAAGTAATAACGTTTCTTTTAAAAATTATTTAGCAAAAATTTTCTCGGGCTTCCGTACCGGATTTCACGGGTTCGTGTCACACTACAAACAGCATTTTTTCGATTGATTTATCGATTTCTGCTCAAAGACATGGGTGTTTGTGGTGACTAAAAATTCCCTACTACCCTTTTCGATCCTTTAATAACTGGGAGTAGCGAGAGCGATTAGTAAACCACTAGTCCTGCCCTGGCCTTATCCTTCTATCCCTACTACTCTCTTTGGAAAAGAGAGGTTGAAAAACTGAATAACAAACAGTTCTCGTAAAAAAACGTCTATTGAGATACCTCCATTAGGAGGCCATATGTTTCACATTGGGACTGGATATGGATACAACAAATGAAATAATAATAATTGCTCTGTCAAGTATTCCTTAGCTTAGACCAGAGGTAGGGAACCTTTTCTTCTCTAAGAATTTCTCTTCTTCTCTCTCTATATATATATATAGGTTTAGAAGTGATAGACACTGTTTCATCTTTATGACACAAAGATCTTAAATTGTATATAATATTAAATCCAATAATGTCAGTTCGTGTAGTTTTAAAATTAAACGATTATTTATTGCATAATCAAAATCGTTAAAATCATAATGATAATGTTTGATTAAGTATTTTATTGTAATGTTTTGAGTGGTGGCGATGCATAAACATTAGTTCGATATAGTTATCAATCAAATCCCATAACTCTTGTGAAACCAAATAATTTGATACTTCACTCTTAATTGATTTTTTTGAGCACTTTATCTTCCAGAGTTCATATTTAGCTTAATGTTTTAATTATCAAAATTTTACAAACGACCATGGAAAATATGAGAGATTCAAATATTGTCACTTTTGAAACAGATAATAAATAATCACATCCATTTTTAGATAATAAGATATTGAATATTTGAACGTTTTTTTAAATTTCAAATACCTATAATTTCCATGAAATAAGCACACCAGGCTTAATTTCCACAGTTTGTAAACATGTGAGCTATAAATGAATAATTAACAGTCGAAAATATTATTATAATATTATACTATCATTAAATTGTATTATGCAACTTCTGGAATAACATGATTATAATGAGTTTTTTTTAATCCATGTCCGCTCCCAATGTAGAGCATATGGCCTCCTAATGGAGGTATCTCAACAGAAGTTTTTTTCTTCGAGAACTGTTTGTTACTCACTCGCTCAACCTCACTTTTCCAAAGAGAGTTGTAGGGATAGAAGGATAAGGCCAGGGCAGAACTAGTGGTTTACTAATCACTATTGCTACCCAGTTATTAAAGGATTAGAAGGATGGGAGGAATTGACATCACAAACAACCAGTCTTAGATCATAACTTTAAATTGATTATTTTTTATTTTCACTGTGATCTTACCGGGAATCGAACCCAGACCTGTGTAATCGGTAGAGCAAGCTCTAACCAACTGGGCCACAGCAGGCGACAATTTTTTAAGACTATTTTTACAAAATATATTCAAGAAAGTATTTTGTTTCGATTCCTACAACAATTGCCACCATCTGCCACGTGTTGCATTCTGTTCTACTATTTAAATTGAAAATGCTTATTGATTAATCAAAAATACAATTATTTGTCTAGTTGCGGTCAGTGGAATAACTTGCAGATGTATAGTGGGCCAACTAACCATTATTTTAATTTTAAAAAAAGTACGATTTATGTTTTATATTTCTACAGTTTCATTAAATAATCTGTAACGATTTCGTCCATCGTTACAATTATCAACTGAGGCAAAAATGAACGAGATGAGTCTTGATCATTTTTATGACTGTGAAAGTAATACAAAACCCTTAACGCATTTAAACTAAGATTTTAAAGCAAACACGTCAATGTGTAAGTTATAGTATAGTAATACCAATATTATTTAACATTTAACTCTCACTTTATGGCTTCAAAATTCTTCCTACAGAATGTGTCCCTTTAAACGTGATTCAACATTTCATCTTGACTTTTAACAAATTGATTCGACTATGTGCTAAATGCTTTTAATGTTTAAAAAAAGTTTAAACAACGCTGCTTTATAATATAATCCAACACGAGTTATCGTTTCAGCGAACACTCCGAAAAATACTTTCGTATTGATTAATAATTGTTACATGAAAATGATTGGCTTACAATGTTTTTATCCCCATAAATATCCCATTGTTAAAGATTTCACACTCCAAAAACACCGTTAACGATATAAAAAAAGATAAATCCCTTAATGCTTTTCCATAAATCATACAAAAGAATGGCATAATATTCCTACCTACGTACTCACAGTATTATTATCTCGACCCAATTATATTCGTGAATATTCTATGCCTTAATTCGATAATACTAATGATCAAAATTATTTTTAAAATGTTTTTTTACTAAGAAATATATATGTAGAAATATTTCGTATGCTATTGAATAAATCCTTTTTTTGCTTTAATTAAACATATAACAATAAGTAGAAAGCAGCTGGAGTTTATTCCAATCAAATCACATTTTTTTCTTTCATAATAATGTATGATACTAATAACTAAACCTTTCTATTGTTGAATAATATTTCTATAATTGGATACTTTTATTAATATATTGCAAACTGATAACAGAGTAAAATACCAATGTATTTATTTCAGCGAATTATTTATTATTAGATATTATAGCAATAAAAATATAAACTATTTACATTGCAACTTATTCCCAATTATAATGGTTTTAAACAAGTAATTTGTTTTTTTAAACTAGTAAATCGGCGAGAGAAAGATGAAGCGAGCTTAAAATAGTATTCATCTGAATAAGTAAAACATAATGAGGTGAGGCACATCATTTGAACAAAGATTTCATCGTTGAAGAATTACATTTTAACGTATTTTATACGATTTTAGGTAAAATAAAGAGTTTTTTCGGTTTTTTCAACATTTTTTTCGGCAACATTTTGTGTCTAATGATTTATAGTACAATATATGTATATATGTACATATTTTTTGTGGAGTTATCAGTTTTTGCTTCTAGATGCCTTAAATTAATTTTCTGACATATTTAGAATATGAAATAAAATGTGTATCAATTGAAAATGCGTATCACAACTGCATATATTTTCAGTCATCCATTTTTTATTATTTTCAAGAAACTATCAACACACTAGTAGAAAACACACTTCATATTTATTGTAGAAAACAAATATGAAGAAATGTAAAATGTCATTTTACCAATGACATAAAATCGTGCTTCTCTTAAATGTTATATTTAATACAAATATAACTATTCAAAACTGATTTTATAATTGATGTAATGTGTCTAAATATGATATTTATCCCAATGAAAGCTGGAACATTTTTGATGGAACATATAATTTGTTTAAAATTTACAAAATAAAAGTTAATATCAGCACCCACTTACTTTTAATGGCAGCATAATTGTACAATAATAATCATTCGTTTTTATATTTTATCTACGCCCACATTTTTACAGACATCTTTTTTCGGAGAATATATTTTTATTTTAAGACATTTAGTAACTAAATCCTCTTTAAAATCACGTATATCTTTAAGCAATTTAATATATTCAGGAGTTATTATTATTATTAAAAACACCTAGAACCCGTGACGTGGTGTGGTTTCAAAAACTTATTTACTTATAACGTTACGTGAAAAATATAAAGAGCTTGTCTTTGAGTGGCGAATCTGCAAAGATATTCAAATGAAGCCTGCGCTACTTTAGTATGATGTCTTTTTTGAATGTGTGAAGTTCTTTTGTGGTTGCAAAAATATACTTGAGTACTCTGCAGCTATTTTTTATGACACGTTTATTTTTGAATACTATTGAATAAATACTTCCAAAAGGATTTTTAAAAAACAAGCTGAATTTACAAGATAAATAATTGTTTATTTACATTGAAAGGGATACCACAAAATAACCGCTAATCTTATCAACACAACCTCCGCGTAATTTTCAAAAAACGTTACCATACTTCTATTTTTAACGTTATTGAGCGATGTCCGGTTATTGGAAAATTTCTGTTTGTTTTTATTTTGATGATATACAATACATATTCAGAGAAATTTTGGTAAATTTTCCTGCTCTTTAACATTATAAAAGTACTTTTTTATATAATTATGGTCACTTTATGGTGTTCAATCCTATTGAAAAGAACAAGTCTTTTTCATCAATTCAAAGGTTTTTAAATATTATTATAAAATGAGTTTACACACAAGTGGCGAAAGCAGGGCTGTGAAGTCGTGTAAAAAAAGACGACTCCGACTCTAGCTTTAAAATAATTTACGACTCCAACTCCGAGGAACTTTTTCAAAAAATTCATTTTAACCTATGTATTCCATCAGATCATTTTTAGTCAGCCAAGCATGACATGACGACTCCGACTCTAAGGAAATTTGTCAATAATTTCACTTTAACTTATACATATGTATACCATTAGATCATCTTTAGTCAGCCAAGCATGAAATGTCAACACTTTTGACTATTTTGTTTGACTAGACATTATTAAAAATATTTTTCAAAAAAAAATCGAGACGGTCATTTTTCACGACTCCGACTCCAACTCCGACTCCACAGCCATGGGCGAAAGGCTAATTTTGCCAAGATACAATCGCTCTGTTTTCAAGTAATGGTCAATATAAAAGAAAAGCCGCACATTTCACTTAATTGGATATTGGATTCAAGGACTCAAGGATCAACACTTATAATACCCAGCAGATTGAACACTTTTTTTAAATTTTAGTTGAAATATCATACCTGTTTTGCCCCATGTAATTGTTGATTCTGTAGCCATGGCAATGGTTTATTGATACAATTATTTTTTGAAAAATACTGGTATATGAAAAGAATTGATAAACCGAAGAACAGAAGAAAAAATTTGTTCTTCAAAGTATGACAGAACTCAACAGAAAGTAGAAAAATCTCCATTGCTTCTTAATATATCCTCATCCCCAGGACCCGATGACCCCGAGTTGTATGGAAACTAAATTAGAGTAACGTCAATGATAATATTTTTCGACCTGACCTTCGACAATGAGATACATATCAATGTTTGTGTATTTTTTCTCAATCACCTTTGTTGCAACATCTATTGTCACTATTTCAGAAACTAATATGAATGCTAACAATAATATTAAAAAAGTAAATTTAGTTTTACTCTTTCACTTGCTTAATAATACTCAATATAATTCTTTTTTACTCTTGGGTTATAACTCTTTTCTAGTCTGTTTTAAGAACAAATATTTGTTTTTTTTAATAATTTTAATGGCATATATATCTATTTCTCTATCACGTTTCGAAAGACAGTATTTCGACGTAAACTAAGTAAATATTAGCCACTTAACACGACTCGCATATGGGATTAGACTTAAATAAGTAGATAAGAAAAGAAAAGAAAAAAATAGAAATGGAAATTTTTGATTTACTATTAAATTTATGAAAAAAATAATCAACCTTCAGTAAGACTAAGCCACGAATGGTGGCCCAGTAGTGGAACTACCCAGTTACAGCGATCGGAAATGATTACTTACTTATTTTTTTATATCTATCTTAAACAGCGACAAAAAGCAGCTGGACACTCTCAGTCAGCCCAATTCCTCACAAGGCACTCTGCCATGGGTAAGATACGACAAAGTATTATGATTTAAATAAAATGAGCAGCTCACAATATTTTCTTTAAATAAAAGTATAGATATTGTCAATTTTCCCAAACCAAGCACTTTAAGTTTTTTATTACAAGAAAAAATATCATTGCATTACCAAGGCTCAAGAGAAAGTATATGGTGCCTAATAACGCAGTCGTCGATTTTTTTTTTATAACCAGCAATATTTTCAATGAAATATTTTGATGTTCAACCAAATATTATGTACATAGATACGTGCAAAAAGAGTTGTCAAAATATATTGAGCATAAGCCCATTTTATTTAAACATTGCTTATGGGTCAGCATTTTGATATATAAATAAGGGTACCTTAAAATAGAGGAGTCTGATTGAGGCATCGAATGTTCACCCAGGAAATCATTCTCTCATGTAAATAATTCTAGTAATTCTTGCGTACCAAAAATATTTTTAAGCTATGCAAAAAAACCTTTAATATATATGAAAATATAATGATATTTCATTGTAAAAAAAACATTCTACTATTTTAGTTTTATAAATCAATTCGTCAGGGTGAAATCTTTGAAAACGCGTTTCTTGCTCGAAAATAAGGACGTTAGTAGTAAATTAAAATGACTGTACATATCTAACGGATACATGACACAACTCTTCCAACGAACGTAAGTTATTAAACTACAACTACTGGTCTTAATTCAGATTAAAGAGTGAGGAAATATTATTGGGGTGAGGAAGAGTGAGGAAGTATTGTTTCTTACACGAAAAAAATACTTGATTACGAATAACAATTCGAATAACTCTTACTATCTGAAAAACAATAACCTAGACGACAAAATAAGACCTGTCTGAACACTGAAAAAAAGAAAGTATAAATTTTAAGACAATACCTAGCCATTCAATACCTAATCCCCCACCAATGAGATAAAATATTCACTTTTTTTAAAAACAAAAGCAACTAATTTTTAATTAAGTACATTATGAATGGAAAAAAACCGTGTTACACTTTTGAAACTAGTCATTATCTGTTTATAACTGATAATAACAAGGCGAGCCAAACGTATCTACCTACTCGATGAATAATTAAGTTGAAATTTTATTGACAATACACAAAAAATGGCTTTAATTAAAAAGACGATGTCGAGCAAAATCTTTTTGAGGCCATAGAAAATTCAATTAGAAGTCTCTGAAAATTTAAACGTGTATTATAAGCAAATTAATTTGTATGTACGTCATGCTCAATTTTATCGTCAGTGAGTGAAAATTATAAAAAAATATACAGAAGCAGTACACACGTATTCTTTATACTTGAAAATCGTAGACATCACTCATCGCGGTGAATTCTTGAACTAATATGAAACGAAATAAACTATTTTAGTTTTGTATTTTTGTGTAAGGAATATCAATTTTTCTTTTTCTTAATTAATTAGGTAAAAATATCAGGAAACGTAATTTTGCATGGTAGTATAAAAATCAAAGTTTATAGCCTTGGTACATGTGATTGAATATTTATGTTTGCTTTTTACAGAAGGTCTTGTCAATCCGTACAAACACCGTACAGTAAATTAAAAAAAATAAAACATGATTATTAATAAAAAAAAAATAAACAAATATACCGCATATTTCAAGGTAGTCTTTAAATCTTTTTTTAAATTTATTGTACATATATATTTTAACCCTCCAGAGACGAGAGCTTTTTTCCGATAAAAAAAATATTTTCTAAGCCATATTGAAGTCACGGATAACTTTTATTCCTATCCAAAATTTAAAAAAAAAAAAACGCAAAGTCGTTGTATAGAAACCCCGCATGACTATATGGTCATGCTCATCCTTTTATTACCGTGTAATATTGAGTACGGACAGTAGTAAGGACAAAAGTGACCGTATGGGCTTGCAAACATTCGGGGTCGAAATATAGCTAAACGTGATTTTTTTTTAAATATTTACAATTTGACCTCTTTAGATCAACATAATTTCAAAACAAATATATTAGCAAAATAACTGTAAATAATTTTATGTTTTTATAAAAAAATATCTAACAGTTTCAAAAAGTAAATTAAAATAACGGAAATTCAAAAAATCACATGTGCTTTTGGAGACCGTTCCTATTCTTACGGCTGATGACTTACTGTAGTCCGTACCCTTCTTAACCAAATATGAGCAAAAGCAACGATATTCAGGTAGAAAAAGTATGAATAGTGGGATCAATAGACAACGGTGTTTTGTGTGACCATATGGTGACGCTCGTCTTAAACATACTTTTCCTAAAAAAACAGAATAGGTTATAAAGATAATTCAGATTTTTTAAATTTCATTTGATCTAAAATACTTTGTTGTAAATTGTTTTAAATTTTCAAAAGTATTTTCTTCTGGTTACTAATTGAAATTCTCAAAACCGCACCAAACATATGACACCTTTAACTTTTCCGTTTCTAAGCTCAAGAAATGCGACCCCAATACCAACATTTTCATAAATATCTATTTTAATATGGGTGATACAATGTTTATAATTAAGGTATTCTTATATCATAGTTTTTTGGACCTTTTGTAGTTTATATAAATACGCGATAACGCTTATCAGCTGATTAGCGCCCGCGATAACGATTGTTCGTATGATAATTTGGAACGCTGAGACACTCTTCAGTAGTCAATTCATATGTGTGCTGACATGACGTCTTTTTTACGCGCAACTTAAAATATGATTATTTATTAAAAAAACCACAGATTTTTATAAAAAAAATTATGAGGAAAGATGCAGAGAGATATTTTAAAGCCCGTAGACTATTTTTTTTTTTGAAATTCATAAGAATAAGGCCAATAATGAGGAAACCACTGGGGTCAAAAAAGACCCCCATCGCCTGCTAAGTATTTTTCTAGTCTCCGAGCCGCGAGAGTTAATAAGTTTTAAAAATCTCTTAGCAATAAACTAACCATAATTTAACAAAAATTCTTGTTGGCATTATATTGAAAGTAAAACACTTACATATGTACTAAATCCACATCACTAATGTTAACATGACAATAAATTATTAAAAATTAAATTATTTTTTTATAAAAAAATTAAAACCGGTCCTTTCAACATAGGCTGAGGATTCTTTAAATCACACAATGTGTGATATGCGAGATTTGCTTTTTCCTCGATGACTCTTATTTTATTCTACAGATACTTTTCTAACTGATTTAAGCATTAAAAAATAAACGTCTGATTTTGCCAAACAATGCTAACTGAAAGTGAAAAAATGAAAAAAAATAGTACCTTTAATCTTTCAAAGGGTCAATCAGTTTCTTAATTTCTACGCTGAAATAATAAAGATACCTGTAATTAATCACACAAACATGCAATAGAGGCACTTCCTTCTACACAACTGTCATTATTTGTATCAGTGCAATATTTAATTTATGTATTGTTTTTTTTTTCTTAATGAGGCAATTAAAAAAATCCATGTTACTTAAATATTAGAAAGCGTGAAACAATATTAAGCATCACTTATATTTTTATTGAAAAATCAATTCTGTAATGAACAATCAATAAAAGGAAATTTAATTAATTAACAGCTACGAAAATTAAATATATAAATAACGGTCTTAAATAGATCTGATCCCCTGAAAAGTGAAATGAACTAAGAGTGTTTAAGAAAAAAAATACATTCTATTATGATGTCATAAATGTCTTAAATAGTGTTTTCTTCGTGAAAATAAAAATATTCAGTCCATAAAAACACTAAAAGTGAGTGACGTGAGTGTAATTAAAAGTCTTACTACAGTTTTCAAGGACTCATTTCGTTTGTATACTGCCAGAAAACATCAAGTCAAAAATTGAGTATTTTGATATAAGAATGCAGATCAATAGATTTAAACTCACTTTACAATCTCAAAAAACAAGCTAACTCATATATGAAACATTTATTAGTTTCGCCATTTAAAGAAGTAATACGCACTAAATAAATTTTGTTGGCAGTTATTGCTGACAGAAACCTATTTATAACTTAATATTTTTTAGCTGTAAAGATTTCTTATTTCTACAGCTACCCAAAAGTGATATGACGACTAAATGTTTTTGAGCTGTAAAAGTTTTGCTTAATTGTTGTTTATTTATCATGATATTTAAAAAAATCGATTATCTCAAAACACGGTTTTTTTGACTTTTAAAGTTTTCTGGCAGAATACCGATAATTTCTTCATTGCGAATTCATCAACAAGTTTATCTCAAATAAATTGATTTATCAGCCAAATAAACAATATCGGAGTTTTCTTAATAATGAAATGTAATTTGATTCATCATTATTATCATATGAACCGCAGACATTTAAGAAAAAAAGTTATTTATGAAACAAAATGATGTATTATTATTCAAAGAATAAATGATGTTTCGCAACATTTTTAACCAAGCAGTTACGGTGGTTGAAGCCCATTTATAACTTTAAATATTGTTGGTTAAAACTTTTCAATAAAAACAATTAGTTTCTTCGATGAATAAATGAAATTCCAAAGAAAAAAATATGAAATGTTAATCAATGTTTAACAGTACTGGGGTAAAACATGACCCGTAACAATCGAACCTGCACGCTTTACAAAACTTATTAATATTTATGGTGAATTATTTAAATGCAAAGGGCAAACGTCACTTGGCATTACTGTATGCCGAGTTAAATAGATGCTCTATGTATGGAAATATTTTTGTCGCTTGGTAGATGTGATTTATTTTACATTTGACTCTTCTTCATTTCTTGGCGTATAATGCGTATACGAAAGCAAGTCGTATAGTATAAAAATTAAATATAGGGAGCAAAATTAGTAGCTTATTAGCACAATTATTTTTGACAGTAGGATTCTTATACCAATATGCAATTTAAACCTTGCTCTTTATGACATTATATTATACAATATTAATTACAAATGAAATTTTCAATCAATCGTTTTGATATATTAACACATGTCATGAATCAAAATCTGAAAAACGATATTTTCATTTATTATTATTTCTTCTGATGATGCTGGCGATAAGTGAAGACGGCCCTGATTTTATTTAAATATAGACAGCTCCTACGTAAAGTATTGTTAATTCAAAACCAGAACTATACAGTAGAGAAGTTTAGAGAGATAAAAACTTGGTGCAAGTCGACCCTTTCATCGTTTTGCACAAAATTCTATTTGTAATTGACAATAAACATCTTATATTTCGTGCAAAACTATTAAAAAATTGACGTACACCAAGCTTCTATTTCTTTAAACCACCCTCGTATAAAGTTCAGGTTTTGAAGTAAATCACTGCATTGAACAATCAATAACAATTCTCAAATGTTCATTCAATAGAATTAGCCTCAAATTCAAAAAGACAAAGATCGCATTAACTTTTTGTAAATATATGCTATTCTTAACCCTTTTCCGGCGTCACCAAATTTAGCGAACATGCCCGGATTTCGTTATCGCGTTTTCGACTATAAATATATGTTGTAATATTTTTTTAACTAATCAAATATGTTAATTGCCACCCAAAGTAATTTTTTCAATAATAAAATACAATATATTTCTTGTATTTTCGGTTTAATTCAACAATAATCATTCTTCATACAATTGCGGCGCGACGTCGCCATATTGAAAAATACGCGGCCGAGAACACTGCGCCACCACCGTACCATGCTTATAATATTAAATTCTCGGAATAATTTCAATTTTACCCGCACTCGATCGCTTATTTACACTATCCAAAATCTTGCATTAGTGACGTATGTTCACGACGTGTTAAATTATTTTAGTCTATAGAAATAAATTCAGAAATAAATTATTTTAGTCTATATTGAATCTTTTTTGACTAATGCCATCTATTGAATTTGGTAAAATATACATTTAGTAATATTTTCAACCAAGTTATACAACAGATTAAAAATAACAAAGTATTTTAGTTCTACAGTTTTTAATAATTTTATTCGTTGATAGCTATTTCGGCTTGCGCCATCGTCAGAACTATGTTTAAACTGAGCAAAATATTAGTTTAAACATAGTTCTGACGATGGCGCAAGCCGAAATAGCTATCAACGAATAAAATTATTAAAAACTGTATAACTAAAATACTTTGTTATTTTTAATCTGTTATAAATGGAGTTCTACCAAGTAATTGCCAAATCAATTAACAAGTTATACAATTTTAACACAATATATAGCTCTTATATAGGGTTTGAAATTTCCATGACATCTATACGTGTCACCCGCGCTGAGGGCATGGTCGCTAGGACATGTATAGCGGTCTTACGCGGTGAGAAGGTTAAAGAACTATCCACGAATTAAAAAATCAATTTGAAACCACTCGAAAAATACTTTTCACTGCATTATATAAACTCTAATAAAAAAATATATGAAATATATATATATTATAAAAAAAAATACTGTAATTATCAACGAAAAATAAAAAAATATTTATTCTAGTCAAATAATTCATCGTTGTGTCAAAACGAACGAGGGGAAGCAGATTATGAAAATATTTTAAATTTCTAATTTAAAACACTTCTTGTTTTAAATTGAAGCTGTCTTAAGCACTGATCTATTACTTTAAAATGTGTTTTATGAATTCTTCTTTATTACTTATTTTTTGATATTTGATACTTTTAATCGTCTATTAAACAGCACTTAAGAGTTATTAACGAGTAAAATTGTTTGTGATACGAATGGAGAGGGAAATATAGACGACCATGTTTACGGTAATTGGTTTTTAACCTATTGTTTACTAATACGTTTCCAAGTTATGGTCAGTGGCGGCCGGTCAATGTGGCATTCGATCAATGCACCCCTTGTATATGCAGGGGCGGTTATATTTCATGAAAAAACAACATTTATACCATTCACTCATTTTAAATTTTTCATGTTTTTACTGCCTATAATAAATATTTTAGAAAAAAATATTTAATTTAATTTAAAATTTTATTTTATTGAATTTAAAATGAGGGAATGGTATAAATGTTACTTTTTCATGAAATATAGCCGCCCCTGCACATACAACGGGTGCATTGATGAAATGCCACATTGACCGGCCGCCACTGGTTATGGTATCAGTAATTGGAAATAAAAGAGGTTTTAGTTCTATATCTACAAAATACGCACAATAAATTAAAAAATATTAAAAAAAAAAAAACTCTTTCTCAACAATGTATGTAAAATTATTGACCCGGGTGTCGATGCCTGACTTCTTTTGAATTGTGTAATAGATTGAATTTTTTTTTTTTGAAGTATGCTGAAAAAAGATACACATTAATCGTATTCAATATAAGGAGATTTTAAAAAAATTAAGACGGAGTTGACTCCCTATGGGGCAGCGGTTAGCGTTGTGGGTTTCCGTGCCGGACTTCACGGGTTCTAGTCCCAGTACGAGCTGCATTTGACTCTTTCCGATCCTTTAATAACCGGGTGTAGTGAGAGTGATTAGTTAACTACTAGTCCTGTCTAAGCCTCATCCCTTCTTTGAATAAGAGAGGTTGAGCGACTGAGTAACAAACAATTCTCGTAGAAAAACTTATATTGAGATACCTCCATTACGAGACCATATGCTCCACATTGGGAGCGGACATTTATAAAAAAATAAAAAAATAAAGACGGACTCTATATCGTAGAATAAATCATTTAAAAACCATCAAATATATTTTAAGGGTTTTTAAAGAAGGTAAAAAATTTCGGTTTATTATTGTTTTGTTTGAATAAATGTTTTCTAAAATAAACTGTTAACACGTCAAACGTAAAAGTGCTTTAGTCACTGCAAGTAGGGCAGTTTATCGTCAGGAGATGATCATCATCAAAAATAATCAATATTCACTAATTTGTGTTAACTAAGCGGTAATGTCAGATTGCTGTCGATTAGTGTTTCGGGCGTCGGAAAAACAGATGCCAGACAAACAAAACTACTACCATTTGTGAAATAGCAAAGCTGACTGCAATTCAATTTCAGAATCTTCACTGCTTGTATGCACTGCGGTACTGATGAAATGCAGTTCATATGTTTTACTTCTCTGAGTTCAGTACGAATAAACATCTGTGTAGAATCCACTCTGTAGATATTATATCGATTGCCCCGTGGAATAACACATTTACTCAAAACAACTCTCTTATTTAATTCTTCAAACAAATTCAATGAAACATCTATATATTAATAGCCGATAATGTCCGTCTGAGTGTAAGATGTCCTCGATTTCCCCTCCCCCTGCCCCTCCCCCTCCTCCTCCTGCCAAGCCGCGCTGTCACTTTTTATTCATACTTAAGACATATTTTTCCAATATACACTGTTACTTATGATTTTCCTCGATTTCCTCTCCTCTTCCCCCTCCCCCTTCACCAGCCTCGATGTCGCCATTTTTTATTCCTACCTTTTCGATGACGTCATTATATACTATTATTTGATGGAACATATCAAATCGCTGAAAAATTGAATTCTCATACAAAAAAGCACCTTGGTCTGGATTCGAAACACGGTCCTTGAATTATGAGTTGAGAGCTTTACCACTCGGGTAAACAAACAACTGCCAGATATGATAAAATTACATTATATATATTGTATTACGTTCGAATTTTGAAACTTTTGTTTTTTATTTGAAACACAGCATATATATCCTAATTTTTGCACATTCATTAATTCCAACGTACCCGAAAGGTAAAGCGCTAGATTGGTAAGCTGATGGTCAGTGGTTCGAGTCTGACCCCGAGCGTTTTTTTTTTGGTTTATAACATTTTTTTTTTAAACACAGTACATCTTGATCGTATGAAAATAATAAAATCCGATTGATAAGCGTGATAAGTTTTTCAAAAAATAAATACCTATATATTAATATTCGATAAAATAATCACAATTAAAAATTTACAACGTCTATTTCTGCTACTACGAAAAATGGTTGTTAGCAAACTTAAACATTATTCCAAAAATTCAATAATTTACGAAATTTCTGCTACTACGAAAAATGGTTGTTAGCAAACTTAAAAGTTATTCCAAAATATAATAATTTACGAAATTTCTGCTATTACGAAAAATGGTTGTTAGCAAACTTAAACATTATTCCAAATATTAAATAATTTACGAAATTTCTGCTACTACGAAAAATGGTTGTTAGCAAACTCAAACATTATTTCAAATATTAAATAATTTACGAAATTTCTGCTCCTACGAAAAATGGTTGTTAGCAAACTCAAACATTATTTCAAATATTAAATAATTTACGAAATTTCGGCTACTACGAAAAATGGTTGTTAGCAAACTTGAACATTATTCTAAATATTAAATAATTTACGAAATTTCTGCTCCTACGAAAAATGGTTGTTGGCAAACTTGAACATTATTCCAAAAATTAAATAATTTACGAAATTTCGGCTACTACGAAAAATGGTTGTTAGCAAACTTGAACATTATTCCAAATATTAAATAATTTACGAAATTTCTGCTACTACGAAAAATGGTTGTTAGCAAACTCAAACATTATTTCAAATATTAAATAATTTACGAAATTTCTGCTTCTACGAAAAATGGTTGTAAGCAAACTTAAACATAATTCCAAAACTTAAATAATTTACGAAATTTCTGCTACTACGAAAAATGATTGATAGCAAACTTGAACATTATTCCAAATATTAAATAATTTACGAAATTTCGGCTCCTACGAAAAATGGTTGTTAGCAAACTTGAACATTATTCCAAAAATTCAATAATTTACGAAATTTCTGCTACTACGAAAAATGGTTGTTAGCAAACTTGAACATTATTCCAAATATTAAATAATTTACTAAATTTCTGCTCCTACGAAAAATGGTTGTTAGCAAACTTGAACTTTATTCCAAAAATTCAATAATTTACGATATTTCGGCTACTACGACAAATGGTTGTTAGCAAACTTAAACTTTATTCCAAAAATTCAATAATTCACGAAATTTCTGCTACTACGAAAAATGGTTGTTAGCAAACTTAAATTTTTTTCAAAAAATTCAATAATTTACGATATTTCGGCTATTACGAAAAATGGTTGTTAGCAAACTTAAACTTTATTCCAAAAATTCAATAATTTACGATATTTCGGCTACTACGAAAAATGGTTGTTAGCAAACTTAAACTTTATTCCAAAAATTCAATAATTCACGAAATTTCTGCTCCTACGAAAAATGGTTGTTAGCAAACTTGAACTTTATTCCGAAAATTCAATAATTTATGATATTTCGGCTATTACGAAAAATGGTTGTTAGCAAACTTAAACTTTATTCCAAAAATTCAATAATTTACGATATTTCGGCTACTACGAAAAATGGTTGTTAGCAAACTTAAACTTTATTCCAAAAATTCAATAATTCACGAAATTTCTGCTCCTACGAAAAATGGTTGTTAGCAAACTTGAACTTTATTCCGAAAATTCAATAATTTATGATATTTCGGCTATTACGAAAAATGGTTGTTAGCAAACTTAAACTTTATTCCAAAAATTCAATAATTTACGATATTTCGGCTACTACGAAAAATGGTTGTTAGCAAACTTAAACATTATTTCAAATATTAAATATTTTACGAAATTTCTACTCCTACGAAAAATGGTTGTTAGCAAACATGAACATTATTCTAAATATTAAATAATTTACGAAATTTCTGCTCCTACGAAAAATGGTTGTTAGCAAACTCAAACATTATTTCAAATATTAAATAATTTACGAAATTTCGGCTACTACGAAAAATGGTTGTTAGCAAACTTGAACATTATTCTAAATATTAAATAATTTACGAAATTTCTGCTCCTACGAAAAATGGTTGTTGGCAAACTTGAACATTATTCCAAAAATTAAATAATTTACGAAATTTCGGCTACTACGAAAAATGGTTGTTAGCAAACTTGAACATTATTCCAAATATTAAATAATTTACGAAATTTCTGCTAACTATAAAAATAAAATAAAATAAATAAAAATAAATGAAATAAAATAAAATAAAATAAAATGAAATAAAATACCATAAAATAAAATAACATAAAATTAAATTAAAATTAATACTATGCAACAAAAATCTCACGTTGCTGGGCAACGGGCTTACAGCTAGTCATTTATAAATTTTCCTTTATAACTTAACAAATAACAGCAAATGAAGAAATGCATATTATGAACCGTGACTGCATTAATTATATCGATCTATCTATATATTAATAGCCGATAAAATAAGTTTTCACTTTTCACAAATGTGTGCGTACTGATGTCCACTTCGCCCAATGATAGCGGTTTATATTGAACAGCACATTTTTTGGCGAATGCTAACGTTTTATTTTGAATCGCATATTTCGTTCGTCCAATTGGAATGGACGTCTTTTTTATATTCAAAATTCAAATTTCCTGGCTTAGAACTAAAGCATTGTAATAATATTAATATTGAGAGAACTTTATTTGAAAGTTTGCATGGCTACAAAGTTTTTTAAATAATCAAATGTACTGATTCGATTTTTCGAAGCTATAATTATAGGGCTAGGAACTGATTTGACAGTGATTTTGTTCGGTGTCATCTTCTATTTATTAGTAGTCGATAATGTCCGTTTTGATTGCATGATTGTCACTGATTTCCCCTCCCCCTCCCCCTGAAGACGGTCCCCTTCCCCCCACCCCTCTGCCCGCTATCGCCATCCGTTCATTTTTCTCTGACGTCTATTAGTGAATATTTGAAGTCATGACAAAACAATTAATTTTCGTACTGACCAAAAATATTCTGTCAAGCTGAGGATCGAACCCATGTCCCTTTTTCATTCTAATCGTTTGAACAAATATCCATTGTTCCACAAAGCGATTAAAATTAGTGAGGTGGAACGTCTACTTATTTTCAAACCAAGAGAAATATGTGATTTTATTGTGACCTTACGACATCTGTTAGTGAAGCATTGCACTAAACGAATTTGAATAATTGAAAATAGAATATGTCAAATACTTATGAGATATTTTTCTTTTTCTACGAAATATATTTGTTTGGATACTTGAAACATTAGCAGGGCTGTCGATATATGGTCCCAGAGTCTCTTTTTATATGGTCCAGAGTTTTTTTTCGAAATATATTTGTTTGCACACTTGGTTGTAAGCAAACTTGAACATTATTCCAAATATTAAATAATTTACGCAATTTCTGCTCCTACGAAAAATGGTTGTTAGCAAACTTGAACATTATCGTAAATATTAAATAATTTACGAAATTTCTGCTCCTACGAAAAATGGTTGTTAGCAAACTTGAACATTATTCCAAATATTAAATAATTTACGCAATTTCTGCTCCTACGAAAAATAGTTGTTAGCAAACTTGAACATTATTCCAAAAATTAAATAATTTACGAAATTTCGGCTACTACGAAAAATGGTTGTTAGCAAACTTGAACATTATACCAAATATTAAATAATTTCTGCTACTACGAAAAATGGTTGTTAGCAAACTTAAACATTATTCCAAAAATTAAATAATTTACGAAATTTCGGCTACTACGAAAAATGGTTGTTAGCAAACTTAAACATTATTTCAAAAATAAAATATTTTACGAAATTTCTGCTACTACGAAAAATGTTTTTTAGCAAACTTAAACATGATTCTAAAAATTCAATAATTTACGAAATTTCTGCTACTACGAAAAATGGTTGTTAGCAAACTTAAACATTATGCCAAAAATTAAATAATTTACGACATTTCGGCCACTACGAAAAATGGTTGTTAGCAAACTTAAACATTATTCCAAAAATTAAATAATTTACGAAATTTCTGCTACTACGAAAAATGATTGTTAGCAAACTTAAACATTATTTCAAAATATAATAATTTACGATATTTCTGCTACTACGAAAAATGATTGTTAGCAAACTTAAACATTATTCAAAAAATTGAATATTTTACGAAATTTCTGCTCCTACGAAAAATGGTTGTCAGCAAACTTAAACTTTATTCCAAAAATTGAATACTTTACGAAATTTCGGCTACTACGAAAAATGGTTGTTAGCAAACTTAAACTTTATTCCAAAAATTCAATAATTTACGAAATTTCTGCTACTACGAAAAATGGTTGTTAGCAAATTTAAACTTTATTCCAAAAATTCAATAATTTACGAAATTTCTGCTACTACGAAAAATGGTTGTTAGCAAACTTAAACATTATTCCAAAAATTAAATAATTTACGACATTTCGGCCACTACGAAAAATGGTTGTTAGCAAACTTAAACATTATTCTAAAAATTGAATATTTTACGAAATTTCTGCTACTACGAAAAATGGTTGTCAGCAAACTTAAACTTTATTCCAAAAATTGAATATTTTACGAAATTTCGGCTGCTACGAAAAATGGTTGTTAGCAAACTTAAACTTTATTCCAAAAATTCAATAATTTACGAAATTTCTGCTACTACGAAAAATGGTTGTTAGCAAACTTAAACATTATTCCAAAAATTAAATAATTTACGAAATTTCTGCTACTACGAAAAATGATTGCTAGCAAACTTAAACATTATTTCAAAATATAATAATTTACGATATTTCTGCTACTACGAAAAATGATTGTTAGCAAACTTAAACATTATTCCAAATATTAAATAATTTACAATTAAAAAACTGCAGGGCTGTCGATATATGCGCCGAGGTCGATTTATGGTACTATGAAAAATGATTGTTAGGAAACTTGAACATTATTCCTATAATTAAGTAATTTACGAAATTTCTGCTATTACGAAAAATGGTTGTTAGCAAACTTAAACATTATTCCAAAAATTAAATAATTTACGAAATTTCTGCTACTACGAAAAATGGTTGTTAGCAAACTTAAACATTATTCCAAAAATTAAATAATTTACGACATTTCGGCTACTACGAAAAATGGTTGTTAGCAAACTTAAACTTTATTCCAAAAATTCAATAATTTACGAAATTTCTGCTACTACGAAAAATGGTTGTTAGCAAACTTAAACATTATTCCAAAAATTAAATAATTTACGAAATTTCTGCTACTACGAAAAATGGTTGTTAGCAAACTTAAACATTATTCTTAAATATTATTATTATAATGCAACAAAAATCTCACGTTGCTGTGCAACGGGCTTACAGCTAGTCTATATATTAATAGCCGATAAAATAAGTTTTCACTTTTCACTTTTTACTTTTCACAAATGTGTGCGTACTGATGTCCACTTCGCCCAATGATAGCGATTTATTTTGAACATATTTTGAACATCACATTTTTCGGCCAGTTGGAATGGGCGTCTTTTTATATTCAAAATTCAAATTTCCTGGCTTAGAACTAAAGCATCGTAATTAATATTGAAAGAACTTTATTTCAAAATTTGCATGGCTACGAAGTTTTTTAAATAATCAAATGAACTGATTCGATTTTTTGAAGCTATAATTATAGGGCTAGGAGCTGATTTGACAGATTTTGTTCAGTGTCATCCATCTTCTATATGATTGTCACCGATTTCCCCTCCCCCTCCTCATCCCCAGCCCGACTGACGACATTTTTTTTATTCATACTAGAAGTATTTTTTCATTACGCTGAAGAAGCACATAGTTTTAAATGTGAAAAAACGCTAAACTTTATTTCACATTTTATTTCTGCCGCGGGTCGGATTCGAAACGTGGAACTTTGCAATATGAACGGAACGTCTTACCGCTGAGGTAAAGGGCAAACTTTCAGGTGCGACAAAATTAGATTATATATATTAAGCATTCGAAAAAAGAACTATTTCAAACTTGACTTTGATTGTTTGTTTGTATTGAAAATTCAAAAATAGAATATGTCAAATACTTAGTGTGGCCAATTCAAAAAAAATGATTCCAAGATATTTTTCTTTTTCTACGAAATATATTTGTTTGCACACTTGAAACCTTTGCAGGGCTGTCGATATATGCGCCGAGGTCGATTTATGGTACTACGAAAAATGATTGTTAGCAAACTTGAACATTATTCCAAGATATAATAATTTACGAAATTTCTGCTACCACGAAAAATGGTTGTTAGCAAACTTGAACATTATTCCAAATATTAAATAATTTACGAAATTTCTGCTACTACGAAAAATGATTGTTAGCAAACTTGGACATTATTCCAAATATTAAATAATTTACGAAATTTCTGCTCCTACGAAAAATGGTTGTTAGCAAACTTGAACATTATTTCAAAAATTAAATAATTTACGAAATTTCTGCTCCTACGAAAAATGGTTGTTAGCAAACTTGAACATTATTCCAAATATTAAATCATTTACGAAATTTCTGCTCCTACGAAAAATGGTTGTTAGCAAACTTGAACATTATTCCAAATATTAAATAATTTACGAAATTTCTGCTCCTACGAAAAATGGTTGTTAGCAAACTTGAACATTATTCCAAATATTAAATAATTTACGAAATTTCTGCTCCTACGAAAAATGGTTGTTAGCAAACTTGAACATTATTTCAAAAATTAAATAATTTACGAAATTTCTGCTACCACGAAAAATGGTTGTTAGCAAACTTGAACATTATTCTAAATATTAAATAATTTACGAAATTTCTGCTCCTACGAAAAATGGTTGTTAGCAAACTTGAACATTATTCCAAAAATTAAATATAAACGAAATTTCGGCTACTACGAAAAATGTTTGTTAGCAAACTTAAACATTATTCCAAAAATTAAATAATTTACGAAATTTCTAATAAAAATAAAATAAATAAAAATAAAATAAAATACAATAAAATAAAATAAAATAAAATAAAATAAAATAAAATAAAATAAAATAAAATAAAATAAAATAAAATAAAATAAAATAAAATAAAATAAAATAAAATAAAATAAAATAAAATAAAATAAAATAAATTAAAATAAAATTAAATAAAATTAAATAAAATTAAATAAAATAAAATAAAATAAAATAAAATAAAATAAAATAAAATAAAATAAAATAAAATAAAATAAAATAAAATAAAATAAAATAAAATAAAATAAAATAAAATAAAATAACATAAAATAATATAAAATTAAATTAAATTAAATACTTTGCAACAAAAATCTCACGTTGCTGGGCAACGGGCTTACAGCTAGTCATTATAAAAGCTCTTCCAGCACAACCGGTTAGTTAATAGTCCAACACGTTAATGCAACAATGTGAAACAGTATGCTGATGACATCGTTTGGAAATGTCCAGTTACAAACAACGAACGGTGAAAATTTATCAAAACAATACAACTGTCAGAAAGATTTGTTAACCCAGTTGGTTTCGCTTACATGGTTTCATATGAGGTACATTACTAGACATTCAAAAAGCTCACGGTGCCATATGGAAAGTTAATAGACCTTAATTTATAAAAGCTCGATAATAAACTCCTTTATATTTTACTTTTACATTCTACAAACTTGGTTAAATGCATTATAGCATTCAATCATGTCTTGAATAATTTCCCCTAAGAAAATTCTTGACAGAATCATTAACATGAATAACAACCTCTAAGAAGAGTGTGATGACGTAGCGCTTGTCGGTGGGAACAACGTCTACTAACCAAGGGAATTGACAGAAAAGTATAAATATCATTGTGTGGCATTGTCGTCAGCTGTATTCTTACTGATTACGGTTGGTCATATTAAACTCCGACTTGGGTTTTCATCTCATTCAACTTTGTAATCACGGGCTTTATAAGAAATACTCTTATATTCTGTAATACTTCCATCGCTTTATATCCACGTCATACTGGAAAGGGAACGTAGATATAGTAAATATCATCCGAATCTAACCAAACCCTTGTATTCATACCCTCTCTGAAAACTGAGGTTGATCGACTGACTCAATCGATTTTCACCCAGCATGGAAGTAGATAAGTAAAGAGATTTAGGGGTAGGAAATGATAGCTAATTGCTCTCTACTGTCTTGTTTTTAGGAGAAATTGAGGTCAATATAAAGGAATTAAAACACCACTTACACCTATGTTTGATTTAAATCCGTAAAGAGATTAAACAATCAATAAGTAAAAGCTTGTTTTCCGAAATATACACAGTCGATCGCACAAACAAGTGGCATGAGACCCCAAAAAGGTTACTAACTGGTTATAGATTTGGATATGAAAAACTGCATGCTAAAAAGGAAGTATATTGTTATATTTTTATAATGTTTATTATAAGTTTGTTTGTTATTCCATGATTCAATATGTGATTCGAGAATTTTCTATTACTAAATTGAGAAAACTGCACAATTCCCTATGGAATTTTCTATTTCATGAAATAATACTTTCAACTGAGCTTCCACAAAGGCGAGTCGGATTTTTGTCTTATATGATACATGTACAGTTTATTTATTTAGTATCGAATGATCACTTGCAATGCAAAAACTATATTTATGGACAAAATGAAATTAATACCGCCTTGCATTTGTTATCTTCTAAATCACTGTTGTCGAATTATTGACCATTTTAACAATGTGATTCAAATATATAATTGTATACTGAAGAATCTGATCACTTCAATAAAAAATAGAGATAAATTAAAAAGAATATAAAGCATTTAGCAAGTGAGTTCCGATATGTTCAATTTTTTTTTATTAAAAAATCACACTATTTATACAAAATTTTAATTGAAAACTTATTAGTTTTGTCAATAATTTTGATACACGTATTTTCTTATTGAAAATTATCTTCAGACCGACAAAGCTACTTCATTGGATTTAATGTGAATTTTCCCTTTACAATCAGACCAAACACAGTACTTTTGTTTTAACATAAAGATTTAATTTTAAGTCTGATTTTCCAATATGGAAAGGAAGGTTTTCTTTCTAAAATGCCTATAAATTTTACTCTTTTTCACGAATCAAAAAATAATACTTATTACATAAAATGAACTAGTTTATTTCACTAAAGTTCCTTAAAATAAACTTTAAAATAGTTACTGACTCAAAAGTTTTCGTTTGATCAGAAAACATATATTATTTATTTATTGTTTAAAAATGAAAAGTACAGTACATGACAATACACCTGACGCCAATTCGCCATGCACTAACATAATGAGAAACAAAAATAACATCATACTACACAATACATTAAAATCAACATACAAAATCATGAAATAAAAAAGTAAAACTTAAAAAACAGTTCACAAATACTGTCACTAAAAATTTCCAGTTCTCTAGGCAATGAATTAATCAGTCGAACGGCCCTTGGAACTGGCGACTCAAACGTCCTACGCGAGGAACAAATTTTTAGAAACAAAAGTTTTTGGTCAGTTTCGCCCACGTAAGAATAATTTCGGAGCATGTTAATTAATAGTCATGAGAATTTTAGGATTATTAACTCGGATTAGGATTATTAACTCGAAGGAGAAAAGAAAAATGCTTTAAACTTGAAAACGATCTTCGAGATTCAAGAGAGTGAAATGATAACATTCCTAAAAGAAATTTGGTCAAATTAATATCTTTTTTTTTCTATTTTATTTTAATTAAATAGTTAAAACGTTCAGAAATACTCCCAATATTATATACATATTCAGGGCAGATAATATGTTTGAAATCATTTAGTATCTACAAATCATAAACATTATCATTTTAACCACATATATTTTCTTCGGCGCAATGAATTCGAAAATCATTCGCCATGAACGAAAAGATAACAAGAAATATTTGACATCTTCTTAACGATCCTGTTTTTTTATTTTTCATTTGCTTCTGTGACCAATAAAAAAATCGTCTAGTATTGAATTTTCAGCGGGAAATCAAATTAAAAGAAAACATAGTACGTATCAAGGCAATGTGTTGTTTTTCTTACGAATAATTTTCATTGGTAACGACAACTGTACCTACATTAAATTTGTATTTTTACTGTGGAGTGTTTGTTCTCTCGCGCTAAATTCATTTGAAGTAATCTTATAAACCATGGAAGACTATTATTATTACATACATAAGTATTTACATTGGCAAGAGGTCCTTATATTTTTTGCTTGAACCTACTTACCGTCTTCTTCATAGTTTTTTCTCTGATTATTGTATAAAATGAGGTCAGAGTGCGAAATGTAAAAATGTACAATATCAATAAATTTGAAAATCGTCATTGATTATTCTATTCGCAGTTTGTAAGTTTTTTGCACAATTTCGTTTGACCAATTCAGCTTAGTTTTCTATTACTCCATTTTATTACACTCAAAATAATCTATGTCCACTTCCAATGTGGAGCATATGACGAAAGTTCAGTTGCTTAACCTCTCTTTTTCGCACAGAATAGATATAAAAGGATATGGCTAGGATAGAACTAGTGGTTAACTAATCGCTCTTGCTACGTTTCGTTGTTAATTTTTCTATTGAAAGGGAAGAAAGTATAATTTTTAATATTATAAGCACCTGTGTTTTCAAATATATATCGATAAATCAAATCGATTGAAAAAAATGGTGTTCGTAATGTGTCATCTTACTGTTTGTAGAGTCCCGATTTTCCTACCATTTCATATGCCACCGCAAGAGAAGTCCTCAGTAGAGACATAAGAAAGAGAGAAGTATATTATGGTAGTCTCAATATAAAGAAACAAAAATAACCGATAGGTTGCACCAATATAAAAGTTATAAGCGAAACAAGAATCCGCGGAATTTCTTGCGGTTTGCAAAAATATTGGCGCGCCGCTCGCCTAGGAAACGAACGCCGTAGCGTTAGAGCCGGTAGGTCGAGACTAGGGTATCCAATTCCGGAGCCTTTTTTCAATCCTGGGATTCTGGGATTGATTAATTTTCAATCCCGGGATTGGGATTAGCTGACCGAGGAATTTGAAATCCTCAATTCGCTATACTTTTTGCCCAGATTATCTCCAAACCTCGTATTTTTTTAGCTCACCGAGGAATTTGAAATTATCGATTTGGTATACTTTTTCCCAGATTGTCATAGAACATCTTTTTTTTTTTAGCTCACCAAGGAATTTGAAATTCTCGATTTACCAGTTTCGTTTCAATTTTCGAGATTTGCTCAAAATCACGGCCGCGATCCCGGGATTTCGGGATGAGAAAATTTAACAAGATCTCGGGATTGAATGCCTTAGTCGAGACCTCGCCCGCGCCACCTGTCTTATACAATTTTTTACTTTAGAATGGCGCAAGGCGGAGGTATTTTGAATCGCTTCGCGATTTTGCCTTCGACATGGTTGAATAAAGAAATTTTTAGGTACATTGATAATAGCCAGTTTTAGCAGCTATTTAGTTTTGGATAAAATCCGTCGAAACGTTGTTCAACCGCCACCCCCTAATGGTGGACATCGACGATTCGCGACGACCTCAACGGAGGCGTCTGCGGATAAAATAATTAACATCGAGTCATGCAAATCACATTCTGATACTATTTTTAGTGTAAATTCTGAATTTCAATAATATCGTGTTCGCGGTTCAGACTTAATCGGCCCTCACTTGTGCGAATTAGAATCGTTAATTACCAGCGACCGAGGAGAGTCCGAAAGCTAAAATTTCTCGACACTCTTTACTATTACAAAATGTAGCTTCGGTATAAAAAGATCGGTGAGCGAGTGTTCCGCTAATTAATTACGATTTTTCAAAGTTCTCCATACAAACCTCACCCAGGCTTTTTCGCGACGCCACGAGCGCCCGTGCAAAGTGTGGACTATGCAGAACGCTTGGTATTGCTTTCCCGTTCTCTCCCATAGCGGCATCTCCCACTCGCGTCCCAACGCGAATCGAATCAAATATAGAATTATTTCCCGTTGATTATCGCCAATAAAAATTATGCAGTCATATGACTAAACATTATATTAGAGTCCTCCAGAAATTTCTGACGAATCCGTTCGTGGGTTTGACCTACAGAAATTCGCAAACCTGAATTTTCTCTAGAAAAATTCCTATTGAATTATTAATTGCACCAACGATCAGCGGTAAACAGTTTCGCAAAGAGGAGTCTCTGCAACACATCTGTGTTCAAATTAGCGGTCTCAGGTGGAATTTTGTGTTGTTTTCGCCGGTCACTCGTTCTCTGTAAAGGTTATTGAGTAGTTTGTAGGATAAAAAAATGTAGCACCGGTCAAGGGCTACGTGGATTATATGTTTTCAATTTTTCACCTGCAGTACTAAACAGAATTCGGTTGCGAAAAAGTCGCCAGAAGGCGCCATTTTGGAAATCAGTCGGAGATAACGGGAAGATTCCGCGTCAGCCAATCACAGGCATTGGAATCTCGCTAGCGGAGCGAAATTGCGTCGGTTTCCTGGTTTTGCGGACTTTTACAGCCTCCGCTGCTCCAGCAAAATGGCATCAAAAAGATAGCTTGCCGAAAATTGGCTGTCGATTACCAGAGAACTTCATACAAGGTTTGGGAAAACTATTTCGTTGTTTGTTTATTCAAACACAGCTCTAACCATTATAAAGCCCAATGCTTTTTAATGCAAAGAGCTGTGAATAAATTATAGCATCCTCCGCAGCTTCCCGGCAACGGTTCTGCAAATAAATTCACGCGTTGGTCGCGGATTTTAAATCATTGGACACAGCGGCAGTTTTCATACTGCCGCTCACTGTATCAATTCTTATTAAATCTCTCTTCCAGTGATATTGTTAAATTCTTCATTAAATTTTTATCAACCACCTGTGTGGTCGAGTGGTCAACGGTGTTGGCTTCGGCTACAAAGGGCCCGGGTTCAAATCCCGGTACGGACAGTTTTATAAATTGATTTTTCAATCAATTTATAAATTTCTGTTCAAAGGCATGGATGTATGTGATGTCTTGAATTCCCCCCTCTCACCCTTCCTATCCTATGAACGGGGCGTATCGACAGCGATTAGCTTACCACTAATCCTGTCCTAGCCCAATCCTTATATCCCTACTCTCTTTGAAAAAAGAGAGGTTGAGCAACTGAGTAACAATCAGTTCTCGTAGAAACACTTCTGTTGAGATAAACTCCATTAGGAGTCCATATGCTCCACATTGGAAGCGGACATGGTTTAAAAAAAAAAAAAAAATTATCAAACTGGTTACTTGATATCGGTAGAGAGGTGAATGCAAGGGCGTTCCCTGGCAGATATTTAATTAAACGGGATTTATTGAGTATAGAGCAAACTTATTCTTTTCTTATGTTTTTTTTGTGATTGTGCAACTTGTATTTTTATGTTTATAATGTCGACCAATTGCACTGTGAAAGCTCACCATAGGTACAATGTTTAAATTCAGTGTGGCGCTATCGGATGTTATGCAAAAGTGTAAAGTCAGTGAAATCTGCGATATTTGATACAACCAACCTCGTTTAGAAGCATTCAATTTGGCAATGGAGTAACCATGTGCAGATTTAAATACGATGGAATCCCGCAAGGATCGCCATACGAACACGGGAAACAAATATCAATTTATTCAAACCAATAGTGAAATTAATCTTAAAATTATAAACTCACAAGACGCTTCAAGAAACACGCTTCCATGGGAAAGCGAGCCAAAACGTTAGAGTCCCATTGCTAAAAATGCGCGCTTTCTATTTATATTTAGTTCCTACCTGCAGCGATTGATTATATACTCCAATTCGAAATTCATTACAACGTTTATCATGGGACGTTCGAGCTAAATTGTTCCTCGTACAACACCATACCGGACTATATTTCAGCTGAAATTAAATATGAGAGTAAAATCAATTAGTAATGAGAAAAAAATCGGATTTATTTTTCTAAACTATATATTCCGAAACTCAGTCGACAAGTTCAACGGCCAGCGTCTCTCTGGCGGTATTGCATTTTTCTCGTTTACCCGCACGCGTTAGAAGGGAACAGCGCGGCACGCTCAAATTTTGGCCAATAGAAGTAATCTCCGCAAGGGCAGTGGCTAGAGTGTCTTTGAGCTTCCTAGATTTTGCAACTTCGTACTGGGCGCTAATCCTGGAGATGTAGAGACGTCAGAGCCTTCTAGAAGAGATTTCCCGTCGTACGAATTGTTAATTTCAACCCCATAATTACTCAGCAGCGAATCGAAAATAGAAGCCCGCCGATAAATAGCGTCGCGGCGTCCCGTATTGTCAGAACAGAAACTCGCATCGAAATCTTATCGTATTAAATAATAAAAGGGTCCAGTGAATTGGTACAATCGTAAAACGCGATCATATCGAAGGTTGGTTGACGTAATCAAATATCACAAAGGTTTATGTTAGATGGAATTCAAAGTTAGCTTCATGCATTGTGCAGATAATCGCCAATATAAAATCGTTAAAGTTTTTGTAAATTTATGAATTTGCGACGCCAGTTGATACTAACGTTAGTAGTAATAGAAGCATTTAGTCATAAGCCTCGCCAGCAAATAAAATCATTCTTTGAACGTTATTTCATTGCATAATCTCAGTATGCGGTATAAAATCGTTTCGCAACAGCAGTAAAGGGTAGAATCAATTTTCACACATTAAAGAGTGAATGGCGTTAACTAATAAAGCTGTAATCAAGAATCGATAGTATTAGTTAACGCTAAATGAACATTTGTTTTGCAAATAAAATCTGTAGCGGAATCGTACGAATAACGACGAGCAAATAATATCCGATCGACCGTGCAATTGTGAATTCGAATAACTAAGTATTATGTTAAACACGGATATGAATCTCTCACACTGAGTGTGCTGGCTAAATTTGTATAGTATTAATTAGGTATAAGGTGGGCTGTAGCGGCGGAACAAGTAGCATAATATCGATAAATGTAGGCGTGTATTGAGTCGTGTAGACTGAAACTGAGGGAGCTGTCATTGAAAACCCATTTGGAGGTCTAAGCTAAGGGGAGCTGTAGGGTAATCCACCTCAAGATTTGTGTTGAGGGAGCTGAGCCGAGAAGGCGGCGCTGGTCGAGCGATTTGGCCCGACTGCCGTAGTAAATTGTGTCGTCCCGTCGGCTGCAGACCCGGGCTGTAGGGGCGTCGATAAATATTTGGACAGCCTCGAGAGGTTGTGGCGCCAACCGCTTCAGGATCGGCATCCCTACACTTATCTTAAGTTAATAAAGCGTAGAATTGATGGGTGCTTGTTGTTTTGGATGATTGTAGGGCAAGAGTCGCGCAAGCGCATGTGCGTTTGACGACTGAGTCACGACGGATGCGTAATGCCTAAAGAGTCTTCGGGAGACCGGGCAGGTGGTGTGTCAACAACACTGCCTGGCCCCTGCAGTTCTACCGTGTAACAGCCAAAGAACAAAACAATATATAACCAAATCTTTACGTCAGCGACGGCACGCAGCGAACGGTAGTGTCACTTCACAAGGTTGGGCGCCATGACGAGCCTGCGGCGCCGGACAGAGTGTCACATACTCACCCAGGCCTTACGGCTATCCGAACAAAGGAAAGCACGATTAATTGTAAGTAGGTAGGTTGGTACGCTGGGCGAGGTCCTACGTTTGGGTAGACTTCATTATGTAAAAATACTCAAGCTGAGCAGGTTTGTGATCTCTTCCCACTGGAGGCACGTCGCCAGCTGGAAGCTGGCGAGAGATCTGAGGAATGTGAGAGCGGTGGACACCCCCCGTGAAGAGGTAATCACTGTCCTCGGATCGAGAGTCCCATGTCTCGGCGATGTCGCCTTAGGTACTGGAAAAGACTAGTTTTAAGTATATAAATTCATTTTCTTTAGGTATCGGATATGAAATGATTGATATTCGCCAAAATGTAACGACGCCGCCAAATTCTCGCGCTTCGACACCAAGATGAAATTATGTGGAATTTGTTTACTTATTAATTAAGCGCTCCATTCGCGGAGCCACCATTATGGCACATACAGCGGCGTCGAAGAGCAGAATCGACGCCTTCCAGAAATCAAATCCCTTTAAGAGGTAAGTTCGTAGAGTAGTATGACACTTAGTTAGGTGACGTTTGTTAATATTCATTTTTTGTAGAGCCGGAATGGCGAAGAATACTGTCACTAATTTTATGGGCCAGTGGTAGATCGCCGTACTTGAGTAGTAAGATTCTTCGCGAGATGACTCAAAGTATTCACCTGTTATCAAATTGTTATTTCTATTGTATACCGACCTGCGAGGCTGCAGTATTTCTCAGGTCATTCGAGTAACTTTTTCTTTTCCAGTTGCCACTGCTTATTTTATAATATGTTATCAACGACGATCAAATCGAAGGAGTACATTTTATATATAATTTTGTATGTGTTTTTCTTTTGTATGAGAAATTGGACTTTAAGCTTCAGGGATATCCTGAGTGAAATATATGAGACTGAAGACTGGTGGACTTCTGCCAAATTAGATCTGCCGAAGCCTGAAACCCCGACGATAACCAGCTAGCAATGCTGTTTCAATAATTTATTTTTCTTTGTTATGAATTTTATAAAAATGAAATATAATTTTTATCTTATAAGTATTGTGTTTATGTTTAAATGATTATCTTTGTAAACTCGCTCCTGCGGGCTGGAATAGTGCAACTTTGTGAAATTATTTTAAAAACCTGTTTGGAAATAAATTCTGTGGATTGGTTCATCATTATGACTGTGACCGAGGTGTTTCATTTGCTTTAACTGCCCCTAATATTTACTTACTATGTACCAACTGGTCTGACCATTTTCAATCTGGAAGTTATTGAGACGAGAAGGCTGTGCCTTTATAACCTAACTAAAGAGGTCAGGTCATGTCGAGTGATACTTGAACCCGTGAAATCCGTCACGCAAGCCAACGACTATTCTTTTTTTTATTATTAAAAAAAAATATTTTGCATTAATGCCAATCAATGTTCCTTATAAGACAAGAGGTTAGCTGCGTGGATATTTCAAAGGCTGTGCGAACCGTTCAAATATTAATTGAACAACTGTCTTGTAGTGCGTGCCAACTCAGAATGAGTGCGCGGGGGCTTCCCAACTGCTGCGCGACGGCGCGCGCGCGCAGCTTATAGGGAAAGTTGATGCCAATGCGTCAAATATGTTGATATTGAAAGATGACTCAATGAGAAGTCTTTGTAAGTTTGTCAATAATTTTGATCGAAGTCACACTGACACGCCATGTTTGAGATTTTATATTTAAATTTAAATAAAATCTTAATTTGACATCGATTTTACGAAGAATCGAGTCTAGACCTAATTGGTAAAGCAAAACCACAGCAGGTGACAAATCAGTATATTCTATTTGAGTTTAGAAATACTGGAGTATCGGACTTTATAAGCTTCTTGATTCTCGTCAAGACCGCAAAAAAATCTTTTAATCGATTCCTTAGTTATTTTAACAGTAGGAAACTCAAGATTTATAATGATTGTAATAATGTTTAAATATAGACGCCCTAACGCAAGAGTAGATCAAAAGATATACTGAAATACACTTGTTTTTACTTTTTATTTGTGCCAACAATATTTTGAGATCAAAACTATAATATATAAAGCTTTTTAAAACTGCTTTTAGAAAATTAAATAACTAGTTGTAATTCTCCGCACTAAACTCAATTTATTTAATAGAAAATATTTCAACGAATAGCCTCTTCAGAAAACCTACGGAACTGAAAGACTTCTGAAACAATTACTCAGTTGTGCTTCTAGACAAATAAATGTTTTAAGAAATAAAACGACTTCGTAAATTATAAGATAATAAAAGATCCAGACAACAATATCAATTTTAAAAACTGATCGCTTTGTAAATACCACTCATTGTATTAATATGGCCGACATAAAATTCGCCTTTTTGGGGAGATTCGTTGCAGACGTTATGGTTATAATTATTAATTTTACGTTTTCACAGCGTCGCAATTTACAAGCGCGACATACATGTTGCTTAAAATGATCATTTATATTATAAATAAACATTAGTATAATAATATAGGCCGAATTCACACATGAAAATGTCACGGACTAATAAAAATCTGGACACAAACGGGGGCTGAGGTTCAAAATTCACATGGGTATATATATCTAGGTTCAAAAATATTGTTGTTCACTAAGGTATAACAGGTGATTTATCCAGTGGCGGATTATCCCATAAGCGCAAGAGGCGCACGCTTGGGGCCTCAAAATCCTGGGGGCCTCTAAGATAGCATATATTACAAACAACCCTGACATTTTAATTTCAGTTTTCAATATGTATTATTATTCTAGAACTTTTATGTTATTCAAAAAGCAGGGCCTCCAAAATTTATTGCGCCTGGGGCCTCCAAAGTGCTTAATCCGCCACTGATTTACCTTTGTGATTTTTTTTTACATTTTAATTTCATTTGTAGATATACCCAACCATATTTTTTAAACAGTTGTATGTACGAGATATAGCTTTTGTGTCACTAACAAATATGATTATGGCATTGGTAAAACCTGACTTAGCTCAAAATAATCATTTTTGTAGTAAGTTCACTGTGATTCTAAGAACCCCAAACCCCAAAAGAATAATTTTAAAAACATTACTGAAAACTCCATTTTTTTATTCACGGAACTTTTTAACCAAGACACTACTACTAGGCTTTCCAATACCGGGATCCCGTCCAATTTTGTGATCCTGAAATCCCGGTATGGTCGCGATCCCGGGATTGAGAATGTTTTAGCAAATCCCGTAAATGTATAGAATTTTGAATTTGAAAGAGCTAAAAAAACTCACTCTAGTATTTTGGGTAAATCGGCAAATTCCTGGTTTTTGAGATTTTCAAATTCTTAGAAGAGCAAAAAAAAAACGAGTCACGCTGGTAATTGGTATTTGGAAATGAAATTTAAAAATTACAAAGTTATTAACTATCTTTACTAAAGAAATTAAAAGAAATTCAGACAGTATTAAATATTGTATAATACATAACAGATATATTAATTTGATGTGTGTTATTCTCCCTTATTTCTAAACATGTTGTTAATAATAAAAAATCATAAATGAAATGGTAAATTGTGGAAAAAATGGTCAACTCTCATAATTTTATATGATAAAATTTCCGAGGAACAAAGCAACGGAAAATTAGCCTGTGCAACGGACGTTATGAAACTATTGTCATGCTATGAGACAAATTACTAACAAGCACTGGGTGTTTCAAAAGTATAAGTTATTTTTTAATTTAATTTAACACAAATTTGTTGCTATTGCTTACAGTAAAATTTCTTCTACTCGGTATCACGTTGGTAATACAATCAATCAGATTGAAATCGAAACCTTCAAAGACTTTTATCTAAAACAGATGCTTCGACGATTATTTTTAGCAGAAAAAATAGTGAAGAAACCGTTATCAGCGTCCACAAGCAAATTCATATAAAAGACTGTTGCTAAATGACAGCAGAAAGTTCTTTAGATGTGTCAATGAAAAGACCAATAGTAAGATTTTGCAACACATACTGTGAAAATCTAAAAAAAAGTGATATAGGAGACATCACGGGAGTAATAGCACAATGTGATATGTGTTGAACGCGACGAAGAAGAGGTGATTAAATAGCGATGCAGACCATCCTGGATTCAAAATATTGAACGATGTGGAGACAATATTAGTTATTTAAGAAATATCTGCCTTAGTGGAACAATGTCAAGGGGACGAAAAGATTTTTCATTAAATGTAAAATATTGTTCATAAATTCTGAAGTTTTTTTTTGATTAGATGTCGCCATGAAGCGGTTTGAGAGCCAAGCAGCATGTAACTCAAAACAAGTTATGTAACTTAGAAGTATTCGTGATTTGACAGATGCAAAAAAGAACAGGTAGCTTTAAGCAAAAAGCAATAATTTAATGGACTAAAATAAAACATATGTTTACTGAATGTTCATGTCTTTCCCTGTAGTTATTCTTATTTAGATTTTCGATCATCCGGACAACCTTCATCCGCAATTTGTCCGGTTAATCGAGGTTATACTGTAGTTATGTCTTCATAAGGATTTTCAAGTACTACCGTAAGTTATTTATTTCATATTTTCATCATTCTTTCAGGGACCAAAAATACTATTCAGAAAAACATAGTTTTAATGATTTTATTATTCAATGAGGGTACAGCAATAGAATTCTACTATCTTGAAATTAAAAAATATGGAATAAGTACAAAAAAAATGATTTATTTTTCAATAACATAATGCTTTTCCACCAAAAATTCACAGTGAACACTTTAAAAGCTGTCTTATTATTTCATAACACAAAAAAGCTTATTTCATTGCGAAAAATTAATTATTTCCTGACCAGCTATTTAATGAAGTAATCTTCGTTGGTTATTTTTCGTTTGTGTAGTCTAATTTTACTACACATATAGCTAGTAAATATTATACGATGGATGTAACCTTTTTTCTGTGCACAATTTACAAACACCGTATAACTAATACTGAAACCTCCTGAAAGTGTCACAGGGTGACGGGGAGGATAGAGGCTGGGGGTAAGGGAGGCTTAGAGCGTAGGCTGCCACCGCCCGAGCCTCCGGAGGCGGCGTTATAAGATCCGCCCATAGCTGGATTGCTCTTAAAATCAACCCGACCGCAAGCACGTTGACATCTCCTGCCACAGTTTCCACTTGTTGCTCTCTCAGATCCCAACAGCGCGAATTAAATTCCTCAGGAGGATTTCAGATTTTTCTCTCAAAGCACCTGTAGCTTTCGGTTGTTTGTGAAACTTTCGATTAGTTTTCGTATCTTGAAAACTCCTTGGCCGCGAATTCCTGCAGCCAGCTCACTTCAACCCTATCAACTTTAAATAAACAAAACCGTAAGTAGTCTTTATTCCAAAATCTTTCATTCATATATTTTCGAAGAGGAGTTTACAGTCATTACGTTCGTTTTTCAATTTCTGCATCAGTGAATATTTAAATTTAAACCAATATTTCATTCATACAATTATCTTATATTCTTATTTACGTATATTTTGCATTTACCATGTTTTTTTGTTGTGAAATCTAGTTAAAAAACGTAAAAAAAAAATTTACATTCAGTATTGCACTATATGCATTCAAATTAAGTAATAAAATGCTTCAAAATTTGATGTTTTTATATAATAATAAATATAGACTAAAAAGGGTTTAAATTTGTTCATAGAATAAAGAAAATGAATTTTCAATTCAATTTTAGTATATTATCATATGTTGTAATGATATCAGAACAGAATAAAAATATTTGTAAAAATAAAGTCAATCATAAAGTAAATTGCTGAAATTCATGACCAATAGCTTTATTTTTTTTAAATCTACAATATATATTAGAGTGTGAAATCGTTGTAGATAAAACAAAAACAATTTTTTGAACCATTATAGACTACAAAATAATTAAATTATTGTACATTGATGCTTTTATTAATATCTGAATAATTTATTAAATGTAAAAAAATGTGTAATTCAAAACTAATTAAGGAAAGAAAAATACGTAATCGCTGTAATTAAAATCGATACTAAATTTACATTAGTGTGAAATGTTTACATTTTTTCCGTATCACTGTTGATAATTACAGTTATTTTAAAATATATGCTAGATACACTATATCGATTTATTATTGACGATTTGCCACATTTTAATTTCATACGTCATCAAATGTATCTTAACAACAATATAATTTGTCCAAATAATCATAAAAATGTTTAAAACATTCAATTAATGAAGTTACTAATTTTATAATACATGGTATATTTTCTAATAAGACAAATTCATTCAACAAATGAGCATTTTCAACAGGAAAACCTGTCAACAAAAGTTTAATAAAATTGCACATTTTCTGAGTCGCACTGATTCCAAAAGTACATACACGTATGTAATTTTGTTACATTAAATAATAAAAACTATTTTCATCTCGACCATCATTTTAGATTTAAAGATTCTCAATGAATTTGATTCGTACTCATAGAACATAAAAACAGCTTATTCAATTATTTATAAAAAGCATTTTGCTATCCGTATGGAATTCAAATTAAAAAATATATATTGTGTCGTATAAAACGTACTGCGTATCTATCAGTAAATTTTATTTTACTATTGTATGTGTTTCGAAAAAAGGCTTTGACGAAACGAACGAAAACACCTTAAATTTGTAAAAATAATTATTGGAACGTTTTTCTAGGGATATAATATATTTTCGTTATGATGCGATGGTACATTTCATTTCACGAGTCGCTGACCATTTTGACGACCTTTTTTTCGGATTGCTGATATGTTTCTCATTTCGTTTCTTGTAATACAAGACGCGTATCGGTCCCTTAAAAGGGTGCCTTCTAAATATATAATATATATTTACACCCTACCTCGCTGGCGGAAAATAAGTAAAACGTAAATTATTTCGGTTGATACATAACAAACATTATTAAATAGTAAACTAATTCAATTCGTAATTTTGAATAATAATATTTATCCAAACATTATAGAACATAAGGAAGTAAAAAAAAGATGTAATATAACTCACAATAAACATTCTCAGCTAAGATTTATAATTTGTCACTTACTTCTTTCTATATAAGATACACCTAACACTTTAGCACTTTGGCAATTTACGCCTTAGAAATATAACAGAAGTCAGATAATGTATTTTTACGACGACAATTTTGTTTCTGTTTCACTGTTATAATAATCCATACATTTAGAAATAATGTCGACAGTATTGTTTAGATTCTTTTTTCATATTGAACATTTAGTTTACTTCGAACTGAAATACAAATAATAATGCAACACTTTTTTTCAATTAATCATTAAATTAAATATACGCAATATTTTAAAATGGTTTAAAAAAAATAATTCATTAAAAACAAATTTCATTAATACTAAAATGAATGAAAAATTCCATGTCTAATTTTCATAACATTATCGGATAACACAATTTAGGCGGAGTATTTTAGTCCGACACAATATGTTTTATATGGCGGGAAACTATCAATCTCTATGGATTTCAGATGAGTTATGAGGATGTCGTAACAATTCACCAAGCGTGAAGCACCGTTGATGATTACATATTTGGTACAAGGGAATTTATTTTATGAACCCGTGATTTCATACATTTTAAATAACACTAGTATAAACCGATTTCTAAATAAAATACAAGAAAAATGTTTAATGTAAAAGAATTAAAAAATATTTTATCAGCAAAATATAGTAAATTATTGTGCATATCAATGAGATTTTAAACCACTGTTTTAAGCCGTGGTTTATAATCCTATTGATATGTATATATCAAAGGAATAATACCAATTTTTAAATCTAAAATTATCAGTAACTTAAAAACACACACCAATAAAAGCCACAATACTGATCAGATGGCAATAATTTGTAACTATTAAATATTGCAGGACATTTGTTTCGGTATTCAAAAGAACCTACTTTTTTATTCTAGTTAATAATATAATATATCAACGTCTTTTTTCAACGAAACATTATTCTATTATCTATTTACACTGTGGTTTATTCTGATAACCGTGTAATCAGTAAATATTCGAGGATGCATGTAACTAGCTGTGATGTGTATAAAGTATATCAATAAAAAATATTAATCTTGTACAATTTAGGTTTTACGGATAATAAATCTATTAGGAGAAAAGTATTGACTTGCGTTTTCGATTAATGATGAAAAATAAAAAAACTTCCTTAAGCTTTGTTTAATTCTTGTCTTATATTAAGGTTTAGTGACCGAAATGATAAAATATATCATTTTTAAAGTCTATAAAGCTCGTAAATCTAGATAATGCAACAAAACTTACATCTGAATACTAAATAGATAATCAAAAATAAAAAAAAATACGGATTTCTCTTCCATAGCTACGAACAATAATATTTCATAAACATAGATTGAAATATTTATTTTGTTTTTATAAGTCATTTTTTTGTATTTGAGGTTCTACTTTTTGTTATTTGATATGATATGAGATAATTTTACGTAGACTTAAAAGTTTTCAATGCTTTTTAAAAGAATTAGTGGGAAAAATACGATACCAACAATATTTCTGGAATATGTTTTGAAGAAAAATTATTAGAAGCTGGTTTTTATGAAATACTTAACATTATTTTTTTAAGTTTAAAATTTTCATGAACTAATAGAATTACTAAACTATGTATTTTTTTTCAATTCCCTCCACAAACCGCCACGGCCTACATCTGTGTCTAACAGACGTTTCCCATGGCGTAACGAACTTTATGCGTTGTTCAGTTTTGTGCTAGGATTGTCCCGGGAACAATTGACCAAGACTTGGCGGCTTGCATTTAAGTGTGCGAAAAATTACCCTATAAAAATTTCAGGAGGTATTATGAGCGTAAATCTACTCTCTCTCCATATGATGCCGCAAATTTAGTTTATGCTGAGTAGTTTGCACTTTTAGCTACCAAGTTGGTGTGGCCTGTGTGTTTAACAGCTGGTCGGACCGATCTGATTAATTGCTCCTGTTCATTATCCATGAGATGAAAATCCCAGAAGATGTGATCAGCAACCTGTATCACGCCACATGTGCATGTCTCTGCGTCTATATTATGTATTATCTGAGTTAACTGTAGTGAAAAGTTTGTTCAATATGATTTTAAACGCATTTCTGATCTTGCAGAGGAATACAAATTTACTAGAAGCCATTTTACAGTATGATAAATACCGTTAAATAATTACACGGTAAAATTATCGAAATCTTGTTGTAATAATGAAATATTTTTATATAACATTAATAAAATATTACTTACCAATTTTAAAGTGATAATTTATTATTGCATCTGCACCAATGACATTTTCTTTTAAATTCTTTTGTTATGAACGCAATATCTTTTACTGTAATGTTTATTTGAATATCTGAGACTAGAAGCAGTAAAATAAAAATAATCGGTCTTGATTTCCCATTCCGCTGGCATTTTTTTTCTCTCAACTGTTTATGATACGGAAATGGTAATAACACATCTCAATTATATTCCTTTACAAATATAATTTCTGCAGTCGTAGAGGAAAAGTTATAATATGAGTATATGTTGAGTTTTATATTTTATAATTAACAAACACTCATTCTTGTAGGTGCATAAACTTTGAAAATGTATTCAGCTTGGCTTGTTTTTTTTATACCAACCAACTCATCTATGTTCATAACGTATATTTTCGTAAATTGACAATTTTAAAGTTGTTTTAGGTCGACTAAAAATATATAAACATTTCATTTGTGCAATATATTATGCGAAAATATATTAACGTATATTCCATTGGTGCATCGGTTTTATAAATAATTTTACCTTGCAGATAATTACTGTTTTATCAAAGAAAATATTTTGATTTAACAACTTGACATCGAAACAAAAATAACAAAATTTTGTTTGATTACTTCACATTAAAAAAATAATTTGAAATTTTAATAGCTTGACAATTTTCGATAATACCTACAAGTCTATATTCTATCACCGACATGAGAATGACGTTAATCGTGGTCTGCTGATGTACTGTAAAGCAATTTCAGGTAAGCCACAGGAAGCGTATATTCTGTTAAAATATACACATAAATTTATCGTTTTCAATTTATTTAATTTTAAAGATTTATTAACATTTAATTGTAACTTTTTCTGTAGGAATTTCATTTATAAAATTCTCAATTCAATATTTATTCAATAGTTATAGGAAATATTACAAGAAAAACTATAATAATATTTTATAATAATGAATAAACTTATTCATAAGTATGCATATAAATAGGTATTTTGGATATTGTTTTATATGTACATACAATGTTAAATCATCGTAATACGAAAGTTTTATTCTTAAAAAATATCTTTTTAAAAATATTACATATTTATTTTAAAACACATATTTTTGTACTCAAGCATCAGTTCTATAAAAGGGTATTTCTAAATTGTTATCATAAGTTGTTTTCTGTCGAGTTCGTTCTTTATTAATTGGTTTTTAAAAGGATTCAAAAATATATTTATAAAACTTTCAATTCACAAAATTCATCTCATTTTAAACGAAATCAGTTCGGTTGACCTGAATTGCGGCGATAAATTACGAACAGTTCATTAATTTAATATAAAAAAAAATCATGATTGGATTGAACACCTACAAGTGATCGATCCACTGAACAAAAAAATCTCAAGTTTTATGTTCGCTCATTAATATTTCCCTGTTCAGGAATCATAAAACAGTTATATAATATATATAAAAGTTCAATCAATTTTCATTTATATGGTTCTTAATATATCACATTACTAGATGTCGAAAAAAACAGTCATTTAATACGATATATTATCGCGTAGAATTTCCTATTTTATCTGACTTTAAAACTAAAGCCAATGCGTTAATTATTTTCAAGTTGAAAGCTCATACGAGAAAAACTTGGTGAGAATTTTATTGTAGGTCACTCGAGATCAACTTAAGTTAAATTGACATCACAAACACACATATCTAAGGTCTCAAATTTAAATTTTGACATTGACCTTACCGGAAATTGAACCTAACCTGCCTGGTCGGTAAAGCAAGTTCTAACCAACTTGACAACAGCAGGCGGCTAAATAATATAGATAGAGGATAGAATTAAATGTTGTAATAATAATATTTGTCTATAGATATAATACAGTACAAGAGTCTGTTTATTTTGCATCATCAATCTTTATGCCCAGTTTTTAAATATATCTGGTAACGTTACCTAACTTTATTTGCGTTTTATCTTTACAAAGGTTTCTTTCTCGGTAAAATTGTTTTTGATGCTTGTAATTAGTTTTAATTCTAAGAAAATGTAAGATAATGGTTCATAATTTCGAACTGCTTTAACTTCTCCGTGAATTATACAATAAATATTACGTGTAAAAATATATGGAATTTTATTTAAAATGTCAATTTCAGACGTAAATAAAATCATTTCATTTGATATGAACTGCAGACAAATGCGAATAAGAAATGACTTCCAGATATTACTAAGATTTTAACTACAGTGTATAAAATTAAACCTTTAGTCAAGTACATATAAGGTGGGGCGGGGCTTATGAGCTAATTGATCGATATTATCTTGAGATGTGGTAGATATTTTGTCCAATATGTCAATTTATTACTACTGTTATAATTATTGTGGTCATTTATTTTTTACCGCCACAATGCTTTAATACACATACTTTAATATTATAGTTATTACATTACATACATATTTTATGTACAATAGTTTAACACCGCCTATTACTAATACAGCGTCAAGTTTCCTACCAATTTCCCACCGCAAATTGCGTAAGTAATTGTAAACACAAATTGTGTGTCAATCTCTTTCGGGGTAGTTTGAAATACCAGATGCCACAGTGCAATTTACTTATTAATCACCTAACTTATTTGATTACTTGGCACACTTGAAAACAGGTATTTACAACTCGTCCAAAGAAATTAAGACAAAGATAATTTCAAACATGTATTTGAAATTGACATTCATTGAATGAAATTCATTATTTCACTCCCCTGGTAAACTAGTGTTGTGACGAGATGTAATACTTTCTGCAAATATAGATTGTAGATTGCGATTACAGAATACAGTGGCAACATCACTTTTGATATTTTGATTAAGTAGTAAAAATTAACAAGTTGAATTATATTCTAAAATTCAAAACTGTGCTTTAGTAGTATTGGATCAATACAGAAAATTATCATTCAGGATACTGTCAATCTATTGATTTATGAACCTATCAAAATATCTTCCGATACTCAAAACCTTTCGTACCGCTGACGTATACTTTTTCGTTAATCCGATGAGCTTTGAGAGAGCTTTGAGGCCACAACCTAAAAAAATTCGTGGAGTATCATTGAATGACTTAAGCTGTCCAAAAGTCAACAGTTTGTCAGTTGTAAAAAGAAGCTTTTAAGCCTGGAATGTTAAAGAATCCACTTGATATTTCCTTATAATATTTAAAAATTAAATATGCATAAATTCACAAAATGCTTAGTCAATTATTTTGTTTCATTTTACCAGGATGAAATAACTTAAGTAACATTATACATTTTGAAGTTAGAGCTAAAATAAAAGTTTTGTCGTGCTTTATTTCAGTGTTATTCTGTAAATTTTAGGCCTTCCTTCCTCCTCGACTCGAGGGACCTCAAATGTTTCACTGAGCTGAAAAAACTTTGAAAGTACTTGAGAAACTAATATTTGTTCCTGTCAAAAATATTTTTCTGCTTTTACATAGATTACATCCATATTTGAACTAATGTAAGCTATTTAAATATGTACCAACTATTCAATATCGATAAGGCATTCTGTCAAACTTCAATTTTCTCTTATTTATTTCTTAACTTTTGCATTTGTAATTTTTGTTAAGTGTTTATAAATTTAAAAAAATATAAATAATGAAAAAATAGATTCATATCAACTTATTAGTATTGAACTGTGTAATCATCTTCACCCTCTCGGCTTCCAAAGGATATGCACATCAGTGTAAGGCGTTTTTAAATAATTGCTTGGAATATTTATTTTAAAATCAAAAATTCCACAATACACACAGCCTCAGCTGACAGTACAATATTAGTGGAAGCTGCGACTGCTCTGTAATTTATTATGTTATAATTTGGTTTTAACGTAACAATCAATGCCGCATTGTTTTCGTCTCTAGCTTTTCCATTATTAGACAAAATAGTATGTATTGACATAACAGTATAAAAGATAATTTTGACGACAGTGCAGCGAAAACAAAACGGTTCGGTATGAAAAAAAAATCATATGCAAATGATCAATTTTACACATTCAATTTATCGTTTTGTCCAACAGCCAGCTTTCCGTATTAAAAAATGACATATAATGAATCTTAATTGTAAATGGTATTTCGTTATCAAAAAAAACCATTGAAAATGTCTCCTTTCAACAAAGATTGTCCGTCGCCATTATGTCAGCGAAATTAACAGCCACCACACGATCGGTTGGTCGATTTAGCCCTGTAATTTATTTTCTATAGAAAGTTGCAAATGAATTGTTCTTATAATTGACACCGCGGCCGGTGTTCTTTGAGCGAAATTCGCCAACGTTTCTCAGCCGCTTAAATATTTTCACAATAACATAAAAAAATCTTTCACTTTTTTAACGCAATAATTATAATACTGTATCACGATCTCCCTAGGTGTTTATTTTTTCTAGACAGAAATTAATATTAAACTGAAATATTGTTGTGCGATTAAGATAGCATAAAAATAGTCTTCTGCTACAATAAATTATCAAAAAATTATATGTTATTCTTTTTTTAACTGTATCCATGGGAGTATCCTAGTCCACCGTAATATAACAGGTATATCTTTGTTTCTCAATGTAGAAATATTATTCGATTTTTTTTGTATTGCCGTTTATCTAAACTCCAGTACAGAGCATGTAAATTATCAAGGAAGAATTCAGAAATTATGGATTGTTATGAAAACATTTTTCAGAGATGTTAAGTATAAAATGATGAATTTGATGATTGATTTTCATTTTTCCAATATCATGAGTTTCCATCAATACATTACATCAATCCATTTAAAGATGATAAAAATTCCCTAGTCCACAGTATCTGGTCTATGAATTCTCAACTCACAAATACTTTAACGAAAGGACCTGAATGCTGAAATGAAATTATTAAATATATTTTATTTACACATAATATGCACGCCATCATTCGGACATTTAGACAGTAAACGATATTCTCAAACTGAAAATCGACCCATTTTGTAATTATTTCTTTGCACATTAAAAAAATATTGAATAAATAAATACTGGTGATTAATAATAATACCGTGGTAAAGTGACGTCTAAAAACCACACACTTAAGTTTAGTTTTCCCGAGATAAAGTTTTTTTACTCGATAGGAAAATCTTGATTCAACATTTTCTGTGATTCACAAAACATTTTAGTTTAAGGATTTTTTTTTATCGAATATTTAAAAAAATCTTTCCTATCTTACGCATGCAACAACAGTACCATTAGTTATCTTTACCGCGGCCCCTGTCGTTTCAGGGATATAAAATGGATTATTCCCAAAAAGTCCATACACCCTACATTGGGAAATAAGTGCCACATAAATATTACGAGATGATAGTAATTGTTGTTTTTCTACACAGAAAAAAACATCTTTGTTCTTTCAACACAAACTATTATGTGTGTAATTCTTTAGTTATTTAGGACACCCACCTGAATAATAACAGTGTGTATAATATTATGTTCATAATTCTGGGCTTTTAACCACGTGCCACCATACTGAAACACTCTGAAATAATTTTATTTTGTACTTACGAAAAGCTCGCACTCGGTATAAATATAATTGTATACCTAGAAACTTTTTCTTCGCACATGAATGCGGTTGGAATTTTAATCATTTCTAATGCACAATACAAGCCTTATGTACATATAAAATTCACAAATAAAATGTTTTTTTTTATTTAAAGTATCATCAAAAAGTATAAAGTATTTTTGTTAAGTTACGTCCGCTCTTAGTATGGAGCATATAAACCCGTAATTGTTTCAAGAGTACTGATTTTTAGTCAGTAAACTTACCAATCTGAAAAAACTTTTATATATAAACAGTCAAATTGCTGTGTCGAACAGAATTACACAAATCAAGGAACGCTTTATTAAAAGCAAAAAAATATATACCCATATTTAAGTGATCTTAATATTTTTAAAAATATTTAACATTAAATCAAATCCATTTTTATATATATATAAACTCTTAAGACTCTACATTGGTAGCATGATTATTTGGAATGGAAACATCATCAGTTACCCAAGCCCATAGAACATAATCTAACTGAACAGGATTAAGACGGAATAGTTTTACCACTCGGTCACAGTAATATCTTATGATACATGTATAAATTTAAGTATTGCATTGAGTTAGTTGACTACTTCCATGACTCATTATAAAATCAAAACTTTGTATCCAAGTTATAATAGAAAGTAACAATGCATAGACTAATTTTCTTTGGCTTGAATTTTGTTAATCTTCCGATTTTCAATAATACACTGAAAACTAATAAAAATAATAGAAATACTATAACAATATTAATTCATCTAACACTTCTTTAATTGAAACAAAATGTTTTAGTTAATGTACTTGACAATTTATTGAAACAAGTATTCTAACAAATTTTGATATTTTATCAGTTGTTTTTCATATCGAATTTTTTCAGTTGTCTTTATTATTCCAACTGTGCATTCTTTGAAAACGTCAAACAGAAGATAAAAATGTACAAGATAATGCAATTAAGAAAATATGGACTGGTTGTTCAATATCGATGTATTTAATATTATTTCGTTATATAAATAACAAACTGTTATTATTGAATCACCGCCATCTTGAGTTACAATGAAATAATATTATCAACTTTCGTTTATTTGTTTTTGTATATTCGATCATTTTTTAATTTGGATAAAAATAAACATGTAATAAATTTTGGTCAAAAAATAATATTGCTAGTATGGGAATATTATTCCCAATCCATACAGATCTATCGTTTTTTGAGATGTTCAGTTCGTAAAAGTGGTAGAATAGTGCATGGAATATGTTGATAAAGCTAATTATCAGGCAACATATTTTCATAAAGTGAAAAAGTAATTTTATAAAAGTAAGAAATTCAATAACTGGAAGCTATTTTCCTCTTCCTTCTTTTTTACTGTATATTTGTGGAAGGCAAAGACATATGAACAAAGTCGGTATAGTAAGTTAATACTTAAGGCTTGTACATAATATTCAGTATTATAATATTTAACAGTTCGTCCTAAGGACAATTCTCATGGAAGTCTGTGATTGTTTCATTTTTATTCCTCCCATGTGATCTTTAAAATCGATAATATTATATTATTCGTATCCCAACTCTTATCGTTCTATCTTTACAGTCTCCGAAAAAAAAATAAGTTTAGCGACCAAATAGCATTCAGTTCTCGTAAAAACAACGAATTGAGGAATTGATTAGAAGCCGATATGCTTCACATTGTGAGTGGACATTGTAATAATGTTTATTGTACATTATACAACGCTATATTTTTTAAATCTAGAAAAAATATATATTCTTTAGTTAAATTTTCTCGTAAAAGTACCAATCAAAAAAGGTCACACGATTTTTTTACTGAATATAGTCTAAAAGTGTTTTTCTTTGGATATTTCCGATATAAGTTTATTTGTATTACAGTTTCCGGGTACATCAACAAATTTACTTTTTATTATATTTTTCTTGCTTTATAACGGCACGATTCTCGAATTGGATATTATAAATTTTCTCATCTAAGGAATAAGTTGCGCAGGCTATTTTGTTAAATGGGAATTTATTTGACGTGATGTAATTAATTAAAAGAGGTTTGAATTATTAATGCAGCAGACATTAAAAACATTCACTTAGAACAAAAAGGTAGCTTTTAATTTGTAACGTGTTACAAAAAATGATGTGAACATGTAATTACTTCACAGAGGCCAAACAATAATTGCTTATTTCGTTGTATATATTTTTTACTAAATTTGAGCATTGTTACTTCAATGGTGAAATCTTATATAAACAGATTTAAATGTATGCCAAATTTCTTTCGTACATCACACTTTTAAAAATATCTTACAGTTTTACAGTCTAAATCAATCAAATATAAAATTATTGCTGAATCGAGTGGTTTAAGATTTGTTTTATTCAATTGTTAGATATTGTACACATCTAGTTACATTTAAAATGTTTACTTCTTTTAATTCCGTCACTCAACTTTTTTTTTGGAAAACTACTAGTACGTATTAAGCTTTTCTTTCTCTATAATATCGGACTTTTTCACAAATCTATACATCAATTGACAAATCGTGATTTCGCGACCGGGAAGAATGAATATCGTAAACGATAAATTTTCTGCAAAACTGTTCTTAGACCCCGAAATTAAACTACAATGAAAATAAATAAGAATATTATTTCGTAAAGAATTTAATCATGTCTATACGTTATCTTGAAATATGCAGTTTTTAGATTGACAACTCAATGTCCGACGGTATCGAGTTTTATTATAAACTTGTAACGTTTTTCCACTTACGTAGTGGTAAACAATAATTAAACTTAATTCTTTATTTGTTTTTTCATTTTACGTATGTTCATAAATTATGAACACAGCAATGTACGTACTGTTAATTAATTTGCGGAGATGTTTAGAGATCGTAAAGATACAAATTGCGTATTATGTCCGAATGTCATTACTTCTTTCGGGCAATTTGTTTAATCTTCTTGAGCGGGCGTTTGTCAGAAGTTGTCTTTTTGTTCCTTTCATGTAAATCGTAAAACTGCCCCTCGTATTAAGCACGTCTGAAGAATTTTCATTTAAGACGCCTCTAATATTTATTTACGAAGGTTCAAACTGAAGTTATTGACGATAAAATAAATATACGTTCTTGTGCGTTTTATTCACTTTGCGATATCATGTAAGCCATATTTTTTTCTTATTTTTAATAAAAATTCATCTTTCAATTTGAAAAATAATAATAAAGACTGTACATAAATCAGTAACAATTTGTGAAATAATAAAGAACGTTTAGGCTACGTAAATAAATGTATATAGATCGGGCGTATTCTCCATTTTAGATCTAACAACTAAGCGCGAGTGAAAACTCCGTAGCAAAGAAAATTCATTTTTATTTAAAAATATATTTACAATAACTACCTTCAAAGATATAATAGTGATTATTATGTATTGCGAAGTATAATTAAAACTTTTTTTCCACATATTATGTTATAAGAAGCCTCTATATATCAGCTCAAAAGTACATCACTACCTCATATGCTCAAGATCTCCAATATTGGAACGAGACAATCTTAAAGATGCAGTAAGAAGAATATTTTCAAACATAATTCACGATCATACGAAAAGGTATGTTTCCGATTTTATCCATACACCGAAACCAAAAATACAATATGATACACCGTAGAGATATTTTAGTTTGCTTATTTTCATATTTTTATGAAAAGTTTTCCTGTGCATAAACAATTTTTCATAAATTTTCTTTTTGTTCAGACGTCATACTTTCACAACTTTCCACGGGAGATTTTTTTTAAATGGCAATCAAAATATATTCACGGTGTTGCCGAAAGGAAAATGTGCATTCTACATAATATAATACACATATATTTTACCTACGCCAAAAAATATCATACGGATAAAAGTTTGTAAACTTTTTGTTAAAATTATTGTCAAATTAAATATTTCGCTTTGTAAGCCATGTGTACTTATTACGGAACATCTCTACAGAAGTTGTTTTTACAATAACTGGTTTTAATTCAATTGTTCGTCTTCTTTTCTTGGAAACATTAAGGATATAAGGCTGGGCTAGGAAAGAAAGAGTATTTACATAATCGTTTTTACTACACCCCATTTTTTGGATGGGCGGGAAGGAATTAAAATATTACAAACATACATTTATTTGAACACAAATTTATAAATCGTGTGAGATTTTTTTAAATGTCCGTACTAAGATTCGAACCTGCGAACGAAGAGGATGGCGTTGCTCACTCGTCTACAGGTGAAATTTGTTTATACTTTTCTATCTTGTAAATTCCAATATGATAAAATGTAGGCAACTTTGTATGGCAAAAATGTATAGACAACTTACACGTAGAAAACAACAGTATACAATTATTATAATCTTTATCCTCATGGACCTATTTTTAAAAGTGTATATTATGACAACTTAAACACCCATATAAAACTCGAATATTACAACACATATGTGCTTATTCAAGAAAATTTAACGACGTGTTGGTTTTTCTCAGTAAAATTCATGTTTGTCTTTGCTGTGATCACTTATTTGCCAATTATCGTTTACATCAATTTTATGACTTTTTGTTTATAACAATCGATTGTTTATATCTGGGGAAATACCGCTGAAAGTAATAAGCAATCGAAAAACAATAGAATACAGCTACCATAATATGTATTGCCAACCTAAATCATATTTAAAAAAAGAGTAACAGATTACTGACATTAAGTGATTGTAAATAAATAAAGTTACAGTTTTAATTGACACTCAAATGAACGAAGCGAAAATTATGATTCTCTTTGATATTCCTTACTCAAACAAGAAATAACATATTGTTTGATGTGATGTGATTTTAAAATCTCTCTTTAAACATACATACATATATCTAAAATTATACAAAGCTTTTCACAAAAAAACATGTCTCTATAATGTACCTTTTAAATTACCGACAGAAAAAAGATAGAATATTTTTCATTACTTGAAAACCCACCCCAATTGTTAAATTTAAATATTTGTCATGTTTGTTTTTAAATATTCTTCGAGAATATCGACTTTATCATAGATTTTCACCTACTTTCTTATCTAACACGTTTTTCAGGTAATTAAATCTTATTTATGTTCAGTGCTTTTTTTCTTAAACAACGACAAATCGGAATTTAACTTGTTTGAATACATGCTAGAGTAATACTTTGGTACTCTTTCCTAAGCCTAAAACAAAAAAATCTTTATGGAAATAGTGCCACCAATGAAGTAAACCACTTAACTATTTGACGGGTGTCCGAGATAAGCTTATTATTTCATCGCATTACTTCCAAATACACACTCATGGATATTATCTACTACTTATATGCACTTGACTGATATTTCGGTAAAATTAATCTTGCTCTTTCCTAACTGACAGATTTTAATTGTTAACAGACGAATCAATCAACAATATACAGATAAAGCAATATTGTTTTTCAAATGGGGAAAAAATCATTCAAAATAGAGAGTATCACAGAGAAAACTACTTCGCTCCAAATCACAGTTTTTTTAATTAATGAAAATCCCATTATTTTTTTCTTGCTATTGTTAAAAAAGGAAGTCTTAAAGCGTTTTCATATCCTAAGACTTTGAATGTCACTTTATTTAACCCACTACAATATTCGGCATAAAACTAAAAATCAGGGCTGTGGAGTCGGAGTCGGAGTCGTAAAAATAAGCGGCTAAAATTTTTTTTGAAAAATATATTTAATGACGTGTTTTCAAACAAAATAATCCGGAGTGTTGACATTGCATGCTTGGCTGACTTAAAATGATCTGAAATGTTAAAATGAAATTATTGAACAAATATCTCGGAGTCGGAGTCGTTTTTTTATTTAAAAACTGGAGTCTGAGTCGGAAAAACCTTTAAATCATAACCTACGTGGATTTTTTTTCGCATCATCCGGCATCACTTTTATATCTTCAAACGTATGATCAGACTTAACAAGAGAGTAAAAAATGTTTATTTCTGCGCAATGCGCGCATAAAGCCCATTGAGTGAATGTTGTCAGGTGACTGGTTACTGTCACCTAGTAAATGTGCACCATGTAATATTATAGTTAACTATTGGCAATATAATATTTATAACAATTTAATTTATTATGCAACGCTTTAAATATTAACAACTTAAAGATACTCGATACATAAATAATTTTTCAATTAATATTCTTTCAAATTATATTCAAAAATACTTTCGGTATGTGAAATATTAATTAAATATTATTATTCACACGGAAACACATACAAACAATAAGATTATATTATTTTTCTTTATGTTAGTGTATTTATAATGTAATGAGGTAAAATATGTACTCTTAATTAATATCATTTACATCAAAATTAATCGTCTTCTTGGAAAACAATCCTAACGAATGTTTGCCAGTACCAAGTGAGTAGGTACTAAGTATTCAATAAAGAAAGTGGACTTATTTTTAAATATATCCAACATTGATTACTTACTGTCAATGACATTTCCTCTGAACATGTCAAACCATGTCGAGATACTTACTGGTGTCTTGGCGTATATAACTTGGTAACATGGTAAAATCTGCGATAAGTATTATACAAAATGTAAACTGTGTCATTCTGTTATGAAATAACTACCTATGTATACATATGACATGTGATAATATTTTAATAGCTTTCTAGTAATATACATTGTTCATAATGATTTATTATTCATTATCAATACGTTGCGGAAAATTACACTTACGTTATAATACGAAGATCTTTGCGTTGTTTTCAGTTGCATTTGAAAATCCGTCGAATAATGTTACCTTATTCTTTTTGAATCAAGTAGAGTTTGTTTTTATTTTATACAGTTAATATTATAAATATTTTAAAATATATCAAAAAAGTAATATCAATTGTGTGAGGAGGTAGATTTTCAGGAGAGGGTGTTGGGGAATTGTAAGGACAATTTAAGGTAAAATATAACTTATTTTTTATTGATTTTGTACGATGATTAATTGTGACTAGGAAAATTATCAATTATTTTTATTTATTATGATTCCCTATATACAATGGTAAGATTTCTTCTTTGATAATGAAAAAAACCCACTAAAATAACGAAACATAAGATTTATTAAATCTACACAATATTAACAAAAAGTGTTATGGATAAACATCATAAAACACTTATATTCGGGTTATTAGGATTGAAAAAAAAAATATTTTGTTGTTAAAATTTATAATATTATACCACAGTCACTTATTCTTATAAAAATATAAAACCATAAGCAGACTGTGAACTTCAAAAAAATAAAAATAACTTTATCAAAATGCTCATTGCCTTTAAAAAGTCTTTCTTACTGTTCTAATTAAGCACGAAATCTATGGATATATAACTTCTGCTGACATCTTCTTACGGAAAAATAAAGCTTAAGAATTTTAAGAAGTCCGTAATTAATTAGAAAACACTTTAAGAAATTATTTTTATCACCTTTTATTTTTTCAACAGAATGTATTTAACGATACTTGTTATATTTAATCGTCCAATTTTCAGATGAAATAAGAACCTCGATAAGGTCAGGCGGGGACTTATGTTAAGGGATTTGTTTTTTTAAAATGTCGGTAGCTATGATGTTTTTATTTTTTTGTCGCTTAACAGAAAGTCATTTTTTAGACCCACATTTTATCAAAAGAAAATATTGGTTGATTCACTCCCAGTTCTCTTTAAGCAATATGGGTACTGATATTAAGACCGGACATGGCTTAATTGTGATATTATAATACATATATATATATATATAATGAATGATTATGTATTCAAGTAATAATTGAGGAGCAAACTTTCAAAAAGTGTTTTGTCACAAATTTTGAAAAATGGCGTTTCATATCAATTCTGATAGCCCATAATAAAACCTATGAATGGAAATCAAAATTGGTGTTCAAAAAGGTTTTTTGTCATATTAAAATGAAATCATAAAGTTGACACATTCATACAAACCGTCACTTTTGCAACACTTAAATCATCATTTTCCAAGCTTTGTATTTGTGTGACAAAACACTTTTTGAATGTTTGCTCCTCAATTATAGTTTACTTTATAAGTATTATATACAATATTTAAATTTTAAATGTAATAAATCATTTAGAAAAGTCGAAACAGTTCTATAGTCATAGCTACCTGAAGAGAGCAATTACACTCAATAAAAAGAAATGAAATGATGCATCTCTTTCAATACCGAATTGTGTACACGTATTCCTTTGCAAATATGCCGCGAAAATGCGCTAACTCTTTTGTTGATGTGCAAAGAACCCTGAAACCTCTTCCGGCGGTGGAATATCCTTTGGCTTTATGCTACAACGCCTGCTTCTCCTCGCGTCTTCGACTAATACTGCGCCCTCGCTCTACTACTGTCGTCGCTGGCTGACTCTAAGAGGCACAAAGAAAATATTCATGAGATTTTCAGAATCCGTCCTCGCGAACGGAAGTGTCACATAAAATATACCACACAACAAACAGAGTCGTATTCTAAGTTGCTAGCCAGATTTAAATGTGTAACGCGCTAATATAATAGTATGTATTGTACTAACTTTGAGATTTTTCATTAAAATATAAAATCCAATCTTTTTTGAGTGGAAAAATAAAACGTGTAAAAAAATATTCAAAATAAAGTAAAGAACATAGATAAATTAACTCTTTATAAATTAAATATTGTTGGCGTCACATTGTGACATGCAATATCGAAATTCTAATAATATACTTTTAAATTCATTTTTAATTATATCAAAAATTCTCACGAGCGTCAGTTCTATTCGGTTACGGCCATTACACATTTGAATCTATGTAGGGTAATTTCGTTTTTCTATTTTAATCAATTTATGTATTTGTATTCAGAGGCATGGATGTCTGTTATGTTTGCATTTTTCACCCACAAGCCTGAAAAAATCGGGCGGAAATTTTAACTCAGACGAATCCTCTTCTATCCCCGTTCTTATGTCATTAGTCTCTTCTAAAAAGAGAGGTATACTAACTTAATAACAAGCAGTTTTTGTAAAATAACTTCACATGCCCCATCAGGACCACATGCTCCACGTATACAGTGGAATTTGCCACCAGTAAAATATTTATTCGGCCATTTTTTACTTATATTTGTTACTAATCGTTAAACACTTTATAAAATTTTTGATTCTTTGCGTTGCAATCGATAAATAATATATTATTGCTACTTCGGCGATCGATAGGCCTCAGTCGTATATCTGGCCATATCTGCTATATATAAACTAATATAATCATATTCCTTAAAGTTTGCAATAATGAAACTGGGTTCAAATATATTCCAACATCCGTTTACCTTAATCCTACCCCGTACGCTACATCCGGGAAATTATCCCTTCACTCGCAAAACAGAGGACATCCGTCGTAGAGGGCAAAACTAAAGCAATGTAAAATGTAAGAAATGTCGTTGTCGGCGTTTTGCACCCAACAAATTGAGTTTTATTATTGTTTGAGATTCTTCAACTTTGTGAACATCCTAAATCATTTTGTGGACATCCCTATTAACTAACTATGCGGGAACTCGCGAGTTTATCGCATTTTTGCGATTTTTCTTTGTCCGCTCAGGGTCAAGGCATGTATCATTAAATGTATGCAGTATGCACATAAAAATATTTCGATGTAAACATTATTCAACTTAACTTAAATGTATTAGATGCTTATATGCTTTATGCACATATAAACGTAGTTCTATCTAATACAATATTTGGTAATCTCTTAAATTGTTTATAAATTTATATTGCCGTTTTCATTTATTTATTGCTATACAAATTTAAACATTAAACAATTGGCCCTCACACAAATTATACGATTGAATGTATGCACATATTTTTAATCTATGAACTTTTTCCATCGATCTAGTATAGTCTTGCATAGTATAAATACTTAAGTAAACTGAATGTGTTAGTGTTCGTAACCGGGCTGTAAATTCCTTGTAGTTAAAATTATCATAAAACCGAACCAGCTCTATTTTTTATCACAAATATTAAATTATATTTTTTGATAAAAATAAAACTCGGATAATTTAAAACTATAGCGTATACGGAGTCTGGTTTTTTTTAACCGACGTGTACTGCGTAGCTCTGATATTTTACATTTACAGATATTTCAGTGTATCACACAGAATACACTAAAATACCTGTTTCGACCGAAATTAAAACTTACATAATATATGAGCATAAATTTGCGTCGTTTATTTTCAATTTAAGTAAAAACGAAATGTCAGATTTTCAGTAGTAATAGGAAAGATTTTTTTTAACATAACATAATTTTCTCCTCTGTGATTGCCGACACTACAGCTCAGTAGTAAGAACATCGCTTAGCATCAGAAAGTTAAGGGCGTACTTTATGGCAAAAATTAAAAAATTCATCCACTTTCACACATCAGGACTTTCAAAATGTTTTTGATGAATTACTTTCGAGTTTATTGTGAGTGAAATGAAAATCAATATATTTTAGCAATAATGATTTTCCGTAAAAACATTTTTGAGAAATTATTGAGTTACTCAACATCCCTTTACAAAAACGGTACTGAAAAAAGGTTAAATTAAGCGAGGTCTTGTTGCTAACTAGTCATTCTTTTTCTACGCCCCATTTTACAGTTTGCGAAACAGAAATAGATAAAAAAAAACGACCACTTCAAATTTAAAAATTTAATATTGCAGCATAAGAGTTCTTTCAGTCAGTCACGGTGATCAGCTATTGAGCTATAATAAATGACGATGAAACAGAAGATTCAGAAAATGAAATAAAAAAATCGAAAAAAATACAGTTTTACGCATTTTACGGATGATAATATTAATGACTGTTAAAATCTTTTGAAAAATAATATCATCCATTTGACAGATAGCACAGAAGCCTGATTAATTGGTTTCAAGAGCGAATAATAAAAGCAAAATATTTTCGACATACTACCGAGGGATCAACACGAATGATGATTATCTATTAGTTAAATAATGATTTATTAGTAATCATTTTGCGTAACAGTTGTAACACTAATATTGAGAGCTCTACGCGAGACTGTCAATGACATGTGTTTAAACAGTTTTATCGACATATCCTGTCATATAATTGAATATATAATTATTGTCACTATCTACTTGTCATCAGTTACGTAAAATAATTAATCACCGACTGATATAAATAATATCATGATGGATTGTCTATGATTTAGCATTGTTTTTCAGTATATCGTCAAATATTAATTATTAAAAATTTTCTTTTGTTTGAATTATATTTGTTTTTCATTACAAAATATCAGCAATTTGAATGCGAAAATTTCTTTGGTATATGGCAATAATCATATAAAACTGATGGCATTTCGATCTTTAAATTTAATTGTGATTTCGATCCCTTTATCAAGACACAATATCTTGTTCTGCATTGTTACAATTAATTGAAAACGACCCAAGAGTCCAATCTCTGTTGGATCGCTCTCGTCGTGCAAAACTCTTTGATAGCTTATAATATTTTTCTTTGGAGGTTGTAATGCTGTCTATTTAACCATTTAACGGATAAACTATCATTCACTTTATTTTGACATGTCAAACATGGGTGATGGAGAGAGTTGCATAGTTGTTTTGTGACAGTATGATTACAATTGATTCAAGCTTGATTCCGACTGTTGGTATTTTATTACCAATCTATGAATTCACTTCCCACAAATAACCAAATAAACTATTACATTCATTTTAAGAACCTCTCAAACTCCCCTGCACATATCGGCACAGAACAATCTACAGATGAACACTTTTAATGAATGACAAAGAAAATTAAATCTTATTTACGAGAAAAAAATATTATTTATATATATGAAAAATAGTGTTGTTTTCACTTTGAAAGAAAAGATTACTAAAATGCATCTGCTATATAATTTAATATTATATTTTCTTTGAACCATGTCCGCTTCAAATACGGAGCATATGGATAATGGACAACTAATGAAACTTTTTTCAACATAAATTTATAATATAGCTGTTTATACTCAGTTGTTAACCTCATTTTTTAGAAGATTAAGGGATAGAATGATAAATATAGGACAGCAATCGAGGTAAGCTACCCGCTTCCGATAAGCCCTGTTTTTTACGTGTCATTCTAAAGAACATGACGTAGAAGACATCCTTCTCCCTGCAATAGAATTCCAATGAAAAATCAATTTATAATAATTCTCCGTACTGGGATTTGAACCATGGGCATCGTTAAAGTAGCTAAAAATTTAGGTCAAAGTACAACGGACGCGAAATATTATATTATAAATATGTGCTCAAATCACAGATTCTATTACCATTTTTTTCTGATCTAAAGTTGAGCATGTTTTTGTGCTTGTTTTGCGAGAATCGAAAACAACGTATCGATAATTGAAACAAATGTAAAATCGGTGGACTTAGCAAGATTGGCAGGGTATTATTGTTTGTACCTGACTTGAAAGTGAATTAATTTGAGTAGGAGGAGATAGAAAGCTTCTTAACCTATTGCCAGTAGCTACCCTATAACAACACAATACGCGGACTTTTACTAATTGTTAAACATATACCAAATTCTAACAAAGGTTTTCATTTAAACTGTCATAAATAAATAATTGCTGTATTATGCATTAAGATAAACAGATATATCGTTATGAATGAGAAAAAAAATGTTGTTTACCCACATAGAAACGTAAATCATTTGTAAATATACAAAATAAAAGTATTGTTTTTTAACCTGTTGATGTATGTGTAAACGTTTCACAGTGTTATTCACGGAACTCTGAGATCATTTATTTTAGCAAATGACGACTTATTTTCCAGAAAAACGGTTACGTTTGAATAATTCTAAAAGAAATTTCAAGCTTCTTTTATTGTCCACAATTAACTGCAATAAAATAAAGAAAAAACATAAGTATCTGCTTATACACGGTGCCAAATTATGTGCTTTGATTTTATATTATTTTAATGGTGTCTGCATATTGTCCCAAAATGATGAAAAATACGTATCTTATAAAATGGGACACTGATACAAAGTTTATACCGAAAAAAAAATCTCAGAACACCTTGCGATATGCAAAAGTTGTGAAATATTCCTGCATTTATAAAAACGCCGTGTGGTAAAATATGTCATATCAGACATGCGACTTACAGAGTAAGATAAAATATTGAAAAATCTTTTCAATTTCCTCTCCACTCACAAAATCTGTGATTTTCAAAAATGTGAATTTGAAATTTATTTTTTTGTTTTCTTTCTTCACTGGAAGGTATTCTCAGAGACTTAGATATTGTGTAACATTTAATAACTTTTGACGAACCGTAAAATATCTGGTTGAATCATTCAAACCAGAAGTCGATATTTGTAATCAGTAAAATTTTATATTAACTCATTGGAGAACAATACTAGTTTTTCATTGTATACTAAATTTTTCATTGTATCGATAAGCAATATAATAAACAGTATAATATAAAAAACGTTATATTCAATCAAAGGTAACGATACTACATTCAGTATAGTATTGGTGTAATTTATACTATTTTCATTGAATAAGCTTCTTGATTACTCCTGAAAGCATTCAGAATATGTTTCCAACATTCTGAAAATCTGTGCGGTAGTTATTGTCTCAAAAATTGAATATAATTAAACATTAACCACGAAAAGGCAATTACGTTTGACGTACTTGTCTGCTCGTTGAAACGAACCACCGCGATGAGCTGTTAAATAGTCAGTGTTTTGGGGTGGTATTTCAGCCTGTCGGGCTTAAAAGCTTTTATATTAACCCATTGTCTATAGTAAAATTCTTAATGAGCATTTTTCAATTTGAATTTCTCACGTGCTCATTTTTGTATGATCAAAGATAGTCCCAACAAAAACATTTTACTTTCAACACTATAGTGTGTAAAATACTATACTATATAATGCACAATACATTGTAGTATGTTAATAATAATCCTACGCGTATTTAGTGACCCGGGGCGTTAAATTTTCGAGATAAAAGAACTCTAGCAAACAGCCCCTATGCCGAATGAATAAAATGAACCCCTTTATGCAACAGTTGAAATTGAAATCGCTCTTATTGGAAGCTGTGCGGAATACAACAGAGCACCCCAACAGTTCATATATATATTAAATCGATGATATACATTTTCCTTCCAAAAATGTTCACGTGATAACAATATTTGGCTATAAATCTTATTAAAAAATGGTGATATATTGTATGAATTCAATCATTTACGCCTTCTCGTATATTTATAGTATTTATTACGTATTTTCTAGACAAAAAACGAAGATTTACTCTAAAGATTTTGATGGGTAAATATATGAAGAGTACAGGGGGAAAAGGCATGATTTGAATACACAACTATTGGTAAATTTGATGTACTTTATATTTTTACAACACTAGCAAAAATTCTTCAATTCATAAGCATTCACAAATGGAAAATGGTGGTTGACGAAATAATATATGTACATAAATATACACCGAAATCTATACGAATTTTGCACGAAGGTTCTCATATTTTGACGATATTTAGTATATTAATACTAATTGAGTTTTGTATAAATAAATATCAGATCTGTGGAATTTTTCTATTCGTCCGTTTTACAGTGTGTATGGGTGATGACTGTCGGCAAAATCTCATTCAACAGTTCAGAGCAAATTTTGTAACAGAATACATATTTTTTCCGATGCTTGTCTTGGGAATAAATGAAAAAAAAGACTTTTCTTACTATATTTAACCAAATATAGTAAGAACTTCTTTGAAACACAATATTCCAAACATTGTTTTTTTAAACTAATTGTATCTACGTGGTTTATAACTTTCCCGACTGATTTATGTGCTGCCTTGTCAAGTTTCTTTTTAAAACTCGGATATTGTAGTTAGTTTTAAGAAAATAAAACTATTTGAACATTTTGCAATTGTGTACACAATACAGCTAGAGTTATGAAAAGAATGTTTCAGTGTTATAGAATAACATTTATATAAGGCTTTTAATTAAGTTAAACCAGATTATTACTGGATTTGTATGTATTACATACTTGCTTAGTGAAAATATAAATCACAACTCACAACCAAGTCGTCGATATCAACGGATCTCTAATAATAAATAATGTTTAAGAATGTATTCGCTGTGTGATTTCGTTTCTGTATAAAGAATATCTCTCTGTAGAAGTGAATAATTTAAAAATGTATTTATAGAGAGTTTATTCAGTAATAAAGTTACCCCAGAAAAGGACTGTTTATTTTATCAACTACAATATTGGAACATTCTATTAATTTACATGATAAAATTAACACATAGACAACATTGTTGGATATCGATAAATAAACTTTCGGTTGAATATATTTAAACATGTTATTTAATCCACTTATCCCAGTCAATTGTTTCTAACAATTTAAATAATAAAAACACGTATGAGATGTAAAAAATATACATAAAACATTTTTATCGATAATAATTCAATGTACAGTTGTGACACCCATTGGTAAATTCAGGCGGATGGCCACCCCTTGCGAAGAGTTTAGAGGCAACCAATGATCGCAACTTTTCTCTATATTTGTAATAGTAAAAATCGATTTATTACATTTTTTATGTGTGCTTAATTAAATTATTTTTTTATTTTATTATGTAGTATATATATTTTCAAACTGAATGGTCATTCCCTGGCATATTGTCTGAATCCGCCAGTGGTGACAGCTGCCTTGTTTTTTTTTTGTATAAAATTTTAATTCAATTAAATATTCTTTCGTAAAGTTAAGATAACTGCTGAAAACTTTGTCGTTGAAAACTGACCCGTACTGTGATGCCATTAATTTCTTTACTAGATCCCTCACGCAGTATTCAAAATGTTGTCTCCGAATACTTCTTCGCGTCTAATAGGGAAAATTTTTGAATTAATTGTTTGCTTAGGGAATGGGTGAGGGTCTCGTCGAAAGATCTCAAATAGATAAGGCACGGAGATTTATAATATGACTGGATATACAGAGCCGAAATCATTCTAACAATATTTGCGTCATGATTCATAATACATAACTCTTAAATAAAATAACTTAGTAAACAGAACTTATCAAATTAAAAATATTTGTATAAAACTTTAAATTATATTATTGTTACAAGGGTGATACAACGTTACATGTATTCGCTTGTTTTATTAAATTTTAAGCCAATTTTTTTTAGTATACGTGCAAAAAATTATATTATAACTTTAAATGCCTATAATTCGTAGTACTCGTACAGTTTCGCTTTCCTAATTATAAAGTTAACATATCAATATAAAATACGCATGGATGTATTTATTGTCTTACTCGTAGCTTACCTATACATAGTCGTATGATGAATTCAAATCGGTCCAATATCAAATATTTTTTCGGGAAATATTTATCAACCAAATACATTTGTCAAATAATGGCTTTAATGAGACGCTCGTTTATTATAAAGAAAAAGCCTTTCCTCGGAATATTGTTATATTTAACAAAAAACGCATTTGCAGTGTTAGCACAAGCAAATATACGAAGTCATTATCGCTTTGTACGTGTATTAACAACGATATTCCATCACTTAAGAATTTAAAAATTTCGCCACAAGTGAAAATATTACGTCAATAATGAAACCTACCTTAAAATATGTATGTCTTATATATTTCATCATTCGTCCAATATTGATATGTTTGTTTGATAAAACTTTCTTCCGGACAAGGACAAAAATGATATAAATAAAACGTTAATTCTATTTATATTCGTAAGGCAAGTGTTTGCACTTTAATACGCCTCTGTAAATTGCTAATGGATCCTTGACAGATTCTTAAACTCAAAATAGTAACTCAGCCACTTTTGGGACCATTAATTAATTGCAAACAAACATTAAACTCGTCGGGCTTGGTTTTTTAATTGTATTTGCTGCCTACAATTAACGCGAAACCCTTGACTTTAAAAATTATAGCGGGCCGTTTGTTTAACATTTATTTTTTAACGTCATCATAGTGTTTTTTCTCCGGTCTCAAGCTGACGGGAGCTCGCGGATAATTAAAGAGTGACAGAAAATTAATTATTGTGCTACGTCCAAGCGTGTGGTTGTTTTTCAGCCGTTGATCACTAACTAAAGAAATATACTGTTCACCTTTGAATAAAATAACATTCTTCAAACGGTGTATTGATAAACTTCATTATCAACCTGATTATCTGCAACAGTAGTAAATTTACTTTGTCTGGTGATTCGGGCATAATCATTATTTTTCTGTAAATAAACACACTTTTTTGTCACTCAATAGGAATCGAAAATCAATTATCATGTTGTACCATGCGGTGTGCGTATAGCAGTATTATTAAATATAATAAATAGTGATGCCAAAGTTTGAGAGGTTCACTGCCAATATATTCTATACTATAAATATAGGTATTTAAATCAATTAATAGTTCGAAATCAAATTTAAAAAAATAGTACTAAATAACGATGTTAAGCAAAAGTGATACGACAGTGGTGACATAAAATTTCGAAGACCTCGGCCAGGTCTCTCCAGGCTGGTACTCTTACAACAAAAAGTCACGCTATTGGACGAAAAAGCATTATAAACTATTTTACTAACCGATTTTTTTCTGTTTTATTACATATTTAGAAAATAGGTGCGTAAAATATATTCAAAACTTTTATTCTCACTTGTAGAAAAAATGGTATTGCCGTAAAGGTAGATAATGAATAGGTAGACATGTATTATGAAATAATTTCGGTCAAATCATAAACTTCTCTTCTCAGGACTTAATATTCAACCGATTTCAGTGGCTGCAGTGGCGGATTAAGCACTTTGGAGGCCCCAGGCGCAATAAATTTTGGAGGCCCTGCTTTGTGAAAATAAAGACAAATTTACGTATCTCTTGAGCTGATTTGTATTATATTTTCTTTCAGATAATGCAGTGGTGCAACGTAGCTCTGTTGGCGTGCGTAGTCATGGCCTGCAGCACGAGTGGACTTCCATCTCCCCGATGCTCTTCGGGAGCCATGGAAGAGGATCCTCGCACAGCTCGTTTCTGCAACGCCCTCACCACATTCCTTGAGCTTTACGCCGAAGCGGGAAGGATGGAAGACAAGGCTGGACCCGCCATCGATTACCAAGGTATTTTACCACTCAACTTAGATAACGTTCTAAAAATGGACATATCCAAAAATGACGTCTCAAGATTCTGTGCGTTTATAATTAACCCAGCGTCTTCGAAGTTGACCATTGTCACACATTGTCACAAAAATTAAACCCCGATCAAAAAAGTCGCATTAAGCTACCTTCTAAAAAAATGGTTTACAATAATATTCTCACGTAATATTTTCATTTCGGAAAGACTTTTTTTCTTTGATCTTTATCATCTTTTGATGCGTGTGCATAAACTTCGAATATTTATTAATAATCGACTAATGAGTTTAAATTCTATGAATGTCATTTTTATTTTCCTTTAATTGACATATTTTCTTTTTCTTCAGCACTCTTCCGAGAATATCCCCAACTTTTGGACACTGGAATCAAGAGGCAAGACGTCGTCCACAACTTCCTCAGGTTCGGTCGCCGGCGTTAGAAAATTTATCGACCAGGCAAAGATCATCACAGTAATCCTCCGGCCATATTCTTTGCACCGAGACTAAATTGATTTCCATTTTACATAACACAGTATTATATTATACCTAATTTTTATGTAGTTATTTATTGTGATGAAATAAAACGATTCATTTAATAGTCAGTAAAAAAAACAAATCTTTTACTTCGTTTTGAAATAAAATATTCGGGTTGTTAGTTTCTACTCGAGGTTAATGATTGTGTTCTTTATTCAAAAAGATTTTTAAACCATGATGGCAGCTAAGAAGTTTATTTTTAAATAGACACAATATTATCATAGCTTTGTTACACGTGTAGAAGTTACATTGTCACGAAAACTTCATTTTTAACAACAGAGTTGAAATATAAAGTATTTTTTTATTGTATAGTTAGATTACAATAATTTGTTCAAATTTATGAAATCATTAACAACCCTCTCACTCTATTAAATAATATATTCGTCAATTAACTTTTTACTGAAAATAATGTCTATTAAAAAATGAAAATTTACTTAGTAGCTACCAATTATACTATTCAGTTTATTTTATTGATTGTCCAGCAGAAAAGAAACAATATATATTGCATTTATTTTGAATTTTGTGACTTGTGCTATATTTCATTACACAAAAAAAAGTTTTATTTTATTTACGGCATGTGTAGACGCAAAACATAATATTTAGTATTACTAGTGTATAAACAAAATATTAAAATATATTCCAAATATATGGTTCAGTATTATTATTACTGTATTAAATGTAATATTCAAATTTATTGAAAATAAAATAACTTTACTGTCGTCTTTCGGACAGTAATATTTATTATTTAAGACATTTCTTGTGTATATATAATAAATATGTCTAAAATATTTTTTATGTATGCTTTATTTAATAATTTTACAATCTCGGTGGTCATCTGAGAGGTACCATCATTTTTGACGAGCTCAAAGATCACTAGTCACATCATCGCAATATATTTATTTATGTTATACTTTTTACAACGTGTTTTGTCCTTTATTGTATAAGAAATAAGAGAGTTGCTTTCATTATGACTGGTGTACCTCGAAATGTTATTTTGCCCGATATTTTTTTTGTCCAACTTTGTGAAGGCTACAAGTTATTTCTATAACAAATAAATAAATTAATTGAATCATGCGATCTTTTATTTTCTTAAAACAATTTCCACTATCCCTTAAACGCTTAATCAATATCTGCCAATGTTCTGTGTTATAATATCAGTTTAAAGCGGCAACATTTTTCAAATTAACTATTCAAATGAGGTTTTGATATTATATGACTTTATTATTGACTCAAACGTTCAGTAATCTATGAGAATCTTACATCCATGTTTTTTAAAATTTTACTTTGCCTCTAATAAAGAACAATGGCTTAAGCCAAGGAGGGGCAGAATTTAACTGAAAAGAGCCAAGTTGTCAGGAAAACTGGATAGCAAAGGTATTAAAGAGTAATAAATATATGAATTTTTAGGGTGAAAAACGTGTTAAGTTGAATAATTGATGTTTGAAAAGCCGCGAACGCCTACACGGCTCAAGAGCTGCGGTCTGTGAAGCGTTCAATTTGTATGTAGTAGCTTTGATATTAGGTCTTGAACGGGTTAAAATTGTGGGGGGTTGTAGGAATGCGGTGCTCCTGTAGACCAGTGTTTCTCAACCTTTTTGGGAGCGTGGCCCCTTTTGAGTGTCTTTATTTTTCTGTGGCCCCCATACCATTGTTTTGTCTTCCCATAAAAATTATAATTTCAAAAACCCACCTTTTTTACAGCTCTTCCGAGATTTTCGAATCTAGAATGCCAGTAATTTATTTTATTTACGGATTTACAAAAAAATAGCTGCGTGACGTCCGCCATTATGCTCTCCCCTGTATCGTTTTATCAATACCCGTGGCCCCCCTAAACTTTGTTGTGGCTCCCCAAAACAAAAATAAATCTCTGTGGCCCCCTTAGAACACGCTGTGGCCCCCTGGGGGGCCACATGGCCCACCGTTGAGAAACCCTGCTGTAGACAGCTGATAGGAGTCCACCATGGAGGGAAGACAGCTTCTTTGTTCTAACTCAAGTTTGGTTCTAACTGGTGTTGTGTAAATCGCTCATAACTAATGTTTTAAAAACACTTCATACCATAAATCATTTTGTTACAACTTCATACATTGGGATTAAAATTATTTAATGCTGTTGGCTCAATAAATATCAAAAAAATATTTTAAATTTTGGTACAACACATTGCTGTGAATGCTCATACTCCACAATCCTGTTAATCTAATCAATAATAATATTTATATCGGTTGCTATAACTCTTTTCCATCGTTTTTTTAACTTATGTATTCTTCTGAAATAAACCAAGGGATGATTATACTTGAGTTGTTTGTTGCACTAACTTTTTTGTAAAAAAAACTGTAATGAATTTAAAGTCAAAAGGAGAAAGGTATGGAGAATATGATGAGTGCTTAATAACATCCCAATTCGATCCATTTTTGTTGGATCAACATCGCCACATGTGGCTGTGTGTTGCCACTGAAAATTGATGTATAATCCAGATGTCATACAGAGAATTTATCCCTATAAGATGCAAATGTGTCACCAAAGAAGATTAATTAAATCCCATCTTCAACATGATCTCCCTGGTGCTGGACGTGGGTCATTGTCAATTATGCCCTTTAGACTTTAGCCCATTCTGTGATTTATCAAATGAAAAATCCCCAGTTCAGAATTTTGCAAACTACATCTGCGTTAATCTTAACTTTAGTGGCGTCTTCTCCATACGTGTTGCAAATATTTTCGATTGCCAGTCGCAGTATTACTTCCACAAAATTTATAAAGTAAACAATGACGTTAATATACTTCATCAACGAACATTTCAAAAAACTGTAAAGGCTCTCCACTGTTCGCTGGACAGGCCAAAACAGAATAGAAAGTAGGAAGAAAGCATACTTAACACAATAGAACTGTTTGAACGCTGATATTATTCATCAGTTCAGAGAATTTAAAAAACTAGCATCCTACAAAAATGTCAAAACTTTTATATCAACCTATATTTTATTTTGAAATATTTTTTTTGTATTTCATTTCTCTTAAATATATTTTCTTATATATGAACTTTACATAGCACTTGTCTGTAAAATATACAACCATATTAATTAAATTTAATTTGTGTATTTAACACACCATAACTATGGTGTGGAGATTATAAAGATAATGCACCTAATTCTCTTTTTACACAGGGGATATGCTCCATGTAATATGGTCATGCAAAAGAAATCCATGTAAAAAAAGATGAAGTGAATATAAATAAATGACAGAAAGGTTTCATTACATTTGACCGAGTAAACATTTCGAAGGCGTGTAAAATGAGAATTGGGTGTATATTATGAAAAACTGATATGTCGCTCTCATTTATCTCATACATGCCCACCCCTAAAATAGAAGACTAAATGAAAGATGGATCAATTTGTGAAAATGTATGTATTTTATGGAAAAGAATAAGTACAGTATCACAAAAATGTCTGCTTACACTATTAGATACCACTAATAAAACTATTTTAGATTACAATTACGTCATACTTAATACATAGTACTTACTAACATAGTTGTAACCTAACACATTAATTAAATACTTACATAGAATTATTTTTAAAATTAAGAAAATTTTCTTCTTTTTAAATAATAAGGGCAACAAATTTGTAAAACACACCAGGTCACCGTGACAAATTAATTGAAACGTCATCCATATACATTTTTTGTTGTTTTAGTAAATTTATTTCTATATTCATCTTTACGTACAGGCAGCCCTATGCTTTCGCACAATTCGCTATTTCACACATTTTTAAAAATTCAATTATTTAAAGATTTTTTTAATAATGCAAATTTTTTTGACTTCCGCGAATTATTAATCTTACTCAATGGCTCCAGTACACCAAAAATCTCTGCAAGTGTTATACACATAAATCAATGTTTTGTTTCTTCTTTCCAATGATACCTGCCTCGTACAGCCCATGGACTAAACAGTAATAGCTATGTTTAAACGATATTTTCTGAAAGAAATAACGAAGCAGGCCATCAAGGCAACCGACAGGGAAGGTGGGCCAACATTTAGAAATTTTTGGAATATTTTGAACACAATTAAAAGGAGAAACGTGGGCTGAAATAAAAGAGACAACAATGAAAGGTTCCTGGAAACAATTATACCCACAAATGATAAGTGATTTTATAAATTTTGAAGAAACTCTGGAAACTATCACATATGAAATAGTTAGCCTAATTAATAAACTAATCGTGGATATCAACGACGAAGCTGTTGATTAATTGATTGAATCTCACTCAGTACTTCTGTCAAATGAATATTTAATTGGTAAACAATGAAAATGAGGAAGAAACTGATAAAATCGTTTGACTATCGAACATATGAATAAAGCCTCATGTACCTTGACAATTTTTTGACTATCATGGAAAAATGTAATCTCGATAAAGAACATACATCTCAAGAACGTAAGGCAATTGAGAAAAACACAGCATGTTATAGAACTATTTATCAAGAAAATAAAAGATTAGTGGTCAACTAACACATGAAAGCACTTAAACAGGCCTCTTTAATTATGTATATTGATAAACAAATGTTTTTTTTACATCTATCTACTTTCGAAGATTCAACACTCGCACACATTTTCAGGAACCAATTATGTGCGAAAGTCGAAGGCTGACTGTATTTAGTCAAATACTCCAACCGAATATAAATTAAAAACCAGAAACACACATATGCATTTTTGAAAGAAATGTAACAATACTAGTCTGTTTGCAATTCCCTAAAGATTAGGTGATTTTAATTTTTCTTTGAAATCAAAAATCAACAATCAAATAGGAAAATAAATAATAAACAATATCAAATATTCCAATTTTAAATGAACAGAAAAAAAATAATATTTTGTTAGGCCCTTCAATTCAATATCTTAAGAGGGCACTCGAAATCTTACTCCTTGCAGTGTCGGGCACCTCGAGTCTCCCTCATTGTTATTTCGCGGATTAGTACAATAATAAAATCATTGTTTACGAGAATAATATCGAATAATCAACAATTGATTTTTATATATGAACTAAAAAGTTTCAGAAATGGGTACGCAATATTACACCACAAATGTTTAAATAGCTTTTGACGAAAGCTTATGTCTTGCGTGATCAAAGTCACAGCGAACGCGAATGGAACACGACTTAAAGCGAATCAAAATATCAAACAAGCTGTTCGCGGAGCGCGTTTTGTCACGTGGTTAATATAGTGACAAAGACCATTTCACTTTGCATTCGCTTTGATTTCGTCCACGTAAGACGTACAGTAAGCCTTATTGATATAAAAATAAGCCATATGGAGGGTTATGTTTATTTCTAGAGGGAATATTTCAAAAAATTCAATTATCCAAAATAACCTTAAATCCAATGTAATTTTTTTTGAAAATTTATTGTAAAATAACTTTGACACGCTTGTACAAGATCTCTTAAAGTCTACTTAAATACCACGCATTTTCGAACAATCATTCCGACATATACTCCTCACTTTCATATTAAATTTATATTTTTGTTAGAAACTGCATAACTACAAAATACCTGCATAGCTTTTCAGCATATAAAATGTTTATAAATAAAAATTATAATATTTGAATGAATTACAATGAAATGTATAAAAATTATGACTCACACTGTGAGTCATAGAACCAAGAACCAAATGTCAGTAATGACTTTTGATTGAAATGAACATTTTAAAATTGATTGCAATGTTGATAATATTTAGACGTAAAGTAATATATTTGATAACTTTCGATTCAATCAATCTTCTACCCCGTATTTACAATTATTTATAGCTTAAAACTGACGAGTAGCACTCTTAAAGAATACTTCTTTCCACTTGAATTTATTTCCTCCACAAATTTATCATTTGTAATGTACAAGAAAACCTGCATACAAATTACACATTCTCTGATCGTGATGAAGTCTATTGTGATTATAGAACTAACCATAAATAAATGAAAAATATGGGACACATAAACCATTAAAATTAAATGAACAGCCAACTTTGCCATCTATAATGTGGTGTAATGTTCAATTACGATAAATTTACAGATATCTTTGACAAAATGAATAAAAATATTTATGGCATTTAGTTCTTTTTAACAATTCAGTTATATATCATCGACGGTTTAGGTGGCAGGTTCAGGTTGCGGAGGAGCGGGCCCCTGCGGTGTGGGAGTGGGGGCGGCGGTAGGGTCGGCAAGTCTCTGTTGAGCGTGATGTCGAGCTCGGAACTCGGCCGCTTTCAACTGTTCCAAATGGAATTGCTGGCGTTCTGTTATCAGCTGCTGTCTCTGGTACTCCAATCCTATAAGCAAAAATATACAATGATGTTATCCATATTAACCAATGACATGAACGCACAGAATAGAAAATTATTAAATATATTTGTCTTTCCATATATCTGTACATCTGAAATGCAGCACGCACACGTACAAATACTATCTCAGGGAGAGCTGCCAAGTGATGTGTGATATTACTAGTTGCAAAATAATGTCAATATTCAAGAAATGCGTCATTATAAATACACTGCATTTGAGTTATAATGCATGTCTGCAGGGTTGAGACCTGGTCCATATAAAAATACAACTAACGACTGTTTTATTCAAATAAATGGAAACAAGTCAGTCATGTTATACCAGATGTCTTCAATGAAAGTAAGAGTAAAAGCTTCATGAAAACTATTGAATGTTAATTTTGCATGCCTTCAATTTTTGATATATTCTAGTATCATATTGTTCAGTTTACCTTATTGCAAATTTCAATTAAAAAGAGTAGATTATATCATACTATCTGATCTCTATGAATCAATATATGTTGAGTAATTCAACCCGCCACCCTCTTCAGTATCACATCCTTTTTACAGGACAAATCGTGCAGGAAGTTTTGGCAATCGGTTTCTATCTCCTCAATTGCCATACGGCATGGTAGATTATATCAATCACTAATTAATACGAACATAATAATAATTCACTGACCTTCTCTTTCTCTTTCCATGGTAGTCTCCAATTCATCAAAGTGCCGCAGCTTGATTTCCAATTTCTTCATTTGAGTTTCGACAAGAAGTGCGACGAGAGATTTGATTTTTCTTTCTTCAATGGCAGCCAAATGCTTGGCTTTCACTGCCGCGGCAGCGAGGGCAGCGGCCGCTGCAGCTTGAATTTTTCCTTCTGCAATTTCAATTAACAAATGATTTTTTATATATATATCTTTTCTATATGAATTTGCTACGCTTTTCAAAAAAGAATAATAAATATTTTCAAATTTCGCTTAATATATTATTATAAACTGTTTTGTAATATTTTCTCAAGAAAAACACAAGGATTCTAAAAATAATAATAAATGTTTGATGTGATAAATAATGTCTGGCTGGAACGAACAAAAATAACAATAAATGTGGGAAAATGATGAATGCAAGAACGATAGATCCGGTTTCCACTGTAAAGGTAAACATCCAATTCCAAAAATAAAAAGTAGAATACAATACACATAGCATATATTTTTACCATTCTACTTTCTTACTAAAGATTTAACAGTAATCTATGAAAAGATAAGTTCCGACATTATATAAGTGAGAAAACAAAAGAGAAAATGAAAAAATCACACAATTTAAACGAACAAACAAAAAATAAATGATAAAAAAATAAAATAATAACCATCCACAGGAACGGGCGGTTCCGCCTTTGTAGTTTCTTCACCTTCAGTTTTAGTAACTTCTGATGGTTTGTCTCCTTCGCCTGTTGCGCCTGTACCTGCTCCGACTGCAGCCGCTCCACCCTCTCCTTCTTCGCCTGCACGAGGAGTTGTTTCAGCATTCTCTTTCTTCTCTCCTATAGAAATTGCAAAAAATATATAACACAATATTCAATAACTATGCAAACAAGTTCGACTGCGAAAATTGCACCCTCCCCTTGTTACGCAATATTATTAATAATATAGTATAGAACAGGGATGGCGAACCTTTTTGGGTCCGCGTGCCAAACATCCTCAAATATTATTTATCGATTGTGTGGCATGCCCAAGCAGTAATTTTTTTAAAGAAAAAATAAAAAAAATGTTTTTTTAAGCGATTGTCGTTTAACCTGGGAAACATTTGAAAATGAATGAAACTTAATAAATCAATAATTAATAATTCAACAATTATTTAATCAAAATTTTAATTTTTTGAACTTGGAAATCGTTCGCGTGCCACCCAAATTCTCAAACGTGCCACCTCGGGCACGCGTGCTGTAGGTTCGCCATCCCTGGTATAGAAAGTATATATGTCCGTAACTTTGACATAGCGGATTGAAGTGTTCACCCAACATTCTGTCTACCATTTCTAGGTCAACTGTGCTATTTTCAACATTCCATAGTAGAAATATGGGCAATTTTTTATTTTGTAGATGCAAAAACACACAAAGAAATAAACGAACCCATCTTAACGAGGATTGACAGATGTGACTGATTTCATTATTATTAAGACAATAAAAAAAAAATAATAATAATGGCATACAATCTATTGTACAGATAATAATATAGTATTACCAGGATCTGTTCCCGCTAAGCCACTGGCAGCTAGGGCGGCTGCGGGTCCCGCTTGAGCAGCAGCCCTCAGATGCATGTCTAACATGGCAGCAGGTACTTCATCCTGAAACAAATATATATCATGTCTAAGATACCAAATATCAAATATTCTATTTACAGTAACAATTGAATAGTACAAAGGAGAGAAAAACACTTTATGATGGTATTAAGTTTAACAAAATTGATTGAATGATGAAAAGTGTACCTTAATGCTGGCGAATTCATCCATCGCAGCCTGTGCAGCTGTGGCAGCAACCCGAGGGTCAACGACGGAAGCCAAAAATGCAACAGCACTCGTCACCGGGTTACCTGCTCTGCTAAATGCAATTGGCTGGTAGGCTAGCGGACCTAACACTCCACCTGTACGGTTAAAGATAAAAATTCTTTTTAAAAATAATAGTTTTCCAAATGGCCATAAAATGATTAGTCAAAAACCAAATATGTATGTAGGAGACAAATGAATGAAAAAAGTTTGTGACCTGCAGAATCTGAGTCCAAGTAAGGATCTTCAATAGGCAACCTAAGGAAGTGAAGTATGCACTCGTCTTGCGTACGAGATCCTACATGTTGGCACACTCTATTCCAGTCATCCCTGTAAAGCTCGAGCGCTTCCAGTAAAAGTAAGGTTTCTTGTTCCGTCCACGCCCTGGCACCGCCTCGGCACGGAACGCCGGCTCTGGCGCTCGCTCTTCCATATCTGCAAAACAATTCTCACGTTACTTAGAACACCAGAATTTCAAATGATAAATCAAACTAACTGTAAACTTAACTTACTGGTCAATCTTCAGTCCAAATTGTCCATTGATATCTGCAGTCGGAATCGTAGGTTCAACCTTGATAGGAGTTGGCGTCTCGCCTTCCACTCTGGCCAGCGGACTGTCCACTGCTGGTACTTTCAAATCAGCTGTAAAATAGTATAATATTTAATAAATAGTCAAACAAAAGCTTCTGTTGTTGAGAAAATAACCATATTGAAATTAAAATTGACTTACTAAGTACAATAGGTTTGGCTGGTGAAGGTTGGGTGTTCTTCGGAGGATTGACAGCTTGCAGACCAGACGGTGTATCGGAGAGTACATGGAAATGAGATGTCGGCGGTGGCCCCATCGTTGTCGGCCGCATGTCTGTATCAATCTATTGAAATAAATTTCAAATTCATAAAGACCGTCACGACGTAGGTTTAAACTGTTTGAGCTCGGCTAATATCACTGAATTAATAATATACGCAGTAGGATTAGATCTCACATCAAAAATTTATACAAATGTGATATTTCTTCATATGAAATAGTAACATTAAAGATTTATATAAATACCAGATAAATTTTAACCAATTATGAATAAGAATTACATTTAAAACTGAAATTCATATGATATAGCTTGTAATAATAACTGCCATACCTGGTAATTGAGAAGCCCCCACTGTTCCAAGAAAGCGTGCACTCTCATAATGGCGCAGACATCTCCGGCTAAATTTCGTCTGCAGGCTGTACTTGTCAGATATTCATTTGGATTCAACCGGTATGTGTCAATCATGAAGTTTCTAGAAAAATATAACATCATATGAGCTCGTGCATCATATTGCTACTTGGCTCGATTCACTTCTCAAGGGCTCATATATAATGAAACAAATATGATAATGCCTCTTTTACAGATACAGAGTATTCTGTCGAAAGAGTGAACTCGGCCGAATACAAAACAATCTGAACGCGACTTACAGTACTCGGCCTAGTGAGGCAGTCAATAAGTGAAATGAGCGAGTGAGCGAATAGATGTCGTTTCCATTTCTTAGGCTGAATAATAGAGATAGCCCTACTGTCTGTAGCACAGTACCCACTCACATATCCAGGGTATTGAAATAATCATTCGTTGAGCGGAGAGTTCATTGAAAGCACTGTGATTGCGCAACATCTGTCTATTTGTTTTTAGAAAAAAAAGAGTAGTTTCGTACTATCCATTTTCTTGTCTAGATCTACTTCTATCGGGTCTTCAACTCATCTTCCAGTAGTTCTATCAATATAGGGATAATTCGATTGACAATTTCTTAAAAAGTTTTTTCATTTCACAACAATTGATCATTCGTGTTGGAACGATGTTGAATTGAACAACACGCACTTAAAAATGAACCTTGTGTGTAGACGCGTCCTCGGCAGCGCACTAGGTCTAAATGAAGATTAAATAATCATTGAAAAGCAATAAAAGTATACATTATTAAGCATTATACATACCTATAAGCGAGATATATTTCAGGGGTTTTTGATTTATTCTTTCCATTGAAGAATTCAGGCATGGCTCTCTTTTCAATTGTGTGGATAGAATTGTAATCAAACCATGCAGCATACGACGGGACGATGATATGATGAGTTTGTTCTGTGACGTTGTCTTCGAGGTCATCCTTGGATATGAAATCCTATAAAAAAAAATGTTATTTCAAATGAAATTACACAGTAACATAAATTACATGGATATTCTGAATGAATTTATTCAGAATGTTTGAACAATTAGCACCATTTATCTTCTCTAGATAAGTGCCGACTAAACAGTCCTTCTTGAGTTACCGATAGCGCAGTTGTGATCATCACGGATAACAATGACAATGCTTGTACATTTTTTGCAATTGATATCGGACTTTGACAGTACTCGGGGTGTGGACTACACATCAATAAAGCATAGCTGCAAGGTATGTTGTTAAATACACAAACCTGTGTATTGGTATCGCTAGCTTTTCCCTGTGAGTCATCGCCGTGTGTATCAGACTGCGGTGGGGGTGAAGAAGCAGGCGGAGGCACAGTTTGCGAAGGAGGAGCAGGCGAAGCGGGTTCTGCATTCGTAGCCATTGGTGTAGCAGCTGAAAAATTATATGACAATAATTCAAACACACATTAATTAAAATACATTGTAAATTCAATAGGTTGTTAAAACAAAAAAAAACAGAATTTTTCAAGACAGAAAGAAGTAAGCAGGTTTTTTAGTTATTTGGAAAAAACTTAAGAGTAACTAAAATATATAATAGTGAATTCAATTTTTTACACATGCATTTATTTGTTTCTAGTCTATCAAAAGACATACCCTGTAGGACATGGTTTCTAACCTTTTTGTTAATACGCCTCCATTTGATGAAAAAAATATCTTTGCGCCTCCTCATTCTTTATTTCATATATAATAAAGACACGTTTTAAAGAGTAAATAGATATTTTGGACTGTTCGCGCCTACTTTGCAATAGTCCACGCCTCTCAGGTTGGAAATCGCTGCTTTAGGGTATTCATACAAAAATAAGTCAGTCCATGTATGTTTTAGATCATAGTTTCTCAACCTGTTTGGGCCCGTGGCTCCTTTTGAGTCTCATATTTTTCGAGACTTGGGGACACAATCATTCCGGTATTGATGATTGGAAAAAAAAAAGCTACATTGAAAGATTCCAAAATAATTTTCTCTCAAAATAAAATTTCAGGAGTTTACGATTTCCCAACATGAAGAAGCAAGATTTTTTTTTAGCTTAAGAGCTTATTTATGGTTATTTGCCCGTGGCTCCCCTAAAATTATTTTTTTTCTATGGCCCCTTGAGAAACCGTGTTTTAGATTATTTCATTATTCATAGTTCTTGTTACAGATAGAAACGACTATCATAAATAATTCTGCATACTCAACTAAAACAGGCATATGTTGAAGATACATTTTTGTGTTACTAGTCAATCAAATCCTGTTCAAAAAATTATTTTAACAAATTCTTACGTGCTGGAGCAGGAGACGGCGGGGCGACTTCTGGTGGGGCGTTTGTGGTGGAAGATGAAGACGTAGAAGTAGTTGTTGAGGTAGTAGTTGACGCAGAAGATGTAACAGATGGAGTAGATGCGGGGGTGGCAGATGAAGATGAAGCCTCGTCAACTGCCTCCCGAGAGGTTGTGTCTTCGCTTTCTGCTCCTCTCTCTCTATCCCCGCCATCTGCACGGCTTGCGCGAGCACTCCTGCTAATTAATCATAGCATAGTGTAAAATTGACTACCACTTTTAACACTCAAAGAATATGAACTTATAATAGAACAGTATGATGAAAAAAATTACCTTTTTCTCTTTCCCATTTTGACTGGCGGTGGAGAAGGAGATCTCTTTCGTTTACTCTTCTTTGTTTTGACACTGGACTCTGATGAACCGCCAGTTTGCATCATGTCTTCAACCGATAGACGCAATTTGTGAACCTTGAAAAAATAAATCATATTTACTACATGTTCGAAGTCTGAAATATATCAAATTAAAAAAATCATGAATTGTTAATACAGTCTCGATTTCGAAATAAGCCACAAAAATATGAATAGTTAGAAATGTAACCTTTTTCTTTCCCGAGTGATCAACTTCATAGTCTTCTTCGTTCATCCACTCGTTATATTGTGAGAGATCTGTCGCCCAAGTAGCCGATACTCGCCATGGATCAGTTCTTTGAAATTGTAAGTCAAATGATGGACTCTCCGGTGCATCCACCTGGAAAAAAAAGCCATTTGAATACTTAACCATTCTAAATATTAATTAAAACAACTTACGGTTTAAAATTACCCAGATATAACATGCAATTGAATCACCTATATGAGAAACACAAGAATTCATAAAATACATCAATTATTTACCGGCAAATCAGTTGTGATCCAAGAATCGTGGCTGTCAGGGAAGTAATACCAATGCATCAAAGCCTGGCGACCTCTCCGTAGAACTGGTCGAGAATATTCTTCTTCCAAAGGATCTGTGGCTGGATAAATTATGTGTGTAGCTTCGTCTTCATCTTCTGCAAATAAAAGAACATCATATGCAATATTATACTGAACTCTTGTCAAGAAGTTCTGAATGCAAACACGCGTAAAATAAGACTAAAAAAAGCTTCATTAAACTAAATCGAATACAGTGTATGTCTAGTTATAGATATCGTAATAAATGATTGCAGAATTAAAGGTAAATTACAATAGTCATATATAAGAATCTTTCACTTCATCATTAATGCATCTAACATTTAATATTAAAAGGATAGATATGAACAAAATTTAGTACCCGAATAAGCATGTTACAGTAGAAGATTGTATCTTAATCATTACTAACCGCAAATTTCTCCTTGATGTGATACAATGATTTCTCTGACACGTCCGGCAGTCGTTCTGTCGACGTCGGGCCTCACAAACACGCTCGGCAGTCGTAAGCATTCAGCTTCCAGTAGACCGCTCTCGATTTCCATCATTAATTGTATATTCAAGTCTTTTCTTGAGGGATTCTTTAAAGTGGAAGGTGATCGGGATAGGGAAGAAAAAATTATATATTAATATGTGACATCTTATTACTTTCATTGTAATTTTAATTACTGTATGAGATAGTACAAGAGTATATAATTGTTACTATAACTGCTTATTTCTAATAAGTCGTGATATAATTAATCAAACTCCACGTCGACATTTTTGTACAATTTTATACAAAAGTATTGTAATGTCAATTCTTATTTCATAATAAATACAATAAATTTAAGAAGCTGGCATTAAGTTTAAAAACTTTTACGTATCATATAATTCAACATGTCTCTTTTTAAAAGTGCATTAAAAAATATATAGAATACCCAGAACAATGTAAATTGACTCACAGAAAACTAATGGGGCGAAAGACAGCCTGAAGTTAAAGAAACAGACACAAAAATGTTAGTGACACGAAATGGGGTGTTTTCTGCACTGATCATTTTCTGTAAGTCTACCAACATTGGACATGGTATGGTATACTAATTCTGGTATACGGATTCTTGAAATGGATTGGTATTACTATGCCAAAAAACTACAGATCAGTGTTTCTTGACAGAGGATTTTTAAATTTTCAATATTCGGGGTTGCTGCTGAAATCCTCATTTGTCACTACATATTGTGATGTCATAAAATAAGTTTTATATAAATTGGCCCCTATTTCAAGAAATCTATTGTATGAAATCCATTTAAGCATTGTGTATTTCTTAGATTTCGTTTTTACCTGTGAGGGTGTTGCGGTAAATGGCTTAACAATAAGATTTAGAAATACTGCTATATTAAACTAAAGAACCCTCATACAATTTGTGAGAAGTATGTGAAAAATAAACCTAAAGCTATTATATTTGAATAGATTTATGAGGTGCTGGCTATCCATAAAAAAATCTACTTCTGTGAAGCTGTGTAATATTTTACCTAATTGTTTTGTATATCTAACATTTTTACTAAATGAAATAATTACATTATTTACAAATAAACCTCTTATGTTACATTTCAATTTAGCCTTTCATGTAATTTGCCTTGATTGTTTGTTTGTAGTAAATGAGGAGAATCATTTATTTGTAATTTTAAGAGGTTATTGCTTGTAGCAACACTTTTGAAATTCATTCTTCAGAAACAAATAAGTGACTAACGATGTTTTGCAATAAATAAAATACCTTGTAGACACAATACGTTCACCTTATTTTGTCAAAAATCCTTTTCTTTACAAAGATTTTAGCTTCAGTGTGATATCTTTTACCCAAAAATTAATTAAGATATACAGTGTAATATTTGAAGTGATTTACGCTCGGTGAATATGTAAACATTATTGAAAAAATAAATGTGAAATGTGTTCTCTTGACTGAAGTCCAATTTAAATTATCAAATGTAAAAAAACTCTGATCATTAAAAAGGTTAACTCCGACTAGATATAAGCAATTAAATATGTTAAACGAGAAGTAAATCCAATTGATAGTATGAAGAGTTAAAATGTCAAAAATTTTGAAAACATTAATTTATGCTTGAATATAGATTGGTTAAAATAAAAAAATGTTAACATTTTCACTTCATACAATGATATCTTCGTGTTTCTTATGGCTATAAATAAACTGAGTAAAAAAATGAGTAACAGATTAAATAAAACAGCTTTTTACATCCCTATATTGGGTTTTATATCGTTCATCATAGATAACCACTTCAACACAATTAGATCAAATTCATCTTAGAAATGTAATTGACCAAAAATATTCTAATTTAAAGACATACACAGTTATCAAATCGTTTAAACCCACCGACAATGTGCAGTGTTAATTTTATAAATGTTGTTAGAACATACAAAACACGGTGTTAGCACAAAAATCACGAAAACAAAAATTCAAAAGTTCATTAGACGTGTGGCAAAACTAAAAATCCATATTTATTTACTTACTCGGATACAAGCAATGATGTGATTAATAATAAAAATGCTGTATGGGGGAAAAAACATACACAAAACATTGGAAGGTTTAAGCACAAAAGAGAGGACAGTAAGAAACAATTGGAAAAGTATTTTGAATATAATTCATTTGATAGTCAAACAGTTAACTGAATTCAAGATGTTACTGGCATCGGGGGATCGACTGGCACTCGCGTAGTGTTAGAGAGCAAGTGAATTTTTAAAGAGCTGTTGTTAAACAGCGATTTTTTCTAATGGGTTTCAAAATAAAGACGACAAGAAACATTACAATAGCTAAATTATATACTTGCAAAATATGTATCTACATTTGAAAAAAATATTAGAGGTCATACATAATGTACATTGAAGAAATTGACCACTAGAGTGCAAAAACTTTTCCATGAATCACAGTAGTAAGGAGAACTGAAATCCCCTATCCTGGTAAAATTTCTACAAATGCAACCATGACAACTTCATCTTAAAGTTTTTACACTCAGTGCACAGTTACACACAGAGTGCATTTCATTGAATTGTAAATGGTAAAAAAAATAATTCAAATTTATTTGTTTCATTTGTCTTACTGTTCTTTCTTTTCACAATATTAAAACGTGATATTATGTACCAATTTGTTAAATTATTAATTACCCATACTGTTTTATGCCAAAAGACTTCAATAATAAAAGTCATCAAAATAATCAACCAAAGTATAATTATTTTAGTACAGTAAAACCTCGATATAACAGACTAATACAGGAGGGGGGTTCTCAATCTTTTTTTTTCATATATTAAGAAAATAGATGACAAAACACACATGAGTTGCCCATTTCCCAAATTCACCTTGTCCATTTTCATTTTTTTGGATATACTTACAAAAGAACGTGTGGAAATAAAGAACTGCATTAAAAAAAAATAGCAATATTTTCTTGAATCAAATTGAATAGATAATATTTTTAATTAGATTTGAGAAAATATGGCTATTTTTTGCAATATAGAATTTTCCTACACATTTATTTTGTACGTATGTCCAAAAAAATGAAAATGAATATGGTGAATTTTGGAAATGGGCGACACACATATAAACGAAAGTGTAAAATTTGTATAAAAAGATTGAAATGATAGATGATTTTAAAAATATGCATTGGTAGTATGTGTCTTAGCGCACGACAGGTTATCAGCCATGTGATCACATGATTATCTTATGCAGAATATTATTAACGGGAAGCGACTCTTGGATTTAAGCATGAATATCTATGTGGACATTTTTAACTATATAACGCTACGTTTTGTTAAAGTAAACCAGAAATTACTCCATTAACCTTTCAATTAGAATAGCTGTATATGTACGGCCGCATGCCGCGTCATCAAACAGCATCGTAAAGATAAACCATCGTTATATGGAGGCAGTAAAACGAAAGTGACTTAAAAAAAAATTTCCTCATCCGGAAATACCGGAAACAATGGCAGAGGTCGCAAACACAAAGAATACCTTTCTAGAATTCTTGTATGAAATAAGATTAAACCCCCTGTAATTTGAAGTATAAGTAATAATATATATTTGTATGTATTTCTATAAATAATTTCTTTATCATGTATGAGTAAACGTGGCGATAGTGATGTAACGATAGTAAATAAGCAATAAAAAGTTTATAACAAATGTTGTAATAAATATAACAGGTAATACTGGTTGCGGACAACTGAAATTTTATTATGCATCTACATAGGTCGCTGGATCGACAGGATAGTAAAGTTTTGTGACTAAGTGGCAGCACATCTCACCGAGACCAGAAGAATGAAATTGAAATACATACATCTTCATAGATGGTGTACAATCAATCTACTCTTCTAAGAGTACACCACAAAAAAAATATATAAAAAATGCTATTGAAATAATATCACTAATCGAAGGGTTAAATAAGTTGCTTTGAGGTTCTACCGTACTGAAATAATACAATTCAAGAGATTTATGATTCATAATAGTAGATAATTAATTAATTGCTAATCAACATTAGAAAATGTCATGTCAATTTTAAAAAAAGTCGATTTCAAAATATAACTCTTTTGCCACACAACAGTAGTCAAGGATTTTGGCAGGCTGCGTTGCGGCATTGCTTGGATGGTGCCAAAGGCGGGACGTGTTAGACATAATGCAGCAGACTGGTTGGTGGGCGGTTTGTGGAGTTGTGATGGCGCGAACACACAAGGATGCATACCTTACCAACCTGGAAATCGAACTTTCGCCACCGCTGCTCCGCCTTGTAGCGGAACATGGTGGACAGAATCTGGCAGAGGGCACCGCCCGGCTTCAAATCTAAGAAGCATTTCATCTGGAACAACAAAACGAAAAAAAATAAGAAAGTAGCATAGTTAAAACAAGAAAGATCACAAACAAAAGTTAGTATAATTTCTATAAAATAAGAAAATTTTGCCAGAAGAGTTTCAATAGTATTTTTTAGATATGTCAGATATTTAGTTCTCTTTTAGTATAATAAAAATGGTCTCATCAATTCAAATGACAGAAAAAAAATGAGAATGGATATCTATTTTGTTGGCGTTTACGATAGAAATGTGGTGTTATGAAAACTATTTCTTAGCTAATCAAAATAAATCAAATGTGAAAACAGATTTCTGTATTTGTTTTCAAAAAATCGCAAAACGTAATTATGATAGAGTGGATAAGTTAAAGCATTTTGGCTCAAACATGGTGACAAATAAAGTGCTACTGACTGAAAGAAATAAATAGTATTTTTGCTGTTTAATTAATGTGTCAGCAAATTATTTAGGTGCAAGAAAACTGACACATTGGTAAAAAAACCATACATTACACAATTTAATTATTACATTAATTATAAACGCTTGGACTCAATAAATTTTGTTGTTTATCCTTAATTGTAATATTATACATAGGAAAAGAATTTTAATGATTCATTTGCTAGTGACTTTAATAATATGGATGACATAGGATGTTTACCAATTTGCCACTTAAGCGGTTGATAACCGTCAATAATTGTGCATAATGGTCCACTGCCATAACCTATGCAATTCAATGCTTACAAAACAAAAAAAACAACTTGCAAACAAAACATAACAGCGTGCTCAGTATGCGATGGAAGAGTTACAATCGATATTCAAATTGCGCTTAAAATTACTAATAAAAAAGTCTGTGTCAACTTACAGTGGAAAATTATGAAGACATTGATATCTTAGATTGTACATTAAATTTAATGAAGTACAGTAGAAATATTGTAAAACCTGTTGGAAGAAAGATAACTTCTAAATTTCATACACGTGTGTAAAATGCTCTCGGACATTCCTCCCTTTCATACATTGATTCATAATCAAAGGTAACAATGTACGATATATTCCCCACCCAGCCTCTTTCCGATAATGAAATTGAGGCACAGAGCGAGCGATTAGCTAACTGTAAGTCCTTTCTTAACCACATCCTTGCTTCAGGGTTAGAAAGGTAAACTTACGAGTTTTCATTAAACAGATTAAACAAATTCTCTAATATCCATGCTCCATATTGGGAGTAGAGTTGGTGATATATTTGTATATATTGTAAGATATTAACATAATAAAAATAATTACGTTTGCTTTAGAAGAATCTCGTGCATTCACTAATTTAAGTAACTCCCTTTTTTATTTCAACTAAAATTGTGCATAGTTTACGACTTGACATTTCCTTAATAAAAAAACATACTAAGTTTAAATCTGATGAGCTGACGAGCATCCGACGATTTCAACCGTGCACTTGAACGCCTGAAGATGCCGAAAGGCAAAACCCAGGTTGCTGGAGAAAGCATGTGGAAATGAACAAAATTTGAATGATTCAAATTTAATACTGAAATTCTATCAAGTGCCTTCTCTCGAAATCTTATAAATATTAATCATATCATTTGAGTAAACACAGAAAATACCTCATTTCACCCACTTTAGCAACAATAAGTGAAACCACTAAAGAGCAATATCGTGTAGGTAATGTATTCTTGAATATATTCAGAAGTATTAGCTGTCAAGGCTAATCAATGGAAATTTGAGTCTCATCTACGTGGACTATAGATATTAATTTGTTGATTTATACTCATGCATGTCAACTTGCTTTCATTTCTTTTATAAATAAATGTCGTAGCTCACCTTACATTCATAGAACTTCATGAAAAATGTCAAATGTCAAAATAAGCAATGTTTACCTATGCAGTTCAAATTTAAATAGCTATTGAATTCAAGTTAACAAAAAATATGTCGGTATGAAAGAATGTAAACATGAGTTACATGAGAAAACCTCTGATCCATAAACAAGGCAACCAAAGTAATAAAATAATATTTTCAATGAGGATTTTTATTAGATGGGTGATAATAATTTTAAGGAAATATATCAGTGTTGTTTGGGAAAAACGCTGTTTGCATACATTTTTTTTAAATATAGATTGCATAATTTTTTTTTGCGCAAATCCTAAAAATGATATGATATTTTTGTTTTCGTTTATTTGTTTCATACAGTATTTATGAAACAAATAAACTCATAATATATCTCATATAGTATTTGTTTAAATTGTCCTCCTGTAAATTCAATATTTTGCAATTACGATTTATTTTAAATTTAGTACAGGTTCCCAACCTTTTTTCGAATCGTTACCCAGCTTTATAGTAACTCCACTTGACACATTGTCATTAAACCTTTCTTAACTAAGATGTGTAAATAGCACACATACCTTCTAATCATTTACATTTCTCTGTATATATAATAAATACTCAGGTATAATTCAGGTATTCCTCCCTTATACATTTACGCATTAAGTAATTCAATAATGGAAATATTGTAGTAGTGTTATATAATTGTCATGATTCACTCCCGTTTGCCTGGTGTATAACGGATACACAGCTCAGGAGCGCGTGCTTTTTTTGCATAGTAAGGAAAGGGTTAAAAGAACAGTTTTAAAAGCATCAGAAAATATATGATTTTATAAAAGAAATATACATGCAGTGGTGTAGTGGTAAATAAATAGGAAGGTCAGGTCGGTCATTGATTTCTTCCATATTTTTTTTTATATCCATTCTAAGTTAAAAACACCAAGCTTTAACAATTAAATCAATAAAAAACGCGCAATTATTTTTTTAAAAAAAACTGTACTCACTTCTTGTACTTTTGTACACATTTGATGATAAAAATACAAAAACTTTCAAATAAACCAAAAAAATAACAAAAATCCGACACTTGATGCACAGATCGAGAGTCAACGTTTGGTGATGAAAACACCACGATTTTGTTATAATAATGCTTGAGCCCTTACACTCATCATATTTTCAGGTATTTTTTATTTTACCGAGAAAGAGGGGGTTCTGGCCATTGAAAATTAAGTTACAAGTTAAAAAGGTGGCAGGGCGCCCTGGCTCATTTTGAGGTGCCAGGTCGCCGACCTGACCCGACCTGGCCCCACTACACCACTGTATACATGAATTCCCAGCCCAATCCCGCATTAGAATAAGTCAATGCACTAAGTAACATAGTTTTATTTCTTGCAACATGGGAGAACTTAACCTGCTCTAAATGCGACCTATCAACTATCAAAATATTACTTTTCGGTGGGTATTCGAGGACCAACTGAGAGAGTAAGTAATTTGTTCAACCTCTAATGCAGCGATACTCAACCTTTTTGTCGCCTGGGCCGCATACCCGTTTTTGCTACATTACGCGGGCCGCAGCATTTTAATAGTTATACATAAATATACCACGTAACATAACATATTGACAGAACATAAATTTAAGCACACAAAAATACAAATGTATCTAAAAGACTCATCCGTTTACGTAATTTTTGTAGAATGTATTTAATACCAGATTTTTGAAAGTATCTGTTGAATATGATTGTTTTGGGCCTCACATAAAGTCTGAATGGGCCGCAGGTTGAGTATCGCTGCTCTAATGTGTTTTTAAATATATTTAAAATAATATTCTCAATTTTTCTTTCGGATGAATACAATTTTTAATTGAATTTTCGAACAGAGGTTCGCCATCGCTGCCGCGCATCAAAAATATTACGTAAAACATCCGTGTATCGCGGGAAAAGCGTGATTAGCGGAATTCGACTAGTCTAATTTGATTACTTATCGAATAATGATTGATAACAGCGTTCCCACAGCAGCGGCGGCAATCTAAAAGAGATTTCTACGGTAAGTTATAAAACGACAGTGCGATGATCGCAGAGGTCAGTCGCAATCGAACCACGGTGCAAAAATGTTTTGGCCAATTATCGCGATATTCGTGGCGAGCGCCGCTTCCCATGCGGCGGAAGTAAAGTACGAACAGGTAAATTCAACTACTATGTTCAATTCAATAACACTAGTGATATCAAAACAACGTAATTCACCAAAATTGTAAAAATTATCAATGTGAGGGGTGCGATTTTCGAAATCGGACATTAAAATTGAGTGCGAGAATTTAAACACTTCTGGTGATTATTTACCCTTCTATAAAAACTCTACTCGATTAATATAAACATAACAAATTCGTAAAGTACGTCTAACCTAACCTAACAATTAAGTCAGATTCATATATAATCTGGAAGAACTTAGTAAAATCAGTTTTTTAGATTTATTTGGAGAACGAGTTGTCATTTAAATTAACAGAAATCTCGTGTGACACTTCAATGTCCAAAGTAAAGAATTTTGCACAGGATAACTAATTACGTACCGAGTGAAAGTGAAAGGGCAAATATATTGAAATAAATCAGACAATTTATCGGAAATATTGACAAGATTTAATTGAGTCGATATTTTTTTATATGAAATCAACTGGTATCGAAAAAGAAACGTAATTTTCGAAGCAAATCATGTAAAACTCAAACCCTTGAAATGATTTCTATTATCTGTTACGTGATGCAATAAACAATTGGAAGTTTTTAAATTATAAATATTACTTTGAAAGTGTCAACGTTTTTTAACAAAGGCTTTTACTGTCCGTACATATTACGAAATATCATCATAAGTACGGATTAACTCGATTGAAACCGAAAATAAGAAATAATCAGTTATCTTTTACTTGCATACAACCGTTACCCATGTTTGTTTTTGTCTGCATATAATATGTGAAATACATGCAAAAGAACCTCAAGACGATGGAATTGTATTTAGAAAAAAAATGTAATATTCTTCTATTATATAATATTCTTCTAATTCTTTGTAATAAAGATAAACCAGCATTTATTATCCTCGATCCATTACGTTCAAACGAAAGTCTACTGTAAACTGCAATACCAAGAATTCGTCTTCAAAATAATTAGTGCGTTTGCCCGAGTTCTATTTTCAAATTTATTATTTTTAACGTTTTACGGTGAACTAGCATTCGAAACGAAGAATGCGTATATTACAATCTGAGATAAAATATCGAATTCATAAAATAATACACAAAGAAAACTAATTATAACTATTTTAATTATGACCGCATTGAAAGACATTGGCGATCCCAAATTCAAACAAAAAATCGCCTGTTGCTGTATAAACATATAAACAAAAGACCCGTACATGTTTTAGAAACTGCAAAACCGTTGTATAATAAAGAAAATGAGGTTATCTCTCCGAATCTTCCATCTTTGATCCAATGGACGAGTTAATCTGGTTTGCCTCCAACAAGGAGAGGTTAAGTTGATTTTCCGATAGAAGGTCAACAATAAAAAACTGCTATCAATAAAATACATCGCGAGCCGATAGAAACAAAAGTACAAAATATGGACTACAAAGTTTGACGCAAATTCTAAAGGTATATCAATTACCGTATCAAAAATTCGTGTGTTCTTATAGCAGGTTAACAATTGTTATTAAATATGTTAATTCTTTTAAAAAATTGAAACATCGCAAGACAAATGAGTGATCATTTCGGTGAAATATAATAAGAGGTGTAAAAATGCATAACAAATCTCAGTTAAACGCTTCTTTATTTTCCGTCCGTATTTGTGGCAATGAGATTATATATTTTGTTTTTTGTAAAGAATACATGTGCAAAACAGACGATGTCAAAAAAATAAAAGAGACAACCAACTAAGTTCATTACCTTCCATTTTCTTATTTTACGATGTTACTAATTTACGAAAAACATATAACCTTACACCTACACAAAGAAAAATAAATACTCAGTTCAAGAATAGTAAAGGTGTGAAGGCTTATCACTTCATACGCAAAAACTACGATTTTACGATATCTTGGGAAGCTTATCATTTAATATAATATTAGCAACAAAAAATAGACAGTTGCGTCAAAATATAACTGACATTCACAGATAAATAAAATAAATCTGCTGGAGATTGTGAAAGAAAACATTAAATATGGCACATATTAGACACAAACATTCTTTAATAAATTAACAAATATGGCAAACAAAGACAGACAAATCTGATTGATTGAGTGACATAACTACTCAAATCATCCACGTTTATAAATATATTATAATATAATATGTTAAATGAACTATGTTTTTCAAGCATGAAATCATATAAATAGTATATTAAAGAATCCAATAATATTTTTTTTGTGCAATACCTAATTTGGTAAACAAAACTTTTACAAGTACTAAAAATACTGCAACATTACAAGGTTATTATGGCATTGGTAAAATCATTGTTCTCTAAGTTTTTAAGAATGCTCTCGTCCAGTGTCTGCCAAACTGTGTGCCGCAAGAAGTCTCAGGTGTGCCGCGGAGGATTTAAATAATGCCTATTCATTTAAATTTTCTTCAATTTTAAATTAATTTAGCATCTACGTATTCAAATTAATATTTGTCACGTTCGCATATACATACATATGAATATAGTGGTCGACTCGACACATTACCACATTTCCGTTTTTTAAAGCATTTTTATTCGGTGTCCTGCGGAACAAATCCCATTCACCAGTGTGCCGCGAAGTAAAAAAGTTTGGCAGACACTGCTCTAGTCTCTAGTGCAGTGTCTGCTTAACTGTGTGCCGTAAGAAGTCTCAGGTGTGCCGTGGTGGAAGAAACATTAAAAAAATGCCTATTCATTGAAATTTTCTTCAATTTTAAATAAATTTCACATCTATACATTCAAACAAATATTTGTCGCGTTCATACATAGTAGTCAACGCAACACATTTTCTTTTTTAAATGTACATTTCATTTTTTAAAGCATTTTTATTTGGTGTGCCACGGCACTAGTCCCATTCACCAGTGTGCCGTGAAGTAAAAAAGTTTGGCAGACACTGCTCTAGTGCATTGTTTTTAATTGATGACGACTTTTCCAATTTAAAGCGAGTTATCGATTCACTTAAGAGGGTATTCTAGTGTAGAGGCACGAATTTTGAGTGTTTTTTCGAGCTCTGTAAAAAATAAACAAAGAAATTTTTTACCGTCCATTTTTTTACCATTCGTTTATTTATATTTTAAAAATATATAAAAAAATTAAAAAATAAATAAATTCAAAACTCGAAAAGTTATCGGCTAGTAAAGGGAGGGGTCCAAAAAAAAGATGGTGTCCTCACGTACACGATTCCAAGCTTTCTGGTCATTTGAAAAATAAAATTTAACGGATTCTCAATTAATAAAAATGTCGCTAGAGCCCCTACCTCGAAGTAAAAGAATTTTTTTCAGAAAATGGCAGCCGTTTGAAAAAAATGGATTTTTTACGTTTTTTTTAACAGCTTCAAATTTTTTAAAAATAGTAAAAAATAAAATTTTGACTTAAATCTGCTACGGGCTCTAGAAAAATGTATAAAGAAGGTTCACACGAAATTTAAAATAAATCGGTTTGGTAGAACTTGAGATATTATGTACGTCAGCTTGAAAAAAGTAGTTTCGAGAAAAACGCGTTTAAAGTTTTGAGTTTCGATCTGTTCCGGTCGGACCAGCTTAGTTGCTGTGTCACCAAAATCGCTGTAACTCTGTAAATAATTGAATTTTTGAAAAAAATATAGACATACTCTCAAATGTCTAAACTTTAGAAAAATATAAAAAAAAGAATCGACTTTTTCAAATTTCTACACTAGAATACTGCCTTAAATCAGTGTTCGGCAACCGCAATGCCGCGACACACTAACATGCCGCGAGGTGATACTAGATGTGCCGCGGCATTGTTTTGCCGAAGAAAAAAATAATTTGTCTCTTATATGCAATACTTTTCTCACGTATATAATTCTTTTATCATAAATGTTTTTTGCAAATGAAAAATAGCATTTAATTTATGTGTATAGCTTACATAAATATTTTACTTGTGGTATGCCGTAGGGATGAAAAGATTGCGGATGGATCAATCATACATACTAGTAAAAAATGATCGGTCCTCGAAGGAAATATTATATTTATGCAAATATGTTGAGCTAGTTAAAAGTATTGTTTTCGTGCTTAATTACATTAAAAAATACATCATTGTAATGCGTTGAAGTGAGCCTATTCGTTACAGTTGGAATTGAAGATTAGTTATAACAGTTGAACTTTTTTGATCGGTAAATTGTTGAAGAGTCCACAGCTGTGCCTTGAGCAGTAGACACACTATTAAGAATCGCGACACCTCTATTTGCCACTGGCCTAAAACGTCTATTTCAATATTGAAAATGTGTGACCTCTAATCTGTACCATCGTATCCCATTCGCTATCTTATTATTACAAAGCGGTAAGAGTTCATAATGAGGTTAGTGTCAATATCGACTTATAAATCTAATATCTAATGTTTATTATTGTTAGGTGACAGGAGCCGTTGAGCACGGAGAAGGTCCGCACTGGAGCGACGAACATCAAGCCCTCTATTGGGTGGATATCTCGCAAGGAGACGTGTGGCGGTACCATCCGGTGTCCGGAAGCATCACCACATGTCACCTCGGTAAATAAAATTAACGAAACATTCGCATGTGGTTTAAGATTTTTTTTTTAGTATGTATGTCCCATTCGAAAAAATCCAAAAACTTAGGGTGTATCAGTATGTACGACAAACGAATACCTATCCACATCGAAAATTGTAGTTTAACCCTTTGACGAGTATTCTTATTCTCATGCTTTTAATTGAATTGTCACTATTTATTCACATATTGATAAAAAAAATATAAGTGTATGATTTTTATCAGTCGCATATTTTTTATTATTTGTTGAAAACTAACAAAAAAATAATTTAAAAATGTTAATATTTGTACACAAATCGGTAGCCGTACAATATTGCGCGTAAAATTACATTTCGGCGCGATTCCCTTCCTGGAATCAACGTCAGTAGAGTGGAACATGTCTACAGATGAAAGCAAAAAAAAGATCTAGGCCCAAATTGGAAGTAATAGCTTCTTGAAAATTGTTCAAAAGTAAAAAAGAGTTCGTGTATTTACTTATTATTTTATTAATTATGCACTGTAAAATTACCGCAATTTACCACCTGAAATATTATTCTATATTCTTCACAGACTGGCAAATAAACAAAAAAAATGTTTTTGCGTGTATCAATGATAAAAATAATCAAAATGTACAAAAAATAATTTACTCACATTACTAACTACTCAAAAGGTTAACAACGTTTATCCGTAATCAAATAAACTTCTTGGAGAAGACGGCAGTTCTAAATCTTATGGAAAATAATAGAAAGCCGAAAAACATGGCGGAACATTAATTATCGATTCAATAAAGTAAGATATGGGATCAATAACACATAAGACAGAACTGTTATTAGAAACGAGATAACAACAACGCTTCAGAATATGTTGACATCCGGAACTGTTTATTTTTGAAGGCATACATTATTTTTTGGACTAGAGATCGCCATCGGGTGGTCCGCAGACTCTGTGATGTGCTAGAAAATTTTGGCTGCCGGCGCAACAGATATTTTTTTTTTATATTCAAACAATTGTAATTACCATTGTATTTTAAAAAAATATGCTGGTGGACCGCAAGATTCAAAATTGAGTTTCTTGACAGATTGGATCCGAACGGTTGGCGACACCTGTCAGACGGGCCCATAGGTTTTCAGAATTACAAGCTATTTGAATATCTACGCTGTTTTATAATTATATTGGAGTATCAGTTTCAATAGAAATAATGCTTTAAATCACAACACTCTGATTAACCCTATAAATGACAAGGCCACCAAATTACTAGACAATTATTAACGACCAACTATATTAAATAATAATTTCTTGGCGGCATTGATTGTATGTAGGATTTGAAGTCCATAGCGTATCAGGAGGTTAGATATATTGTATTATGTTGATAAAACCTTCGCAACAAAAAAATGTCTAATGGCATCGGAAACGGACATTTAAACAATTATTTCTGATCATGAGATAAAATTACAAACAGAAGTAATAAAAATTCAGATGTTTTCGAAAACAAATGGTCATTATAGATTATCATGTTTCCGATAAAGACGCCGCGCAAGGACGCAGGTAATTTTTCATTCAAACAAATTCATTTGGACTCAAACATACATCTTGACTTTTTTCGGTAGAAAAAAGTTGTTGTCATTGGTTGTATGTCAATGGCCGGATAATAATAATTATCTGCATGCATGTCAAATCTTGCGTTTCGGCATTAAACCGGTTAATAATTATACTGCAACAATCTTACTAAATCGTAACTGCTTATATATAATACACAACTAGGGCTGATGAGTCAGAGAAGGAGTCGTCGATTTCATTTCGTTATATATTAAAAATAATGCAAATAATTAAGAGAGACACTTCTTTCTTTATTATAAAATAGTATATCTATTTTAAATTCGAGTCAGATCGTTTGAAAATGTCGAAGTCGCAGTTTTTTTCATGACTCTACAACCATGTACACAATCTAAATGCTCAATATACGTAAAATTACATTGCATTGTCATCAGCGGATTATCCTATAAGCGCAAGAGGCGCGCGCTTGGGGCCTCAAAAATTGCTTTTATAATATAACCCATATAATTTTTGTTCAGATTTTAAATATTTTACTTGGAATTTTCTGACGATTTTGTTTTTTGAAAAACAGGGCCTCCAAATTTTATTGCGCCTGGGGCCTCCTATGACCTTAATCTGCCACTGATTGTCATGGTATAAAGGTGGAAAATCCTACAACGAAACATACAGTAAAAAAAAAAACCCCGGAAAATATGAAACTCGCGTTTTGATATGTTTGTATGAAATATGATTTAAAAGTCACTATGGATCTAATTAATTTTATTAAAAAGCTTTTTTACGACGTCCGCTCCAAAAGTGGACTCCTAATGGATCATGTCGAGCAAATCAGTCACTTAATCTACCCTTTGGGGATGATAAGATTAGAAAGATGGTACAAGGAAAGGACTAATAATTAGCTGGACTTCTGTTGAAACCTTGGTGTAGGAATCGGATAGCGGGTGGACAGGAAGAATGAAAACACCCCCATGCTTTTGTGTATAAGTACTCAAATCGATTAATTCGATATTTGCGATTTCTTAGTTTTTTTCATTTTGCTATACAAATTGTCATGGTTTCTGGGAATTCGTTCTCATTTATTGGAATTATAATAAAAAAAATCAAAAGGCATATCTTCAATGTTGTCAAGGCCACGAAATCTAATTTGAAAATATTACATAAATGAATGACTTAAATTTTATTAACGATATAATATATTCTAAATATTATGTACTAAATATGTTATCTAGGAGGTGAAGTGACGGTGGTGGTACCTGTGAAGGGACGCAAAGATTCATTCGCAGTCGGCATAGGAACCGAGCTCAAACTTTTGGAATGGGACGGTCGTAACGGTTCCACGACGGTGCTTCGCCCCTTGGCTGATTTTGCTCCCCAACCTAAGGGGGCACGCCTTAACGATGGCAAAGTGGACTGCAACGGAAGAATGTGGGTCGGTGAGTGAGAATGACTAAATAATTTGTGCGAAACGGAAACGATAAAGGAGCGATGATTTTAGTTGATATTGAATGTTGTTTTTTAGGAACCATCGGTGCTGAAATTGACGAGCAAGTTGAGGCAAACGTTGCCAACTTATACAGAGTAATATGCAACGGTGGGAAGCTTCCAGAAGTGACAACAGTTGTCGAAAATGTGACAGTTTCCAATGGAATTGCGTGGACTGCTGACGGAGCTATCATGTATTACGTTGACTCACCTACTAGAAACATCGACGCTTTCGACTTTGACGCAGTTAACGGAACAATAAGTGAGAAATCTCTTTATTAAAAAAAATTCTTATTACATTAAAAGTGTAAAAAAAAAAATTGAAAATAATACTACTATTTTCATATATTTCTTGAAAAAGGGAAAATTCATAGTAAACTGATTTTAATGCAGAAACACTGATACACTTGCCCCATCTTGCAAGAGTTGATAAAGATCACTGTTTCATCATCACAATATCGTCGCCTGAGAGCTGTACTGGGACATCACAAAAAAACTGGTATTGACATGCTATACAATGTTGAGCTATATATTAAGATGTGTTGACGTGGTTTATCTAAAATAGAGATTATTCACTAGAAGACAGATATTCCGCCACGGCACTAATACAAGAAAAACTATTTTTTTAGATGTCACAATTCAGTTATCAAGCGATGATATGCACTCGGTACTCTCGGTACGAGAATCCCCCACACCCCTGCCCAAACGTTAAAAATATAACAACGACCCTCAAATTACAATATAAATCTAGAGATTAAGCCTCTTTGAAAAGTATCATCACACTGTTTGACTGTCTTCATTCAGTCTAGTATGTTTCTAGCTTAGAATGAATCTATGTTTGAATGATGCCGTCTTAAATGAGAAGATCGTCTACATAGTCATTAGAACATTGACTTGAATAAAAAAACTTAAAAAACATGCATATCGACTGTGAAAAGGAAAAAGGACATAACCCACAGTTTTTTCAAAACAGCTTTTTTGGATAATCACAATGTATCCAACATGATACACACTATCAAAAGGATGTAAGCTGCAAATGCCGAATTAGTATCTAAATTTAACTTTTAAGTTTGAAAAAAGGTAGGCTTGTAAAAATTGAAACCAAGAAAAAAGACTGAAAAAAAGGTTTTTCCTAGACAATTTCTTAAATTAATATTAGATAATGTCAATAAAACACCAGTTTAGAAGTCTCCATGCACTTCATAATTTGAATATAACCAAAAATCATTAAAACACGTTTTTTGTGCCTCCTGTAAAATTTGTTATGTGTGGGTTATGTCTTTTTTTCCTTTCCACATCCGATATGATCCTCAATATAATATATCACAAGCCCATCTTTTTCAAACTTAAAAGCTAAATTTAGATACTAAGTCAGCATTTGCAACTTACATCCTTTTGATAGAACGTGCATCAAGTTGGATACATTGTGATTATCAAAAAAAAGCTGTTTTGAAAAACTGTGGGTTACTTCCTTTTTCCTTTCCACAGTCGATATATAAGACAAACCATTTGTATATGTAATATAAGACAGAAAGAAACCGACCGCTCAAGGATTTTTTATATATCTTTTATCAAATGTAAAATAGATTTTTAAAATCAGTGCCTATTATGGAACGATAGAAACAAATGGCTACCTAACGATTACAAATGACTTTCAAAAGGTAATCGCAGAACAATTTTCGACTTGAACAAACACAACATCAGCGGAGTGCCTGACGGAATGACAATTGATGCCGACGACAACTTATGGATAGCAATTTACAACGGAGCAATGGTGAGTACACTCTTAAATATTCGTAAAAACCACATTCAATTGGTTTACAATCGTAATATATATTACGACCTGGGACTACTATGTTTTAAGTGTAGATTTTTGGCAAAACTAAAATAACAATGAGGCACTTTTCCAAATACCATTAATGGCATTCATTGTAACTTTTGTTTATAAAGATATCTCATTTCTTTTTATTTACCAAAATAAAGAAAAAAACAGGTAGTCCTTCTTGACTTGCGACTGAGTCAAACTTAAAAACTACTCGAGAAATGCGTACGGTTATCATCAGACTGATCAATAGTAAATCACCGGAGTGTGACAAACTACCTGCAAAACTGTTTAAATACGGTGGAACACAACTTCTTCTAAAACCATGAGCTCTCTACGGTGAGCCAGACATAGTCAATTTTGTTAAAACTCAACACCTTACTGAGTCAGGCATATACGAATGTAAGCCAAACAATTTACTACTCCTGAGGGAAAATAAAACCTTCAAAGACCGCGACTTCGCTGAACGGATGGGATGTCACAGCACCTGGAGGGCTGGAGGTCAGTGACTGGCAGAGCGAAGAATTGAGTGGAGTGGAAGAAAAAATGCTATATTTTTGTAAGTCGTATGTAGGAATTGTCGTAAGTCGAGGCCTACCTGTACTAAACTTGTAACCTAAATTTAGCTTACAACCCAGCAATGATGATATTGGTGTTATCTGAAGGCTCTCCTTTGCTACTTTTACACAGATGCACATATCATCATACACAAAATTTATAAAGATAAAAAAAATCTGTTTTTCAATCCGTACTTTTCAAATGATTATTTTTCCTTTTGACAATTGAAAAAGAATGATAGACAATTTTGCCAAGGTTCAAGAAGTTTTTAACGAAAAACTGATAACCATATTTTTTGTATTTTCTCAAAGGTAATTGAAGTAAATCCTCATCTGGGACACCTCGTAGCAACATTCCCAATAGAGGGAGCCATTCGAGTCACTTCAACATCATGGGGAGGTGCTTCCCTTGACGATTTGTACGTCACAACTTCATCAAGAGGTGGAGGTGGAGGAAAAGAAGCAGGGCGCTTATATAGATTGAGAGGCACTGGCGCTAGAGGAAGACCAGCGCACGACTTCTCATTGGACGCTTGCAAAATGAAATGATACGATTATAATTTGGTAAAACTTCGCAATATTTAGAATCCACAAAATATTATTTATATTACTAGTCCGCATAGGTAACATAGAATTATATACACTATGAAACATAATTAAAAACAAAAAAATACATTTAGAATTTACTCATTTGTAAAGTTTGAGTACCTTACTAAAAATAAAATCTATGATGATTCAAAATGCCTTACAGATCTGTAAAATGAATACAAATCAAAATATACGTTGGACACGAGTCCAAAAATTTTATTTTGATAAAAAATATTTTTGTATACCAATAAAAGACATCAAACATGTCACTTTGTTTTTAATTTTGAATGTACACTATGAGTCACTTTGAGGGTGTTCACTGTCAATGCTTGGTGGTACGGCATTATATTAACTCATTCGCATCGGGGAATTTTTGAGAAATTTTGCAAAAAATTAGGTACTTTTGAAAAAAGGGTATAACTTTAAAACTATTTGACATTTAAAAAAATAATTTGGACACCAGTTGTGCAACACTTTGTTGCATAATACTTTATATATTTTAGCCTGCTTTTATAAGCGATACTCAACTTTTGTATTTTTTAATATAGAAAATTGGGTATTTGACATAGAATTATATATTTCATCGAAAACGTAATAAATAACAAGCCAAAGATACATTTGCTCCTGTTTATTTTGTGTCAAAACAAAATTAGAAAACATAAAAGTTTATTTTTAGCCTACAATTGCTTATATTTTGGTGGCCTATTTTTTAAAGTTATATTTTAACTGTCTGCTGATTTTTCATCGCTGAAATCACCGAATAAAAAAAATATTTGTGCATTTATTTTAATATTTTATTTTTTAAATGATGCATCAAACATTTGTTACGCCATCTATGTAGAAAATCTAAAACATTTGTCGCATTGGATGTATATATTTCAACGCATCAGTCAGACCGGCGAAAAGACTGGTATACAAGTCATCCGTAACCAAACCGTGTTAAGAAAAACACAATATTCCTTTTTACTTATTTCCACTTTTATTTACCAAGATCAGGACCGGTTTCACTACCGAAGCGAATGGTTCGCGACCGGTGTTACACTATGAGATTGAAGAGTCCTTGCAGGGCAAGTGCAAACGCTTTCACAGCCCACCCTGTATACAGTTGATAATTTCCATAAGATTCAACAAATAAAAATCACCAAAAAGCTAGATAATAAAAAAAATCTTTAAAGACCCGTAATGATTGTTTGTACATTTTACATGTTTTTACAACTTTGACAATTTTGAAGGTTAAACAAAAATTTATCTCTTCTAAAAATAGACTAACCAGATATATGAACGCCATTTGCTGGTCCCTTGAAGGTCGGTAAAACGGATTTTCACTGTAATTACATACAATTTATCGAACACATTGAAAATATACATAACGGCATCAAAAATGTTCCAAGGATATTTTATGCTTCATTGCTCTTGGCAAATCCCTGACACTTTTAATGTTCATTTATTTACCACTCAAGAAACCATTTATTGTAATTTACAGAAACAATGAAGTTTTTAACGATATTTTTTACTCCTAAGATTGAGTTTTGATGTAGAAGAAAATGAATTTTAGTTTTATTCTTAAACAGGCGTCGTTCTATTTTAAAAAACAATAATTTGACCTGTTTGCTTCGATTGGTAGGTTTTATGCTTAGCACAAAACAATTATACATTTTCAACAAAAAATAAAAATACCATTGCATAATAATTGTGTGTGTATTGCATAATAATAAGTATCTGCTTAATTTCAATAAATAATAATACAGTTACAATTATTCTAAATTATATCTATCTCAGTATTCAACAATATGTTTATGATATGGACTGACAAAAATGGCTCAAAGTATATGATTGCACAGCACTAATAAAAGCACCCACACACTCGTGTGCTCCTAATAAAAAACGGTCTTTCAATGTTTAATGCCAGACACTAAAATATTCAACAGTCGTCGGTGCACCTCCACCCCCAGATGCCGTTACTCAACCGATTTCAAAATACAAAAATAACAACAAAAACTGTATTCTCAAACATTGACTTCAAGGCATTCGTTGCGTGATAATTATCGCAATGTGACCATTCATCGTTTCTTCAAAATGGGATATAGACATCTTTAGTTAATAGTGTGTGTATTCAAGAAAACGAATATTTATTTAAATGAAAATAGCAGAATTGCTCACGAAACATTCCTAGTGTTCCATTCTGTCACTTTTTGCGGTGTAATGTAGTTAGAATTAAGTTAATACTGATCAAATACTTCTGAATCTTGATTATAATGTAGTTGGCTGATTTTTTGATTTATCACGATTTTGAATTGTTAATTAGGTGGCCGTCCTTCAGAAAATGTATAATTTCAAGCTCTTCTCGGGGACAACAGAATAGACCACCTAAAAATGGAACATAGTAACATTTCATATTATGTGACGCATCATATTGAAAGGTTTCACCGCCTGGCGTAAAACACCGTAGTACCAAAAAAACAAACAATTCAAATTTAAATTTTGAATACACAAGATTTTCAAACAACCTATAATGCCTATAATTATTATTAAAGTTAATACACTTATTTACATATAATTAAACAGTAAACTTTATCATACGGTCAATTGAGGACCGCAATTTCAAAACCTACATAAAACCATTTTTGGTTTTTTTCAAATTTTGATGCCAACTTGTTCTCTATTTCAATATCTACCCAATCAATGAATTTCCGATTTCAAAACCTCTCTAAATGCAGAGAAAACACATTTACAAAAACCTGTTTAGTCTCAAAACATACTCAAATCCAAAAAGCCCACAGCAGTTTTTTGCGCTTTACCAACATTTTGGTATTTGGAGTTAAGTAGGTTTTGAATCAATTATGACTTATTTAATGTTGAATAAATGTATTATATTATCCCACCCTTTTGTTGATTTGAGCATGCTGAAACCCTATCGTTGGTACTATGTACCATGAACTATGATAACTTTCCTGCAGCGGTCATGCCAATGCCTGAACCAAAATTGATGTAGTGTCCCCTGCACACTAGCACTAGGTTGATATTTCTATTGAATATATCTCTTAGAAAGCTTATGCAAATATTGAGCATTAATTTTTCATTGATTGGTTATATTACAGATGCGACATTGAGCGGAATAAATTGTAAGGTAAATATTTGATGACTCTGTTCACAAAAATCTTTCGACAGATAAACAGGTTAAGTATCAACAAGCTCCCTATTTGTCAATTTGAATTTGTATATAATTTCTGTTATGGAATTTGCTAACAAACATATTTTGTACATGTGTTACTCAATAAATGCATTTAATCCGTTATTCAAATTATTCCATTTTTTTTTTAATAAAGCTAACACAGTGTTACCTACAATGGATTAAATGGATAGGAATTAATTACTCTATTCACAAAAGGATTATTATTATTTCCAAAGCTTTCAAAAACTATTTGATATTTTCATTCTGGATTTTTAAAACAAAATAAAGATTATTAACTCTTTTTTTGAGACCATGTTCACTCCCAATGTGGAACGTGTGGCCTCCTAATGGAGATAGTCGAAAGAACTTTTTTATTCAGTTGCTCAAACTCTTTTTCGAAAAGAGTAATTCGAAAAAAGGGTAGGGCTAGGACTGGACCAGTGTACCCTCTAAGCTGTGCGCGGGCACATGCATTAGCACAAAGCGCACAAAGGTTACACCAATTATACCACCACCAGAATAAATTAATTGTCATTATATAGTGTTGTTAATTATTGCCATTATAAAAAATAACCATTTCGTTGAGTAGGTTTTAATACCGTTATGTAGCGCACATTTTTTAAAATTTCCTTTCAAAGTTGTACAGCCAATGAATTTTGCGCACATAGCCTTCGGAAAATTAGAGGGAACATTGGACTGGACTAGTGGTTAAGTAATCACTCTCGCTACACCCCGTTATTTAAGGATTGGAAGGGTGAGAGGAAATAAATTAAACACAAACACCTATGCCTTCAAACAGAAATCGATTGAAAAAAATGCAGTTCATACTGGGTCTCGACCCGTGAGATCTGTCACGGAAACGAGCGATGTTGACAGCTGCAACATGACCTGACATCTATGCCCTGAGTAAATGTTACCATTACCAAAGAAATTCCACTACATTGAGCAACACCAGTTTATGTCTATTATATAATCAAAATTCTTTGGTTTATGGAGTTACCACAAGTTTACAGGCTATTTTAGAAATATCAGTCGTAATCGTTCTTGGTATTTGTAAAGTTCCAATACATTTCAATGGGAATATAACAGTCGGCCAAACAATTGGACACCCAAATTTGAATGTATGTAATGCTTGCAAAGCAGAATGTGTGCACAAAATATTCATTTATTACGGTAAAACAGGCAGCTATTTATTTGTTATCTTTAAATAATGCATTGCTACAAATAAAGACCTGATAAACAGTAATATGATTGTGACAAATGACTTACCGGTAGCCTGGTAAACGGCGGCTCTGATGCATTTTTACCTAACTTCGTTTCCTGATATTGGATCAACTGAATAACAAGCTGCGAAAGGCTTTCTTTCGTTGGCGGTTCTGTCTGCACATACTGAAAATCAAACCACAATAACCAAATATTAAAACTAATAACATAATAATTCTAAATGTACACCATGAAATAAAATACAAATGAGTAGATACAGTTCACCTGTGTCTCTATAACATAAAGAGATACATTTTAGTTACTCTAACTACATTTTTATTATATGAATTCAACGAAAATTATTTATCTAATTCATCAATTCAGATTGAAAGAATGTTGATGACAATGAAAAGTTATAATCTATCTTGTTTTGTAAACGATTGATGTGATCCACGCACAACTGCACATGTTAGTCAGGGAAAGCTTTGTCTTAACCGAATGTCCTCAAATGCAGTGATGGATTACCTCATAAGCATGCTTGGGACCTACAAATCTTAGAGGCCTCAAAAATCGCTTTAATAATTTATTGCCCTACTATATGGAATTTTGCATCTCTTGGATCCAAAAAAACTGGGCCTCCAAATTATATTGCTCCTGGGGCCTCCGAAGTGGTTACCCGATTTAAGTCATAAGAAGTGATAAGAATTTTGCTTAAAAAAATATTTGGAAAATAATGAATTTAATTAAATGAGTTTAATTTTCGATTTTTTTTATTTTACCAAATATGATGGGAAAAGAGGCCAAAGTTCATTTAAGGCCTAACATCCTACAAAAAACGGTGTGCCGAAAGATATAAGTTTGTTTGAGAGCTTAACTTGACCATTGACCACTTCCTTAGTTATTTTTGGTCCTATTACGCTGCACTATGCAGGAAAACAAATACAGTACAGTGATCCCCCAATTATGCAAACTCAAATTATGTGAATTCCAGAAATATTCGCGGCTCCTTTTTCTAATTACGCGGACGCATTCCATTGTTGTTGCTGTGCGTTCGGCACGTGTGTTGCTGTGCGTTCGGCACGTGTGCTGCTGTACAGACACAGCCGGGCGGCTATCTGTATCGTGCATACAGTCAAACATTATTGGCGGGCAACTATTACCGCTTAACTAAATATTACGTCTAAATATGTTTTCATTTTTTTTTTTATTTATTCTTAGTTTTGGCAGTTTTGCATTTATCGCGAGAAAAAATGAAACCCAAATTTTTGTATGAGCTTCGGTATCCCAATAACGCAGTCTCGACTATCGCGTAATTGGGGAGATCACTGTACACGAAAATATTATTGTTTATAGTTTTATTATTAATATATACAGGTATTGAAATAATACTTTTAATCCAAATGACATATCTTTGCAGTAAACGAGTCACTCTTTTGCTTTAGTGGAAATATTAGAATCGTTGCAAATCATTAACTTGTCCACTACAACACAAATTTTTTGGTGGCACTTGTTGAGAATATAATTAGTGTTAAGCAGCGAGATTGTCGTTACGAATCAGAGACGTAATCGTCTCAAAGTGTTTTGACTTGATTAGAAGTCAAAATTTGTACCTTTGTAAAAAGAAAGATATTTACTGTAATTCTTTCACATTTAAATTTGGGTAAATTAATTATTCTATCCTTACTCTCTCCATAAGAGGTAGAATAGCAACCATTAAGAGTACATATGCTCCATTGCTATTTATCACACACACACGACAGGCTCGCGTAGCTTTGTAGCAGCATGAATACAGGTGAAAGGTTCATCACTGAGAGTTGAAAGGTTAAAAACAGAAATTATTCAGATAAAATTTCTCTCGTTTCGCATAGCTTCTACACACAAGTCATTAATTTACATATTACAACTGATATTCGTTTTTTGTATGTCGTACAATTCTTATTTTTTTATTAAAATACAAACCAATGTTTGATGACAAATGACATTCAAAGCCAATCGATAAGTATAGCTTTCATAACGATTATAATACAAAGTATGAAACTATTGTTTAAAATAATATAATATAGTAACCAGGTAATTGATTTATTTACAATTTTCCCGTGTAATAACATAAATATCAAAGAAACGTCATTTTATCAGTGCAGTAAGTCAGCGGCTTCCGTTACCTTTTTACAGTTTTTCTGTAGCCAGACCCGTATTGAGTCAAATTGTTGCATTGTTTCTGGAGATTGGAAGAAGTCAACATTAGGACTCCCATCCTTTTTCGGCCCAAAAGCCAACATTTCGGTTATTAATAAAGATCTGCCAAAACTTATAAAGGACGCTAAAAAACAACGCGCCGCAACAATATCACTATCGTGAAGTTGGGCCCAGTTGGGCCTAAGTCGCTGAGTCTCTGGTCACTGAATATTTATATTACTCTATGGTCGTAATTATCCAATATAAAATCGTCCATGATAATTTGAAAAAAAGTAAAGGATAGAATGAATATATTTAATGGGTCAGTATCGACGAATTATTTAGAGATATTTTATTTTTTTACGAACCATTTATTTAATATTTACTGAGCGTTAACGAATTAGATACTGACTAAATAGTTAGTTACTCAATCAATTGCTCTCTGCATTCGTTGACGATTTTATTATTTCAGGATTAATAAATGGATATGTGGAATGAATTGAAGAGAATTTATAGTAACCAAATGGAATATTTATTTTACTCTTAGATTTTCATTTATTTACACTCTGAAAAAGAAATTATGGGTGTACAGTTGAAATATGGTACAAATATTTTGGACTGTAAATTTGGTAAATAACGAGAATATTGCGTCAATGTAAGTGCCAGATCTAGTAGTAGACTGTTTTTGTCAGTGTTTAATTTTAACTTGAATGTTTCATCCAAAAATCCTATCAATGGTTGAGCTTCGTCTGAATTGAATTTGATGTTGAAATCACCACTCACTTGCTGCACCTTCTATATTGTAGGCCAATAAGATTTCACAAATGATTTTAATGATATCATTATATCTAACCATTTTCCAAATGACATTTTGCTTAACAAATGTCACCAATTCCCGTACTCAGGTACCCGTACCCGGTGCATTCGCTTGATGTACATTTATATTCATGTTAGGAGTCACGATATTCATCCTATCATTAGCAATAGATAGATACTCCTCCAGCTCTGATATTTGGACGTTTAAATTGCAAAAAAAAAATAAGTTAGGGACGTCCAGCCCCTTGTCACAATGTAACCAGGTTTCTGTTGCAGGTTTCAGCACTAAGAAGTTAGAATGTTTTATGACTGCATCACCATTGTCCTGAAAATGAGCTCGCACACTTTGACAATTAAATGAACAAAATGCTCCTCCTCTTCTGCTCGTCATAAAATCAATTAAAACTTTGTCCAGTGTGTGTAACTGATCGAGATGCAATCTACGAAACTCAGTTGGCAAATCACTTACTTATCACGTTCACTGCGGAGAAAAATCATTGTATACATACATACTACATAATTACATATTTTTTGTCACAGTGCATTCACTTGTTGTCAAAGGTGAGACTTAACGAGACTTTGGAACCATCTGTATTTACTCGAGTGATAATATAAATAAAAAAATAAATACGAGTTGTGTGAATGTAATGGCTCCGTTAACAAGGTGAACGCGCTAGGCGCGTTTTCAGTATCCAACGTGTTAAGCTGCTCTGCGTCCATGATAAAATATGGGATTATTCTCTTTCGTAACAGTAAATGATCTATTGATGTTTATAACTCGTGATAAGGCTACATATACTAGTTGCTGTGTTTTGTCGAATAAATTTATAGACACAAGCATGAACTTTCAGAAATCGCATTGTGAAGAATCTTTAAAAATAATTTATATTTTTCTTGCTTTACAGTTTACAGTAAGTTTCATTCGCATTTATAACCGGTGGCGATGCCCTGTTTTTCGGATTACATAAAAATGTCAGAAAATTCTAGGTAAAATTATAAGAAAGTAAATAAAGAGTATATGGGTTATATTTAATAAGCTTTTTTTCAGCCCCCTAAGATTCGAAGGCCCTAAGTACTCACCCCATTTGCTTATAGACCAGGGGGTTTAGAACAAATCATTTAAAGATTTAATTGGTTTTTGCTAACCATCAGATATCAAAACGGTAAGCGAATCAGTGATTAATTCAAGTTTGTCGCCTATTTTTTCTAGAGATATGAAAAGTTGTAAATAATTCAAACTTAAACGGCTTCACCGAACAATTGAAACTGATTCCACGTATACGTGGAATAATCAAAGTTATTTAAGTTATACACGTTTTTTTCTGTGTAAATATGGATGCTGCAATTCTGGATGTTGTGATGACTTAAAGATAAGTGTTTATACCTCATGGGAAGACAGAGAAAACATGTTTGCGAAAACAGAACATAAATATATTATTTCATTATAAAAATGTCATATAACTACACAATTCCATCGTCATAGTATGTCCATAAAGTTGTCATCAATTTATTGATATATAATCTCAAACACTATTTCTGTTAACCTAGATACTAGATTAATGCTTAGTTATTAAATTTGAAATATTTTAACAGCTGCAGGCTTATTCTGACGGGGGTACTTATTTCCGACCGGTCTGAAATATTTACCATAAGCAATATTTTTTATATTAAGTTGGTACCAATAATATATCGCGTTCGTCCACACTAATCGTCGTACTCCTGTCAAACTATTCTCTGACGTAAACATAACCTCTTTTACTATGGTAAACAGAGATGATACTTTGGTTATTTTAATGAATTGATCTATGAAACGAACACGATGTCAGGAACTGAAAATATTCTTCCAGTATTTTTATGCCTGATTAGTTCTGCCCACTCGCTATATGCGCATAAGAGTGATTGTAATGAGACAATAATATGTCTTACGTTTACTACAAATATGCTACCTTTTCTACATGAAAATCAACTAAATGCCGCTAATAGCAACGCAGTTCTGTAAGAAATTGCCAAACTATCATACAAGGAGATCAGGGAAAGCGATAATTTACGCTAAATACGAATATGATATCCGTATGAAACAGAAAGATGTCGTATTGAATTTCTTATATCCATAATAGAGCAAATTTGAAATACGTCGACGAATTTTCCTTATACTTTTTTAATCTGCATCGATTATCGGTTCCTTAGATTCCTAAATTTGTTTTTGTATATTGTCCAATTGGAAATTAAATATCCTAGGAATCGCATTGCTTTCTGTGGAATTTGTCAATTTTCAGGGTGAAAATGAGTACTTAGTATGTTGTAAAGTATTTAAAAATATGAAAGAAAAAAATCAAAATTCGGTCTTCGATTCCCGACATCGTATTCGTTTTTCATTCAGTCAAATAATAAAAATATCGTCTTTGTTCACGGTTTACGGCAGAAGGCTTCCCACTTATGTTTGAAAAAAGGTGCGAACCTAAATGCAAATATATTTAACAAGTACCAACAGTCAAATACCAATACAAAAAATATCGTGTCCGGCGTGAATGGGTTGAAATAACAGACCAGTCGCAATCCATAGTAAAATTTATTTTAGAAGGTCTGAAATACTTTACCCATTCAAGTTGAGCACATTTTTTTTTGTATTATCATTTGAAGGTTGGTCAACATTCGTTGATTTAATCTTCGATCTGTCAAATGAATGGGATGTCACATAGTGGAATGTCATATTTTCTTCATTTGTCTGGATGATAGTTCAAAGTACTTAAAAGTAAATGTATCATTATTATTTCTGTAAAATATAGTTTAAAAAAATATATTTTAGATTTGTGACTCCGCACGTGGATAAAGAGGCATACTAAAACCATCATAGATCTTATTCCATTAGTGTTCAAATTGTTAGTGTAAGTGAAGTGATAAATATTTTTTGTATCAATTGATATTTTTTTTAATTCATTTTCAGATTTGCGACAATGATCTTAACATTCTGGATGTTATTGCGAGATATCCAGGAAGTGTCAACGATGAATTCTATTTTAACACTTCTAACACTACGATTGAAAGGAAGATATTAGTCAACGAAAGGATTGGAACATTTTTCTGATGGGTATATAAACAGTGGCGGTTCTACGTACTGGGCTAGGTGGGCTTAGCCAGACCTATATTTTGCTTGTAAATTAATGTATAAGGTGAAGTGTAGACATGCACAATTTCGTAGATAGCATAACAATGCTAAATTTTTCTTTAGCCCACCCAAGATGTTAGGTTACGAACCGCCACTGTATATAAACATATTTTGAATTTTGTGAGGAATTCGGAGATAAGGGAACGTACAAGACAGCGACTGGGTCACGTGCTGCGAAAGCCTTAATCCTGCCCGCCTCTTCTTTCGACCAGTGGGATTCCGGCGTTCTGGACGACCGTCCGGAACTATCCATAGGATATTTCCTTTAATTGGTTTTACAAATTACCAAATGAATGCAGATTTGCGCGAAAACAGACTAAGCATCGAATGGTCTGTAACGTGGCATAATAATAATGATTTTTATAGTTAAAGAAATTATTTATAATATATTTGGCATATGTCAATCCTGAATTGATTTATACATATCTTAGACAAGTCAAAAAAAAATCATTTTGAGTTCATAAGACTAAAAATATTATTATTTACCCTGTCACAAACTTTCAAAGTCTAAATGAATAATAGAGGTTACATTGAAATTGTTACTTTCTATACCATTGTTAATGGCATATTTTATCCTTATAGGATTCCAAGGCCACAGCCACATTCAGAAGAGATGCCAGCAATACCTCTCGGGCAGGCAACAACATCATCAACGAACCGGTGAACAGATTCCGCCAAACTTGATTCTTACGAACAAGAATACTCCGAACACAGATTCTTCTGAACACAGAATCTTCGCACACAGAACCTTTCGCACATAGAATACTAAAATCATTGTTTTATTATAATGAGTAATGTCTTAGGTCAATTATGCCAAATATTTTTCAGAGTGGAAACAAGCAAAATATTTAATTATAATGTTTATAATTTTGAACTTCGACTGAAGGTGCTTAATGGAACTTTAATATCAAATTTGAATTATTTTGATTCTGTACTCTTCCATGAGTTTTGTCGATAAAGACCCGGGTTTCGCCTTTCGGCATCTTCGGGTATTATCAAGTGCATTCGTGCATAATCTATATATTGTTTATGAACAGTTTATCATTTAATACGTATTTTGGCTTATTTATTTAGAAAAATTGTGCTGTATCCTGATAGAGCCGATATCTTTGATCGTATTAAAAAAAATCATTCATATAGGTATTTAATATTGAAAATTCACGTACACAGTATTTTTACATGATTTTATTATCTTATTGATACGCATATATTATACATTTACTTAAAAAATGTGTAGGTATATTTTATCAAATTGTAATATAAACATTAGACTATAGTTATTAATTAAAACAATTTTCAAAGAAAGAATTAACAATATTAATGTTGGTAAATATAAAAATCTATGTGTCCCCATGTGTGGTAAAGTGGTCAACGTCGTTGGCTTCGGTTACGGAGGTCACGGGTTCAAATCCCAGTACTGACAGTTTTATTAATTGATTTTTCAATTGATTTATGAATTTCTGTTCGAAGGCATGGATGTATGTGATAAGGTTAAAAATATTATTATTTACCCTGTCACAGACGTTCAAAAGTATAAACAAATAATAGAGGTTTCATTGAAATTTTTAGTTTCTAATTAAAAATCTTTCGATAAATTAGAACAGTAGACTCCTGAGTAATCGTTAATGGCATATTTTATCCTTACAGGATTCCAAGCCCACACCCACATTCAGAAGAGATGCCAGCAATACCTCTCGGGCATGCAATATCATCATCAACGAACCATCGGTTAGCTGAAGCTCACGCTGTTTGGTGTGAAATCGTACGGTATTAATGGATTTGAAAAGAAAATGTTTTTATGAATTTGGGGTAAAAAAAAATTGTATCACAAGTACCCTTGTCCAATATAAGTATAATAAATGAATTATCAACTTATGTCCAAAACAGACAATTACCCAGAAATCCCACTTTCTTAACTTTTTTAAAAAAATATTTGTGTATAAAAAGATTTTGATTCATTGAATCTTACAGTTTTGTGGAAGTCCATTGTTTAAATTTGGTTGACTGGTTTCTTTGTTATTTTATTACTTATCTTTGTATTTTTTTGATATTTTATTAAACAATTGAATGAAAATGTAAATAAAGGCAGTCTTATTTCACTTTTAGGGTGTTCACTGTCAATACTTGGTGGAAAGGCATTATATTAGTAAAAATACAATATTTCTTTGTACTTCATTCCACTTTATTAATTAGGTAAGGACCGGTTTCGCTCATTGCGAGCATTTTCAACTGATAAGAAAAATATATAAACAATGAGTGCTATTTATACAAATTAAAATTGAAGTAAAATGTGTAAGCAACTATTAACAATGAAAAGGATTTACAAATTAAATTATAATTACACAAAATTAAACACCTAAAACATACAATTAAAAAATCGTCAAAGAACTAATACTTATAAGTGGCGAATGATGGCAATTTGTTATATTACTCTGCAACAATACAAAAAAGCTGCATATGGTTTAACCACCTTCAAATGCTTCATTCTTTCTTCTTGAATGACTGAAAACAAGAAGTATCATGAAAGGTAAATACTCTTAACAACATGCTACCCATTTTCTCCCTGAAAATTTACAAAATCCACAAAAAGCAATGCAATTCTTAGGATATTCCGAAAAAAACAAATTTAGGAATCCCAGGAACCGATAATCGATGCAGATTAAAAAAATATAATGAAAATTCGTCGACGTATTTTAAATTTGCTCAATTATATATAAGAAATTCAATTCGACATCTTTATGGCCTGTTTCATACAGATATCATATTCGTATTAAGCGTAAATTATCGCTTTCCCTGATCTCCTTGTATGATAGTTTGGCAATTTCCTACAGAACTGCGTTGCTATTAGCGGCATTTAGTTGATTTTCAGGAAGAAAATGTAGCATATTTGCAGCAAACGTGAGACATATTATTGTCTCATAACAATCACCCTTATGCGTATATAGCGAGTGGGCAGAACTAATCAGGCATAAAAATTCTGGAAGAATATTTTCAGTTCCTGACATCGCCTGAATCAGCCTGCTCTTATTCAATTTATTTTACTTAAATACTGTTATTAATTAATATAAATTTATTTTCATTGAACTTCAACAAAAACTTATAAAAAAAATGTATTTGTTAGCTTTTATTTAAGCACTATTCATAACATCAAAACATAATATGTTATGATTTATCTGTTTTGAAATAAAATACAAAATTTTGATTCTTTCTTTATTTTTAATTATAAAAAGTAAAAAAAACAAATTCACCCTATAAATATAACAATAAAATATTCCAAAGAAAACGAAGCTCCTAACATATTTTTATATACACATTTACCGCTCCCAATGTGGAGCATATGGACTCCTAATGGAGTTTATCTCAACAGAAGTGTATCGGCAAAAACCGCTTGTTACTCAGTTGCTCAACCTCCCTTTTTCCAAAGAGAGTAGGAATAGAAGGATAGGGCAGGAATAGTGGTTAGCTAATCGCTCTCCATACATGCACATACGTTCATGGGATAGAATGGGTGAGAAGGGAGAATTCAAAACATCACATACATCCATGTCTTCGAACAGAAATTCATAAATCAATTTATAAAACTTTCAGTACTGGGATTCGAACCCGTGACCTCCGTAACCGAAGCCAACGACGTTGACCACTTTACCACACAGGAGGTACATAGATTTTTATATTTACCAACATTAATATTGTTAATTCTTTCTTTGAAAATTGTTTTAATTAATAACTAAAGTCTAATGTTTAAATTACAATTTGATATACCTACACGTTTTTTAAGTAAATGTATAATATATGAGCATCAATAAGATAATAAAATCATGTAAAAATCCTGTGTACTTGAATTTTCAATATTAAATACCTATATGAATGATATTTTTTTTCAATACAATCAAAGATATCGGCCCTATAGGATACAGCACAATTTTTCTAAATAAATAAGCCAAAATACTTATTAAATGATAAACTGTTCATAAACAATATATGCATTATGCACTAATACACTTTATAATACCCGAAGATGCCGAAAGGCGAAACCCGGGTCTTTATCAACAAAACTCATGGAAGAGTACAGAATCAAAATAATTCAAATTTGATATTAAAGTTCCATTAAGCACTTTCAGTCGAAGTTCAAAATTATAAACATTATAATTAAATATTTTGCTTGTTTCCACTCTGAAAAATATTTGGCATAATTGACCTAAGACATTACTCATTATAATAAAACAATGATTTTCATATTTAAATGTACGAAGTATTCTATGTGCGAAAGGTTCTGTGTGCGAAGATTCTGTGTTCAGAAGAATCTGTGTTCGGAGTATTCTTGTTCGTAAGAATCAAGTTTGGTGGAATCTGTTCACCGGTTCGTTGATGATGTTGTTGCCTGCCCGAGAGGTATTGCTGGCATCGCTTCTGAATGTGGCTGTGGCCTTGGAATCCTGTAAGGATAAAATATGCCATTAACAATGGTATAGAAAGTAACAATTTCAATGTAACCTCTATTATTCATTTAGACTTTGAAAGTTTGTGACAGGGTAAATAATAATATTTTTAGTCTTATGAACTCAAAATGATTTTTTTTTGACTTGTCTAAGATATGTATAAATCAATTCAGGATTGACATATGCCAAATATATTATAAATAATTTCTTTAACTATAAAAATCATTATTATTATGCCACGTTACAGACCATTCGATGCTTAGTCTGTTTTCGCGCAAATCTGCATTCATTTGGTAATTTGTAAAACCAATTAAAGGAAATATCCTATGGATAGTTCCCGACGGTCGTCCAGAACGCCGGAATCCCACTAGTCGAAAAGAAGAGGCGGGCAGGATTAAGGCTTTCGCAGCACGTGACCCAGTCGCTGACGCTGAAAATATGACATGTGCTCGACTCGAATGGGTAAAGTATTTCAGACCGGTTGAAATAAATTTTACTATTGATTCCGACGGTCTGTTATTTCAACCCACTCACGCCAGACACGATATTTTTTGTATTGGTATTTGACTGTTGGTACTCGTTAAATATATTTGCATTTATGTTCGCGCTTTTTTTCAAACGTATGTGGGGAAACTTTCTGTCGTAAACCTTAAACAAAGGCGATATTTTGTTTATTTTTATTTGATTGAACGAAAAACGAATACGATGTCGGGAATCGAAGACCGAATTTTGATTATTTCTTTCATATTTTTAAATGCTCTACAACATGCTAAGTACTCATTTTCAACCTGAAAATTGTCAAATTCCACAGAAAGCAATGCGATTCCTAGGATATTTAATTTCCAATTGGACAATATACAAAAACAAATTTAGGAATCTAAGGAACCGATAATCGATGCATGATAAAATGCAGCACTTAGGTATGGACTGTGGATGATTCTTGTAATTACTGTGTTTTTACTTAGTAGGGCAGAATAGATAAAGGAGCATTTGAATTACTTTATGTTCAACAAAATTGATATTGAATGCACTTGGGTCGTATTTAATTCAAAAACTTATGAGTGTAGTGAAATTATAGGCAATTATATGACAAAATGAAACCAACCTCATTTTATTTATATGGTTGTCTGCATACCAATAATTCAGCTCCTCCTTGTCATTTGCCTTTGATTTTACCAATGAACCACGCCAAAGCTTTCTCATTAGCTTTGGGAGCAAATTTTGGGACAATAAAGGTTTGCAGAAATACTCCAATGCTATCGTTTAATGAGCTCTCGTCATCCTGGTATGTAGACATTTTTAGATCACAAGTTTTTTTTAACTGTATTAATAATAATAACCATAATTATTCAACAACGAACATCTAGAAAAAAATAAGTATCCCTTTTTAAGACGTATTTTTAAACACTTTTTTTTTACCATGTCCGCTCCTAATGTGGAGCATATGGACTCCTAATGGAGTTTATCTCAACAGAAGTGTTTCGAGACGAGAACTGCTTGTTACTCAGTTGCTCAACCTCTCTTTTTCCAAAGAGAGTAGGAATAGAAGGAAAGGGCTTGGACAGGACTAGTGGTTAGCTAATCGCTCTCGGTACGGAGGGGGGAATTCAATACATCACATACATCCATGCCTTTGAACAGAAATTCATAAATCGATTGAAAAATCAATTTATAAAACTGCCCGTACTGGGATTCGAACCCGTGACCTCTGTAGCGGTAGCCAACGATGTTGACCACTCGACCACACAGGCATACTACATAAATCAATAGTTTGGGTTTAACAAATTTTACCCGAAAACCGAAAACTTCCATAGCTTTGATAAGTTTGGCTTTATTGAAATATCGACTACAGATCCATCATTTTTAAAAAAAATCATATACATTTTTTAATATTATTAAACACACATTGCACAAAATCATAAATTTGTATTTATATGCAACAATATTATAGTAATAATAGAGATGTGGGGCTAGAACAGCACTAGTAGTTCATAATGTGGAGCATATGTTAGGAAAGAGGGAATAGCACACATTGTGTACCTTTGAGTGCAAATCTATAAATCAATTGAAAAATGAATATATGAAACTGTATGTACTGGGATTCGAACTTGTGGACACGGCAACTGTAGAGAACGATAATTACTACTCGGTTACAGTCACATTAATGCAGTGGTTTCCAACCTTTATGTTACTACGCCTCCCTTTGAACAAAAAAATATCACAAAAAGACACATTTCAAAGGATAAATAAATATTTTTGACTGTTCGCGCCTCCTTTCGTAACATTCCACGCCTCCCAGGTTAGAAATCGCTGCATTAATGTGATATATTTTAGTTACAAATAAATTTAAAAGATTATTTGAAAACAATTATCATATCAAAATATATTAATGATTTTTATCTGGATTGGAAATCTATCAAATGATTTGAATTTGATGTATAACTTGTTTTATGAAACTTATAACGATCATTAATATCATGCCCAAATGTACATTTTCATTTATTGATATACTTCTTACATTGGTATTACATCAAATGGTATGGATATCAGTAGTATTTTTTCCCATCGACATATTCCTAATTCTTAAAAACAATACAAACAGCAATTTTCTCACTGATAGTTCTCTGTTAAATGTATCTACTTATTTATACCATGGCTTAAAATAGAGGTTAAAGGACTGAATTTTTCACGAATGAAATAGACTGATAAAATAATCAAGAAGGTATTCTAAATGTCGACTTTGGGAACAGACATAATACAAAATACACATTGTTTTAATATACCTATTACGAAGAATATTTTTGCTGTCTATCAATTGATAAATTGTTATGGATCCACGCGGAAAACTTATTTAAAATTTGTATGTACATAGTTTCAACTGGTTTCGATGATAGATTACGTAATCAAGTAGGTGTCAAATTAGTTATCGGGAAAAAACAATCAATCTGTTAAAAATGTGTACCAATTCTCAAAAGGACTACAGTAAGCTAGCTTTTATTTATATTACAGTAAGATGTTGATGTAATAAATTTAATCATGCAAAACGCAAACATCCGGATAATAACCGAGAAAATCCATACCTCAATTTTTGAAAAATTAAATCTAGTAATAACCTTTATAGTGATTTAATTTTGGTTAAAATAACACATCTCGAGTCTTGACATAGCATCAGCTGTCTTAGTGTCATTCAAACTAACAAATTTGAAAGGTTCACCTAGTGTTAGTTATTGGAACTAAAATTTTACGACAGTGGTCAACGTCGTTGGCTTCCATGCCGTAGTTCACGGGTTCGAATCTTGATACGAACGGATTTTTTTTTTCTATCAATCATTCATATTGTCGAAAAAATTCACTCCAGGGTTAGTTATTGGAACTCAAAATTTTACGACAGTGGTCAACGTCGTTGACTTCCATGCCGTAGTTCACGGATTCGAATCTTGATACGAAAAGATTTTTTTATATTACACTAAGATGATGATTTAATAAATTTAATCATGCAAAACGCAAACATCCAGATAATAACCGAGAAAATCCATACCTCAATTTTTGAAAAATTAAATCTAGTAATAACCTTTATAGTGATTTAATTTTGGTTAAAATAACACATCTCGAGTCTTGACATAACATCAGCTGCGATCAGCTGTCTTAGTGACATTCAAACTAACAAATTTTTGAAAGGTTCACCTAGTGTCAGTTATTGGAACTAAAATTTTACGACAGTGGTCAACGCTTGGCTTCCATGGCGTAGTTCACGGGTTCGAATCTTGATACGAATGGATTTTTTTTTCTATCAATCATTCATATTGTCGAAAAAATTCACTCCAGTGAGAAGTAAAGCTGGGACAAATAATAAAAAATAGTAATTCCATAAATTCCTGCTCTAACTTAGAGATTTATAAGCTCTTTTAAGTTTTGAGAAACAATTGTTGTTAGTTTTTTTTTTATTATTTTCACTAACCCCTGCTCTTGCCCCAATGCTTTGAAATTATAGTAAGCCAAAGTATATTAGTTTATGAGTAAGCATAATATGTATAACAATTTTAAAAGTCTCTCGTGCTAGAGGAATTATTCCTTAGATAGTGAGAAATGAGTTTATAAATCCTCAGTAGAATAAGGCTTAGAATTAAATGATTTGCACTTAAAGTGTAATAGAACTCTGTTTGGCTACAATATTTTATTTTTGAATTAAAATAAAATTGTATATGCACGGATGGTTGTGATAACAAATTTGTAATATAAAAAATATACATTAAATATCTATTATGTTACATTTTCAAAAAAATCAATAATCAAGTTCACTTTTAGCAGTGAAAACTACCCAATCAATTATTTTTAACCAGTAAGTAATACACTGACTGCCGCTTAAAAAAATGTAGAACAACAATTTTATGCTTAAACTGAAAAATTAATAGCATTTTTATCGTAGGTTCCTAAGTATTTTGAAGAAAAACATTAATATTAATAAAAGCAGAACAGAAATAAAATGTACATATCTATATTTTACCTGTATGTAATTAAGAACGAGCAAATTATATACAAGATATGATTTGAAAACGCCAAATATTTTTCTTTTATTTACCCAACAATGTCCCCTTTCGTAAAATATATATGAGTACTTAGAATTTATGTAAATTATAATAAAACAACGATAGCCAAGTTTTATCTACAGAATAATATGCTTTTTTTTTTGCAAAATTCATACGAATTCAGTAATCTCAGTACATTGTTACTGTACACTGACATCTAGCGTCATCGTATTCATACACATAAATAATAGAGATTTTTGCGGTAAAATTAATTAAAATTATTTAATTAATTAATTACCGAGAATCGGACCCAGACCCGCGTGATCGATAGAGCAAGCTCTAAGCCAACTCAGCCACAGCAGGCGACGTTATATTATTGCAGGAAACAGGATAAAGTAGCCCATTTAAGTCGTCACCAGTGAACGGAACCTCTTGTTTAACATAAATAGAACTTCCAAACGATACTCAGTGGGGTGGTAATGGGGTAGGATAGTTTCTCTCTCTCATTAGGTAGGTCGGTCATGTATGTAAATAGCTTGTTAGATATTAAGTTAGCCGATGTAAGTAGTGTACATAGATAGAATAGGCATTAAGTATTGGGCCCTATAAGGATAACTAGAATAGTTTTTTTAGTGTTTTTTTTCAAGAATTTTTACTCTTATTCGCTGCTTTCCTTATACGGACAACTTAGGTTGGTTTTTTTGTTTTTTTTTTTTTAATTATTTTAAGGCTTAATATGTGATTTATATTTTTGTTATCATTACATTGATAATAAAATTTCGCCTGAAGGTACTTATTTTTTTTTAATTTCATTAAAAATATAAAAACCCTATCTATTTGTGCAATTTATGATTCCTTTTTTAACACTGATTGCTTTTGTTTTAACACGGTTTTAAAAAACTGAAAGGAATAAAAATTTGTATCTAAGTACATATTTATCAAAAACTTCGTTATAATGTCACCTATATTATTAACATAAATGCACGCCACAGTGTTTCACAATGCATATCGTATTTTCTTCGGATGACGCCTGAACACCGGAGGGCGCTTCTAGTCAGTTACCATTGGTTACCATTCAGCAACATTCAGCAAACTTCACGATTGTTATATTGTTGCGGCGCGTCGCTTTTAGCGTCATCTACAAGTTTTGGCAGATCTTTATTAATAACCAAAATGATGGCTTTTGGACCGAAAAAGGATGGGAGCCCTAATGTTGACTTCTTCCAATCTCCAGAAACAATGCAACAATTTGACTCAATACGGGTCGACTACAGAAAAACTGTAAAAAGGTAACGGAAGCCGCTGACTTGCTGCACTAATAAAATGACGTTTATATTTGATATTTATGTTATTACACGGGAAAATTGTAAATAAATCAATTACCTGGTTACTATAGTATATTATTTTAAACAATAGTTTCATTCTTTGTAATCTAATCGTTATGTAATCTCTACTTATTGATTGGCTTTAAATGTCATTTGTCATCAAAAATTTGTTTGTATTTCGATAAAAAATTAAGAAATGTATGACATACGAAAAACTAATATCAGTTGTAACACGTACATCAATGACTTGTGTTTAGGTTTTTAACCTTTCAACCCTCAGTAATGAACCTATTACCTGTATTCATACTGCTACAAAGCTGTGCGAGCCTGTCGTGTGTGTGATAAATAGCAATGGAGCAAATGGACTCCTAATGGTTGCTATTCAACCTCTCTTATGGGTAGAGTAAATAATTTACAAACAATTTAAATGTAAAAGAATTAAAGTAAATATTATTTTTTTTTACAAAGGTACAAACTTAGACATCTAATCAAGTCGAGCACTTTGAGCCGATTACTTCTCTGATTCGTAACGACAATAAATATCTCGCTGTTTAACCCTAATTGTATAATCAGGAATTGCTGCCAAAAAATTGTGTCTTAGTGGACACAAGTCAATGATTTGCAATGATTCTAATATTTCCACTGAATTAAAAAAGTGACTTGATTACTGTAGAGATATGTCATTTGGATTAAAAGTATTATTTCAATGCCTATACATATTTGTAGTAAAACTATGAACTCAATAATATTTTTCTGGCGTTGTACATTAAGAATTATTATGTCACCGTCAGCTTAGTTTTAATATTTGATTATTGTGGTTTGATTTTTAGCATGTGCAGACAGAACCGCTAACGAAATAAAGCCTTTCGCAGCTTGTTATTCAGTTGATCCAATATCAGGAAACGAAGTTAGATAAAAATGCACCAGAGCCGCCGTTTACCAAGCTACCGGTAAGTCATTTGTTATTATCATATTATTACCGTTTATCAGGTCCTTATTTTTAGCAATGCATTATTTAAAAATAACCTATAAAAAGCTGCCTGTTTTACCGTAAAAAATGGATATTTTGGTCACACATTCTGCTGTGCAAGCTAGTTTACATACATTCAAATTTGAGTATCCAATTGTTTGACAGACTGTTTGAATATTCCAATTGGAATGTATTACTACAACTACCAAGAACGATTTCAACTTTGATATTTCTAAAATACTGTAAAACCCCCATTTTCACTAAAGTCGGGACAGTGTAATTCGGGGTAGTGTAATTGGGGGTGTGAATCTCATACATAATTAAGGATCTGTTTTTTTCTGCAAAAAAAGGCAAAACTAAGATTTTCCTTAGTTTTGCAATAAAAAAATAATTCACTGTATGATAAAGTTTACTGTTTATTTATATGATGTAAATATGATTTAAAAAATGTATTGATTTTAATAATTATAAGCATTAAAGCAGTGGTTTCCAACCTTTATGTTACTGCGCCTCCCTTTTAAGAAAAAAATATCTTCGCGCCTCCCCATCCTTTATTTCATATTGTAATAAAGACACGTTTTGAAGAGTAAATACATATTTTGGACTCTTCGCGCCTCCCTTTGCAATAGTCCACGCCTCCCAGGCTGGAAATCGCTGCATTATAGGTTATATTAAAATTTTGTGTATTCAAAATTTAGATTTGAAGTGTTTGTTCTTTTGGTACTTCGTTTTACGCCAGACGGTGAAACCATTCCATATGACACATCACATAATATGAAATGTGACTATGTCCCATTTTTAGGTAGTCTATCTATCCTGTTGTCCACAAGAAGAGCTTGAAATGACCCATTTTCTGAAGGACGGCAACCTAATTAACAATTCAAAAACGTGATAAATCAAAAAATCAGCCAACTACATTATAATCAAGATTCAGAAGTATTTGATCAGTATTAACGTAATTCTAACCACATTACACCGCAAAAAGTGACAGAATGGAATACTAGGAATGTTTCATGAGCAATTCTGCTATTTTCATTTAAATACATATTCGTTTCCTTGAATACGCACCCTATTAACTAAAAATAAGTCGATATCCCGTTTTGAGGAAACAATGAATGGTCATGTTGCGATAATTATCACGCAGCGAATGCCTTGAAGTCGATGTTTGAGAACACATTACAAAATAGCAGTTTTTGATGTTATTTTTATATTTTGGAATCGGTTGAGTAACGGCATCTGGGCGTGGAGGTGCACCTTTTGCACCGACGACTGTTGCATTTTTTAGTTTGAATCGTTCAAATTATGTACATTCACACAAATTTCGTCATTTTTTAGTGTCTGGTGTTAAACAACGAAGTACCGTTTTTTATTAGGAGCATATGAGTTTGCAGGTGCTTCCTTAGTGCTGTGCAGTCATATACTTTGAGCCATTCTTGTCAGTCCTGTAATTGCAACAAGCTGAGCAAGTGAGGTTCAGCAATCGACTATCAAAATCTTAATTGAAATATTTTAGGTTTGCATATGGTTTAAAAAATTCAACTTTAAACTGAGCCGGCATAAAAAAACAATAACCCTAAAAATACTTCATAGAGAACAGGCAACGTGACGTCAGTCTGGCAACACCTGCGTATTAACGACGCAGGGGCTAGAGCTTTCCAGCCCGCAACCACAGATAATATTGGATAATATCCTGCAATATTTCTTTACACTGGAGCGCTATCAAGCACGATTATATATTTTTTGTATTTGTATGTACGGAAACGTCATCAAACGCACACGACTGTGTTTAGCTTCTGTCATTCGTTGGGGGCTAAAATGAATCTGCCCACGGCATACACAAATCCCAATATCGTTGTATTGTATGAAAGTGACAGGCATTGAATCTCACTGACGGCTCTATATTGCTTTTTGTACTTGTTTTTTCACTTTAAAAGACGAATTTAAGGTTATTATTTTATTATTTCTTACTCACATTAGCATTGATTTTATTATATAGTAATTTATGCTTTGCGGTAGTGTCGTAGTATTTGTTAATTTACTTGTAGATTAATGTATAAGGTGAAGTGGAAGCATGCACAGTTTCTTAAATAGTATACAATGCTATGCTTTTCTCTAGCCCACCCAAGATTTTAGGTCAGGAACCGCCACTGCAGTGTGATGATACTTTTCCAAGAGGCTTAATGTCTTGATTTATACGATGAAACAGTGTTTCTTATAGTTTCCTATATTGCAAGATGGTGGTGGGGGCGGTAGTGTATCAGTGTTTCTGCATTAAAATCAGTTAACTATGAATTGTCCCTATTTCAAGAAATACATGAAAACATTAGTGTTATTTTCAAATATTTTCACACAAAATGTGAATAATTTCTGACACATTTTGATGCCTTCGGAAAGCCACAATCCTGCCTTCCTCTTTCGATTGGGATTTCGGTGCCCCGGACGTCCGTCAGGTACTATCCATAGAATGTACTTGGTGGAACTGAGAGATGCTGGCGTGTCATGAGAGGAAGCAAAGCAATTGGCCTGAGACGGGGAAACATGGAGGTGCCGTGTGGCGGCCATATGCTCCACATAGGGAGCGAATTTATTTAAAGAAGAAGAAGAGAAGATAATGAAGGATAGCACGTTTTTTTTATAGAACTTCACCTGGCTTTTTACTAAATTCACTATAATTTGTAAACCAATTGAGATATTTAGAATTATTTTCATTATGTACACTTCCATAAAAATCTTGGTCGAACACGACCCGGGTTTCGCCTCTCGGCATCTTCCGGTACTACTCATCTACGCGCGAATGCACTCAAACTGACGAAGTGCATTCGCGCACTGAGTAGTACCGGAAGATGCCGAGAGGCGAAACCCGGGTCGTGTTCGACCAAGATTTTTATGGAAGTGTACATAATGAAAATAATTCTAAATTAATGTTGAATTTCCATCAAGCACCTTCAGTCGAAATTTTAAATTATATCAACAACTGAGATATCTTAACCAAATTTAATTTTCTTAGCTTCCAGATACTTCACCTATACGCATATATGAGTCCGCCGGCCAGCAACCATTGGTTTTCAAAGACTTAAATACGCGTCCAGCGGTATTTAGGCTTTTAATATACAGTAGAACCTCGAATATCCGGACTAATTGGGGATGATGGTAGTCCACATAAGAAGAAATCCGGATAATCGAAAAAAATCACAATTGACAGGGCAAGACGTGTACATTCGGTATGAATAATTTGTATTTATTTAGATACTGCATTGCTACAGTGCATAGGAAATTATGATATCAATTGTTGCCAAATGTATGATTCACAAATGTATGACTCACAAATAAAGATTGAAAATGGTCAAACCTAGTAAGAATAAAAAAAGGTGTAACCTATAAATTAAAAAAAAACGAGCACATATTAATATATTGTATAATATTATATTTAGCATTTATTGTATCATTTTTTTATATGTTTATAACTGGTTTTATTCCAATTATGTTACAATTTAATGACTTATACCTCGCTTAGGAGGTGTGAGTCACCAGTTCCAAGGGTCGTTCGATTGATCAACACATTGCCTAGAGAAGTGGACATTTTTAGTGATAGTATTTGTGAACTGTTTGTTAAATTTTATTTCTTGATTTTGTAAATCGTTTTGTAAGTTCGATCGGGCATTTTCTTCCAAAAAAATCCCGTTTCGTCTGCATTGAACACTTGGTCGGGACTATATCCACTATCTTCAATAATTTTAGCCAAAGTCTCTGGGAACTTTTTGGCTGCTTCTTGATCTGCCGATGCAGCATCCCCACGAATATTCAAATTATGAAATGCATTCCTTTTTAAAAATCCGGCAAGCCATCCGTTACTAGCGACGATTTTTTTTATTTCCCCCGGAACATGAATCAGTAGATGGCTCCAATTTTTCAATTTCTTCATCAAATTTACATGCTTTTTCTTGAAGTAAAAAACCGCCTATTGAGATTCTTTTTTTGGTTACTTCTTCAATAATAATTCTGAGCGCTTGTTTTTTCTAATAATGTATCTCTTGTGTACGATGACAATTTGGAACTTAGTTTAGTCCCATCAATGATAGATTTTCTTATTGCAATTTCATTCTTCTTAATTGCTCTTATTGTAGATTCCCCCAAGCTGAAATGTTTACTAGTGGCACTAGTTCATTCTCGTTTTTTAAGAAATCTAAAATTTCAATTTTTCTTTCCAAAGAAATCACATTTCGTTTGTATTTTTTTTTATCCATTGGGGCACGTTAAATCTATGATTAAAGTGAAAGTGAATTAAGATGGAATTATAAAAATACCATTGAAAAATTGAATAGAAAACTTCATTTATAAAGTTAAAAAGGCGCAGTGTTACAGCGACATGTTATAATGCCCACTGTCAAATGCTCACTGCGTATAAACACCCTGCCGCAATCAGGAGTGCCCAATCTCGCCGAGTGCAGGCTGCATTGTATTGGCACGAGCCCTCTTTTATAATGAAAAGACACCGATTAAACTTCCCAACTAACTATACAATATGGGAACACTGGAAATATGCACGCGCCAAGGTCACAAGGTAAGAAGTCTACGCGCGGTTGCGAACAATATGCTCTTAATTAACAAAAAAAAAATTGATTAAAAAAAACCGCATAACTTTGAAATCGCACAAAATAAAGTTGCACAAAAAGAGGTTTGAGTGTACTTGTTTATTTTCGTGTTATTTATCATATAGATACTTCGATCTTTATACGCTGATCAAATTTTATATTATTTTTATGCATTTAATATTTTAATGTCAAAATATGCAATTTTCAAAAAATTGGGATGATTGCACTTTTGGCATGTTTATATGATGTTTATGATCATAGACAACATATTCATAACGCGCGTAAATTCAAGCTGCTAATGCTGAGCTCCACAGCTGATCTTAAACTGATGAATAAATACTCCTTATAAGGTAAGTGTAAGCTTATAAAACACAATGTACTATAATTTTTATCAATAGCTGAGCAATGTATTGTATATATTTATTGTCTTTCTGCTGCTTTGAAACATGTACACTCTTGAAAAATTAGAAATGCACGGGCTGTCATAATGTGCGAATGAGATGCATTATGTGCAAGCGAGATTGCACAACATTCCTCACTCGCGCATCAACTCTGGTTGCTTCTGCATCAGTAATACACAACCATAGATTTCCGTACAAATTGTTAATGAATTATTATTTATATGGAATTAAAATATTCCATGATTTTAGTCAACAATTACATACATCATGGGCCGAAAGATACATAAATATTTATAACAATAGTCAAAATTGTTGTATCCTATATTTTTTAAAACTATGTTTATTGTTTTTAGAAATAAATACCCTTAAGATGGAAGATCAAGATATAATGATCGATGCAATTTACAGTAGCGATGATGAGTTCTTTATGGAATTAGTAGATCCTCATCTTCCGAATTAGTAGATGAGGATGAGAGCAGAAATTCTACTGAATATTATGATAGCGATGATAGTGGAAGTGATATCCTGCCAATCAGGAGACGAGTTAGGCCAATATCATCCACCGACGAAGAAGAATATACGCATAAATTGGTCAAAGAAAACCTATTTGGAAGTTGGTACGATGTCACACAAAATGATATGTCCCGTCAAATTATTCCATTTGAGTCAGGAAAACCATGCACTGGTCCACAACTGCCTGATTATGTTCAAGAGCCCCTTGATTTTTCAAAATTATTTTTTACAAATGAAATCATAGAAAAAATTGTAATTGAGACTAACCGATACGCTCAAAATAAGATATTGCATTTACAGTTAAAGCCAAGATCAATTTGGAAAACTTTGAAACCAGTGGATTTTAATGAAATTTCGACATTTATTGGTGTAATTTTAAATATGGGGTTGATTCCGTTAAGCAATATGCAAGAATATTGGTGACAGCAATTTAATCTTAAGATGCCATTTTTTCTACCATTTTTAGACGTGATAGATTTGTTCAAATCTTCTGGATGCTACATCTAAACGAAAATATTTGTGATCAAACCTCTAGGACTAGAATTCAAAAAGTTAATAATTTTATCACTTATATTGATACAAAATTTAAAGAATACTATGTGGCTGAAAAAGATATAAGTGTGGACGAGTCCGTTGTTAAATTTAAGGGAAAAATTAGTTTCATAACGTATAATAAGAATAAACCCACCAAGTGGGGTATTAGAGTTTATGTATTGGCGGATTCAACCAATGGTTTTATATATTCAATTTTACCATATTATTGTAGCATCACTACCGAAAATCTTATAAGACCCGATCTTCCAGTAACTGCTAGAATCGTCCTTCATTTGTATGCATCTTTAATTCGACAATTGCCAAATGCTGAAGGATACCATATATATTTTGATAGTTACTATACAAGTTTGCCTCTGGCAAAAGAACTATTAAATCTTAAGTGCTATTTCACGGGCACAATAAATAGAAATTGGAAATTTTTACCTGCAATTATAAAAAAAACCTAAACTTGGCAAAACAAATAGAATATTAGCTTGGAGAGCTAATGAAATAATGTTACTGACGTGGTTAGATAAAAATATTGTGACGACTTTGATAACTTTTTATACAGCAGAAAGTAGAGTCGTGTCCCAATAGTTAAAATTTCGAAGCCAAATGTCATATTGAAATATACACAACATATGCGAGGAGTAGATAGAGCAGATCAACTCGCATCTTATTATTGTTTTTTACGCAAATCCTTGAAATGGTGGAGAAAATTGTTCTTTTGGGGCTTAGAAGTGTGTTCAATTAACGCTTATACTTTATATAAAGCAACTCAAATAAAAAATAACAAAAAACCTATGAAACACTCAAAATTTGTGTCTACTTTGGTAACTCAAATCATTTGAAAAAAAATACGAGTTTTAAGAGTTAACAATTTATAAAAAAAATAATCGCATATTTAAATTCAAAATTATTTAATGAATACAAAAATTTGTTAATTCTACTACCATCAGTTCATTCATTATAAGCTGTTAAAAATTGTATCAAAGGTAAAACCATTTATATTTGAGATGTGGATACATGCTTAGACATATTTGGAATATTTATAAAGATACAGTAGCGTAGCAAGAGGGGTGCGGCAGGGGCGAACCGCCCCAGGCGGTATTTTCAAAAATTACTTTTCGAAATTATATTTATACATGAAATAAATTCAAGGAACGCCAGCAGGACCCCTTCCTACACCACTGTAAAGATACAAATTATTTGTGTTCTTCAAAGACATTTTAAAATGCATAACTGAATTTTCGAACTAGGTGCGTGAAACATTCTTGCGCAGACTGTATATTGAGTCACAATACTGATTTTAGTTTATTTTCACAATCTTATATTGAGACAATTTTGTTCGGTGAAAGTCGACACGTGTCGGAAATATTTCTTATTAAATAGCGTCACCCAACCACACTGCAAAAATATCACAAAAAACTTTTTTAGTGCTTTATTTTGAGACAGAAAAGTATCAATGACAATTTCGTGACTATCTTGCTAGCAGTTGGGGGTTGCTTTCCTAATGGAAATATATACTTTGGATGTCGAGATAAAGTATTTTGTATAATAGTGTGGTGTATTTTCTTGGATCTCCTGATTCCAGCTCGGTTTGATTGTTTTTATTTTATTTTATGCTGGGTTGATTAAATTTACAAAGCAAATCAAAAAAAATTTGAAAAATAGCAAAATAGAAAGCAAAAAAGAAGCAAATTTGAAAAATAGAAAAGTTAACTTCCGGAGGGATGTCACATAACACAAATAAATTTATTTGTCAATCTTGGTATTCGTCTCATCATTCTAGGCCAGTGGTTCTTATGTGGCCACCAGAGGAATTTGCTGCAGCCACTGACAGCTTCATTGTAAATATTGAAATTTAAGATAATGTCTTTTATTGAATATAAACTTATAAGTTGTTTTTTTAGTAATTAGTATATGCAATCCCTATTTTTGCTTGCTATTTATTATTTTTATTGATTTGTTAACAATGGTTGAAATCAATCTAATCAAATAAATTTAAACGTTTAATTGTGAATTCATTGTATTTTCATTCAGATATCATCATCTGGATTTAATAAGTTTTTAATCGAAACCTTTTAAAATATTTGACACTTTTACTTCTGCGAATACCAACTTTTCCAAACGAAAAATGTGCGCATCAATAATATGATCATACACTTAGTTTGTTAAAGAACACCATTAATATTTAAAGTTCGATATGAATCTCTGATTGTTGCTTTGTGTAACCGTGTTATAATCCATTCTGTAAAAACTAATTGAAGAGTAATTTGTATCTAAATATAAATGTTTGACAGTGGAAGAAGTGACCACCCCGCCTTTTTATGAATGTGTAGTTGTTTCGAATGTTAATATCAATAGTTTTTTTGATATGTTTTCTTGTGAAATAACTTTATTATCCGCCTGAAAAAGTACTCTACTTATTTTGATTTTTTATCTCCAAGAGAGGTCGCACGTTATAACTTATTCGTTATTGTGCAACTTAAGTGTGTTCTCCAGATAAGAACCTCTGCTAGATATCGTTGCTATGATAACTGAACATCTTTACTTTAAAGTTTTGAATATTATTTATCATTTTGCGCCGATAATTTTAATTAGATCGATTAAAATCTAACATGTATGTAAGAAAACAGTTATTTTTATCAATTGACAGGTTAGAGACTAAAGAGAAACATCTCACGCGGCTATTAATTTTTAAAATTGTTTTCATATTATGGTATACATATTATATCACTTGTACTATTTATATTATAGTATTTTCTATTCAGGTCCAGGATCTCGTTGAGGAAGGGTCCAACAGGCGCGATTTAGAACCAGAATTCTCAGAAGACTGAGGACTCGGCCTGTCAACCATTACAGTGATTCATCTTCGGGATGTTCTTCATACGGAGAGTAGAATAAAACCATTCCAGTGCCGTCCCCTGTCGCTCTAAAGGTGAACCTGAGAACATTTCCAACCGATATACTGACCCAACACAGAGTACCCGAAGACTCCTGGAGCAAGACTACCCAATACAACAGAGCGTGTAGAAATGGACTTATAGACATTGCGTTGAGGACTGATGTACTGATGAGGCACAACCAGCAATTGCATCTAAGATTAGCGGCTCTCCAAGCAGAGACAAGAGATTTCATCAAATCAGTTATGAGTAATTCTGAAAACCAGAGGCCAAATCCTGCTTCTTCTCCAGATTCTATCAAATCATCCCCTCCAGCTAGTGTTGAAGTAATGAAAGAAGAAGAAACGCCTATGTCTCCTTAATCACTGGCCGATAGTGAGGCAGTAAAATCATAAATCATCCGTCTTTTGAAATTATGATTTAACTAACAAGGCATATCAGCTACTACAGCGAAACGAGTGGCTAATTTTTGAATTAGGAAGTTAGTAAGCCAGTTAGATTAATGTTGCTTATCTTACAAGCTTGCAGGCTTATTCTGGCGGGGGTACATATTTCTGACGGTCTGAAATATTTACCATAAGCAATATTTATTTTTTTAAGTTGGTACCAATGATATATCGCGTTCGTCCACACTAATCGTCGTACTCTTGTCAAACTATTCTCTGACTTAAACAAACCCTCTATTACTATGGTAAACAGAGATGATACTTTGGTTATTTTAATGAATTGATCTATGAAAGGAACACGATGTCAGGAACTGAAAATATTCTTCCAGTATTTTTATGCCTGATTAGTTCTTCCCACTCGCTATATGCGCCTAAGAGTGATTGTAATGAGACAATAATATGTCTTACGTTTACTACAAATATGCTACCTTTTCTACATGAAAACCAACCAAAACAATTTTCAAAGAAAGAATTAACAATATTAATGTTGGTAAATATAAAAATCTATGTGTCCCCTGTGTGGTAAAGTGGTCAACGTTGTTAGCTTCGGTTACGGAGGTCACGGGTTCAAATCCCAGTACTGACAGTTTTATTAATTGATTTTTCAATCGATTTATGAATTTCTGTTCGAAGGCATGGATGTATGTGATAAGGCTAAAAATATTATTATTAACCCTGTCACAGACGTTCAAAAGTATAAACAAATAATAGAGGTTTCATTGAATTTTTTAGTTTCTATACCATTACACAATATTATGAATTTAGATAAAAATTAAAAATCTTTCGATAAATTAGAACAGTAGACTCCTGAGTAATCGTTAATGGCATATTTTATCCTTACAGGATTCCGAGCCCACACCCACATTCAGAAGAGATGCCAGCAACACCTCTCGGGCATGCAACATCATCATCAATTGTACCCTTGTCCAATATAAGTATAATAAATGAATTATCAACTTATGTCCAAAACAGACAATTACCCAGAAATCCCACTTTCTTAACTTTTTTAAAAAAATATTTGTGTATAAAAAGATTTTGATTCATTGAATATAACAGTTTTGTGGAAGTCCATTGTTTAAATTTGGTTGACTGGTTTCTTTGTTATTTTATTATTTATCTTTGTATTTTTTTGATATTTTATTAAACAATTGAATGAAAATGTAAATAAAGGCAGTCTTATTTCACTTTTAGGGTGTTCACTGTCAATACTTGGTGGAAAGGCATTATATTAGTAAAAATACAATATTTCTTTGTACTTCATTCCACTTTATTAATTAGTTCAGGACCGGTTTCGCTCATTGCGAGCATTTTCAACTGATAAGAAAAATATATAAACGTGCTATTTATACAAATTAAAATTGAAGTAAAATGTGTAAACAACTATTAACAATGAAAAGGATTTACAAATTAAATTATAATTACACAAAATTAAACACCTATAACATACAATTAAAAAATCGTCAAAGACTTAATACTTATAAATGGCGAATGATGGCAATTTGTTATATTACTCTGCAACAATACAAAAAAGCTGCATATGGTTTAACCACCTTCAAATGCTTCATTTTTTCTTCTTGAATGACTGAAAACAAGAAGTATCATGAAAGGTAAATACTCTTGACAACATGCTACCCATTTTCTCCCTGAAAATTGACAAAATCCACAAAAAGCAATGCAATTCCTAGGGTATTTAATTCCCGATAGGACAATATATAAAAAAAACAAATTTAGGAATCCCAGGAGCCGATAATCGATGCAGATTAAAAAAGTATAAGGAAAATTCGTCGACGTATTTCAAATTTGTTCTATTATGGATATAAGAAATTCAATTCGACATCTTTCTGTATCTGTTTCATACGGATATCATATTCGTATTTAGCGTAAATTATCGCTTTCCCTGATCTCCCTGTATGATAGTTTAGCAATTTCCTACAGAACTGCGTTGCTATTAGCGGCATTTAGTTGATTTTCAGGAAGAAAATGTAGCATATTTGCAGTAAACGTAAGACCTAATATTGTCTCATAACAATCACCCTTATGCGTATATAGCGAGTGGGAAGAACTAATCAGGCATAAAAATTCTGGAAGAATATTTTCAGTTCCCGACATCGTGTTCGTTTCATAGATCAATTCATTAAAATAACCAAAGTATCATCTCTGTTTACCATAGTAATAGAGGTTATGTTTACGTCAGAGAATAGTTTGACAGGAGTACGACGATTAGTGTGGACGAAAGCGATATATCATTGGTACCAACTTAAAAAAATAAATATTGCTTATGGTAAATATTTCAGACCGTCGGAAATAAGTACCCCCGCCAGAATAAGCCTGCTGGTATCATGTGACTAAAACTGTGCGTAGAATATGAACGTGCCAAAAACGCAGTAAAATGTTATTTTCTCGTTAAAAATAGATTTTTTTGTAACAAATGTAAACTTATATTGAACAAATATTTTTTTCTCCATAATAGAAGTGTTATTTTCCGTTTCATTTTTTTTTAAAACAGTTTTTATCGATTATCTCGGAATGCACTTTCGTCACATATACCATATTTGATATGCATCGACGATGTACATAATAACATTACACTTATCCCTCGATTTACGCGGTAGATACGTTCCGATAGAAAACGCGTAAATAGAGACTTCAAGATCATACAAAAACGGAAGATAGGTTCCAGAAAATAAACATCCGCGTAAATCAATATTTAAAAGAGGTTTCATCATGCAATCTCCTGAAGCATTACCACAAAACATTAACGTTACTCTATCTTTAGCAGCTTTAAAGCCACTGGCCGTTTTCTCAGATTTTGCAATAAATGTTCTACTGGGCATTTTTTCCAGTTAAGTCCTGTTTCACCAGCATTGAAAACTTGATGTGGGGTATAACAATTTTCGTTTACTATCTTCAGAAACTGTAGTAAAAATATCTTAGCTGCATTTTCTTCGGCGGAAGCAGCCTCACCCTTTATCTTGAGATTGTGTAATGAGTATCTTTTTTTATTTTTTTTCTAACCATCCCTTGCTCGGTGTAAAATCTTGTTTTTTTTCGTCAGATGATATAGACTGATTATTTTCTGATAGAAACTTATAAATCCTTTTTTTTTTTTTTAATTGCGTTAGTATCAATTGGTATTCTTCTTTGTGTGTGATCTTCTATCCATATCATTAAGGCTTTATCCATTTTTTCCATTATGGGATCTCTAACGTATGAGGTACATTTAGAACTAATAAAGGATTCAGAGACGACACTTCTTCTGACAGTTATTTCGTTTCGTATTGTACGGACAGTAGATTCATTAATTCCATAAGTTTTTGCAAGAGATGCAAAACTTTCACCTCTCTGGAGGGAATCCAGAATTTGAATCTTAATATCCAAAGTGATTGTGTTTCTTTTCTTCTTTAAAATACGAGTAGACATTCCTGGGAGTAAAAATACATAATTATTTGCGACATAAAGAAAACAAAATTCTTAGTAAATTGATTGAATAGTTTTAAAATGTGATTTTTTCCTGACCGCGTAAAATGGGTACCGCGTAAATCGAGGGATGAGTGAATTATTATATTATTTAATACAAAAAAATGTGATGACTTTTCATTTATAATGGATTTACAATATTTTTGGTGTTGAACATATTCAATTGATAAATAAAAATTAAGACATCCATGCTTCTAAATCTTCTAATCAAATATTATGATGCGAATTGTATCAGGCGGTAGTGAAAACATACATTGCTTAGGTTAGGTTTGTTAAAATTTAGGTAATTTTTACGAAATGTGTCATTACAGTGGAGTCACTATCATTCATAACAGAAACAATTGTATTCATTATGACTCTCAGATAATATACCAGTATGTGGCTTTCTTATTGAATAAAATGACGTGTGTAAATATTAATGATTTTTAACATGTACACTGGACTTTATTTTTATATGGTGGATTTGTTCCATGTAACACCGTGTAAAAATGATTCTCTACAAATATGGTGTATAGCAGGGTTTCTCAGCGGGGGGCCGCGTGTTCCAAGGGGATCACAGAGAAGTTTTTTAAGGAGCCACAATACAGTTCTGGGGGGCCACGGGCAAATTTTACGAAATCTGTAAATTGTTGTTTTAGAAATCGGAACGTCTTTGAAGAGCTAAAAAAAGCTCTCAAAACGCTCACTTTGGGAAATCCTAAAATTCCATATAAACCTTATTCTTAAATATTAAAAACCGGTATGGGGCTACGGGCCCAAAAAGGTTGTGGAACTAGGGTGTATAGGTTTCTTGGTTGTTATAGGTGCTTTTATTTAACTTAAATAAAACCGTTACAAAGATTATTTACCATCAGATTCGGTCCAGCATCACTTTCATCTTTTGAGTTATCCAGAACTTAGAGCATCCAATCCCGGGATTTGGGATCCCGTTCAATTTTCTGATCCCGAAATTCCGGGATTGATACGGCTGCGATACCGGGATTTCGGGATTGAGAAATTTTGAGCAAATCCCGAAAATTGACACGAAATTGGCAAATCGAGAATTTCATATTCTTCGGTGAGCTAAAAAAAAACGAGATTTTGTGATAATCTGGGAAAAAGTATACCAAATCGAGGATTTCAAATTCCTCGGTGAGCTAAAAAACAAAAATCCCCGGATTGGAAAAAGGCTTCGGGATTGGATACCCTATCCAGAACCTACGTTATATTTCTTTAGAACTTTTTGGGTTTGCAATGTTTACATGAATAAACTTCTGAATACTGATTTATAAACACACTAAGTACATCCTTTGCTTATAGTAAATACATGCAAGGGATGTAGTGCCATGCTATTTCGAAACCGTCTGATAAGGGAGTTCAGTGTATACGATTGTAATGATATGTATGAGCTTATCTTTCGATATACCCCACTTTACTGGCTAATAATTTAATACTTTAAAACTAGGTACTAATATTAAACACTTGTTTTGAAATTGGCTTAATTATTTTTTTGCAGCATGAATACAATTTTTTGAGAATTTAATCACTCATGCATAATAAGTAATTAGCTGGACAAGTGGAGCAGGCACACTAGTTAGCCAAGAGGTAACATAAGTGACTTGCCAAGCTTGACTATTTTTCTTAGTAGCCTCGTGAAGGCCTCGTGTCATAGCTCCCTATACTTAACTGTAAGTGGTAATGCTCGTGTGCATATCGACTATGGAAAAGAAAAAGGGCGTAACCCACAGTTTTTTAAAAACAGCTTTTTCTAGATAATCAAAATGTATTAAACTTGATACTCGTTCTAAATAAAATATTTAAATGGTAAATGCCGAATTAGTATCTAAATTTATCTTTTAAGTGTGAAAAAAGATGAGCTTGTGAAAATTGAAACCAAGAAAAAAGACTGAAAAAAAGCTTTTCCTAGACAATTTCTTTAATTAATATTAGATGATGTCAATTGAACACCAGTTTAGAAATCTCCGTGCACTTCATCGTTGTGTATATTTCATAATTTGCATATGACCCAAAATCATCAAAACACGTTTTTGTGCCTCTTGTAAAATTTGCTATGTGTGGGTTACGTCATGTTTCCTTTCCACAGTCAATATGGCAGTAATTCTACTAGGTCAAGGATGGCGAACCTTTTTCGCAAGTGGGTCAAATTTGGTTTTAAAAAATCATGTCACGGGTCACATATCTCGGGATAATCCCGGGATTGGGATTAGCTCATCGAGGAATTTGAAATCCTCAATTCTCTATACTTTTCCCCGGATTATCTCCAAACCTCGTTTTTTTTAGCTCACCGGAGAATTTGAAATCCTCGATATGGCATACTTTTTCCCAAATTGTCTCAGAAACTCGTTTTTCATTATTTCTAAAACTTCAAGCGGGTCAGATAATTTCTCACGCGGACCTGGTTCGCCATCTCTGTACTAGGTACTTCTCTAAATAGTATTGTCTCTGGAAAATTTTCAACAGCGTAAAGCAAAAGATGGAACCTTGTCTATTACCGATTGTATACCGATTAAAATTAATCTGTCAGTGTCTGAAAAATTATTTGAAAATTCTAGCCTCGTATTTTTTTTACTAATTTACATCTCAAATCGATAAAATGGTGTAGTTTGTGCCAACCGTCCTGTCCGAGAAGTATGTCTTCTTTTATGCTTTACTCATCAATCATTTTCATTTAACGCTTTGATTATTCAAAAAATACCATGGTTAGATAATTTGTTATTAAATCATTATCCTCAGCAAATCCATATAATAAAATGATGCTAATGTACTATTGTATCCTAAATAACAATTATAAAATATTGTGTTTTAATAATTAGATGAAAACCGTTTCAACTTACTTGTATTAAAAATATTGATTTTTTGAACTGGCTCCTTAACTGTGGTTAAGTATATGAGAAAAAACTTTGCAAAATAGAAAGTATTTATCAGCTACTCTTAATATAAGAAAAACTTAACTAATTAATGTTTTGTGTTGTCAATAAAACTTATCTTTTTTTTATGTAGTCTTGTTTTTCTAATAAATAATATATTCTTTACTAAATGAGTTATCATATAAGAATAATACATATAATATGTAAGATCAGCATATTTTTCGTGACTCAATAGTGTCATAAAATAATAGTGAATCCGTCGATTTCAACAATATCATTTTATCAGTGAATTCAATTTTACTTTCGAGTTTTTGTGTTTATTATATTTATTGAATAATTTGAGGTATTTTGGTGCAAACTTATTTTTTAATGTTATCAAATCATTTGAATAATATCTTTGTTATATTTCAGTGTTGGATTTTTTTACATATTTTTAAACAACTATGTTTTCGATACAAGGTTTTCATAAAACTATTGCCAAACATAGTAGATATTTGTATTCTTATATTATGACTAAAAAAACGTTCAGTAAACACTTATTTTCTTTTAAATAAGTAAGAAATAAACATTTTTTTCACATCAACCAACAATAATAATAAGTTATCTTTCAATACATATTTAAAATGGTTTATATGCAATGCCACCATCACTTCAAATCAATTATTATAAAAAATCTTTTAAAAGGATCAATGCATATAACGTAGCAGTACTTTTGAGCTTGCATATATTCCTTGTGAAAAATGACCATGTGACAGAGGTAAAAATAACAATACAATGTGTACAGTTCTACAACATACTGTTAAAAACTATTTCGTCTTCATGCCATTGTCAAAACTATTTTTATACTAACAAGGCATGAAGCTGGAATATCTATCAAATGTAACTTATATTTTTTGTTGAATATAATACTTTGTTGTACCCATTAAAATTGAGTTCTTACAGGTAATTGCCTATTCAAACTATAACCAAAAGCGACTTTGGTAGTGTTAATCTCGGAAAGTAAAGAATTTTATTTAAGCATTGTCGATAATAACTTCATAAAATCATAGATTTTTTTTCTTCTTTACACCCAATTCTTTTTTTGTGTGGCTTAATTTTAAATGGTTCTTTTTTGACATAATTTTTTTTGCACACCTGTTTTACATAATACGTAATATACATGATTTAAAAAAGAACTATGTGTACTACAAAATGATATCTTCTTTTATAGGTATTTGACCACGAAGAAATATGTTTTTAACATTTTTTGTTATGATAGCAACATGGTTGAAAGCATGGCAGTTGAGGTCAATCAGAACAAAACTTTTGGAACACATATCGGCGGATTCTTGTGTTGTTTTTTACAAAGTTCCAGAAGATGTTGAAGGTTTGATTATTATTGATTACCACAATAAAATTTAAAACATTTTATTCCTTTTATATAATCTAAAATAAATCAGAAAAATAAAATTTGTTTATTTTGTTATTTATTTGTAAAAATATAGTGATATTTTTTTTTATAAATAGAATGTTCGAGGGCCTGTTCTTCTCTATGTGTGGCTCCAAAAGAAGCACATATATCAGAAATATTGGAAGTGAATGGAACAGCTTGTGCCTGTTCACTTCGCCCCACTCTGCGACTTTGCTTATCATCGTGGAGGGCGCCTCCTCTGTCACCGGCGCGCTTAGCTCTCTTGCCCAATGTGGGAAGGACATCTATGAAATTATTAGAATGCGGAAACCGTCCCGGGACTTCTACTGCGAGTGAATTGGAGGAAGTCAGTGTATTACTGGAATGTAATCTCGGCGGGGATTATTCCGAAGAGATAAATATATTACCTGTAAGTCTTCAAACCCATATCTCCCATTAACAAATATAATGGAAATATTTATGTAAATAGCATTGTCACATATTTTTTTTTATATTCTATAGTCAAATTGTAGATCGTCATTGTATTACCAACATTAAAAAATATATCACTTATAATAATAACCAGGGGTCCGTGGTTGACACCGAAAACATCCTCTTAAAACTGCAATTAAAATTACTTGACCCCCAGTGACACAGCTCAGTCTTAAATACTAAGTTACACTTTATTGTTGATTATGAATTCATAATATTCATAATCGCCTAACGGTTAAATTAATTTTTCACCTTCGTCATTAATCATCTAAACAATTTTATGGTTTCTTCTTTATGTTTCTTCTTTGTATACTTGTACGTTATACAGTTCTTGAATGTCAGTAATTTAACAGAATCGATTAAAAAAAAACAGGAATCAGAGAATTTATTTTATGTATGGAGCTAGTATCTAGAGCAGTGGTTCTCTTGTAAAATTTTACTGTGGCCGCATTATAAAGACCAGCATTCCTGTAATGTCTTGTGGCCACATCAAATTTTTGTTTTGAAATGTGATAAGAATTAAATTGGAAATTGATTTGTGTATTCTTGTAGCTTCTAAATCTTCTCGTCACATATAAATGCACAATAAACACTCGTATTTATTGTGCATTTATATGTGACTACTTTACTGAAGACTTAACTTTTGTGAAGACCTCCTGTAATAAAATACTGTTTTTTAAGTAATATAAAAAAATATTTATTCTCTCGAAATCAGGAAAGCGAACCTTGGAAAGTGTTAGCGTGGCGAGTAGCCGGTTCTCATCTGGCACTAGCTCTTCGTGGTGATATTCCCAGTCTGGCTTTGTTGGCGTCATCTTTCTTGAGCTACGAGGGACCACTTGAAAGACTGCAAAGTGAGATATTGATATTTCAAAGAAATATTTAATACTAATCCACATCTGTCATCATCAATAGTTAACGTTTTACTATATTACTTTTATTTATCCTAACGTGCCTCATGATTAAATTTAATTTCAGCTGTAACATTTGAGGGAGCCCCCATCCCTTTAACGGAACAAGAAAGTGTAACTGTTTCGAGAGCGACAGTTCACGGGTCTCCACGACACAGAGCTAGATTTATTTCCACATTAGAGAATATTACCAAGAATATACCTATCGAACCTTCACCAGTTGATCAAGCACCGAAACAAAATCAAACCAATCATACCAAAGAAATAAGCATAGTTATCCACAGTGATTCAATTGACAGTGTGACAAATGGTATGATTGAACCGAAACAAGAAGCAATTATAAACGTTCAAAATGTTACTAGCAGTGTCGAGGCTTCTAAACCGAAAAATGAGGGAAACGGGGATATCATGGAAGAAAAGAAAATAATTCCACTGTCCTCTAGAAAATCTGATTTGAAATTAGAGCTAAACAATAAATCAATGCCAGACAAGTCGCAACCGAAAACGGTGACTGTATCCAGTAAATCTAAAACGACCGTGTCTCACAAAAAAACAGTCACCAAGACAATGGGCAAAAAAGCCAGCTCCAGATCCTCTCTTCTCGATGAACCGATCGCAGCCGCTGAGAAATCAAACAGGGGCGGTGCGTCCTGTCCCAGTCTTCCGATCGTGAGGCCACCCAATGTTTTGGTCTACTCTGATAGTGCAGTCACTAGAGAGAATATTGCCAGATCGTTAAAAAGTGTACTAGATTCTGATAGGAAAGTATTTGTTTATATCTTCATATTTCCTATGCTATCTGCTCTTCATTTCAATCCTTAATGCCAGACAGCGGGGAATTATCAAAAGATAAGCCTCAAAGAAGCTTATATTGTATTTGCATGGAATCCTTTTATCTGAAAAACAGGACCTCCGAACTGTATTGCGAATTGCTTAATCCGTCCCTGAGGCCAGAGTTTCCCAAACATAGCTCACAACCCTCTTTCAGACAAAAAATAATCAGAGCCCTCCTGGAATCTAACCTAGAAAGTATTTATCAGTTGCAAAAAAAATACAGTGAAAATTTTGCATCATACAACATAGCATAAAAAGATCGCGTCATAAATGAGACTTCTCGAAACTTAAAATTATTAACATATTGTATACCAGGTCCGTGGGCGAGTGGTGAGTGTTGTTGGCTGTGATTGCTCAGCTCACAAGCTCGAATCCCAGTATGGACAGATTGTTCAATCGATTTATGTATTTCTGTTTGTACACATAGATGTTTGTGATGTCTAAAATTCTCTCCCATCACTTATCTGATCCTAAAGATAGGGCATATTGAGAGCAATTAGCTAACCACTAGTCCTGTCCTAGTCCTATCAAGGACTCTCTTCTAAAAAGAGAAGTTGAGTAGCTGAGTAACGAGCAGTTCTCATAGAATAACATCTGTTTTTTCGCCCGCTGTGGTCTAGTTGGTAAGAACTTGCTCTACCGACCAGGTGGGTCTGGGTTCGATTCCCGGTAAAGTCAACGTACTTGCGTATAATTATTTAAATAGATTTATTTCTTCACTAAATAAACTGTAGAACACTTCAATATTTTCAATGGATTCGTCGGTAACTTTGTGAAAGTTCATTTTTAATATAAAATCAAATTTGATAACTTTGTTCCACTTCTTGTGTTACAAAGTTATCAAATTCAATATTATAGTAAAACGCTTCTATTGTGAACTTGTTTCATCCCTAAATCAGTATTTAGCTCCAGTTATTAACCATGCAGTAAAACCATATTAAGTCTGCCCTTATATACGTGCGCCTTACGCCAAAAGGATTAATGTACTTATTTTGTGAACGTTCATATCTACAGATATGCAGTATATTGTACTGGCGATGAGAGTTCATTGGAAGCAGCCGGGCCTGGTGGATCAGCACTATTGGTTGCAGGCGGAGCTCTTCCTCCGCGAGCGTCCGCCGCTTTATTGAACGCGTTGCTCGGCGGGGCTCAAGTTTTATCTCTATGTTCAGATTTACTTCTGACTGTGTTACCATATTATCGCACCGCCGAGGTAAAATTAATATTATCATTTTAAAAAACATATTAATATTAACTACGTTCAAGCAAAGGTTTTAGAAGGTGTCAATATACATACTTATTGCTTTGTAACATAAAATATCATTGTGACTTGTTAAGCTGATAAGATTTCTCTCTGGAATTGTTTAATTCTAGTTATTATAGAACTGTGCTTTGGGCAATCTGACTCTCGCATGATATATTATATCATCAACCTGAAAAAAAATTCTATATTTTTCAGGTCCGGGAAAGAGAGCTTGTTAGTTTTTCATATGAAAAGTGGCGGTCTGTTAAATTACTTCATCATGTTTTCTGCTACCAAGCGTCACCGGCACGCCGACAGTTCTCAGCAGCTCCCACAACACAGTAAGCGCTAACCCAAAAATAGGCAATATTAAAAATAATATATCTATTACAAAATTACTTTGTAAAACTTATATTATTAGTCATTCCATTCAAGAGTAAAATTAACCCTTTGATGAGTATTTTTTTTATCTATAAGCTATTGTCATCAGGGACGTCCCGTAGTCATAGGCGAGTAGGCAGTTGCCTAGAGGCGACAAGTCCTAGGGAGTGGCAAATGTTCACAGAATACATTTTAAAATGGTTAAATATTTTTGACACACGAATTTGGAATATAATAAATATGATGCCCAATGTCTTTGATAAAAAAAAGGAAACATATTTTTTCAATGGTAATAATATTATGACCAATGGACTTAACTTTATTGCGATAATCTTCTATAAATTACCGATGGCGGCACTATAGGCAGCAGTTTTGGCATAAATTGATAAAGGCGAGGGAAATGACCTGGTTCATTAAAGCACTTAAAAGACGAATGTAAACAGTTTTTTTTTGATTAAGTAGATGAGTAGAGGATTCAAATTAGTTGGTTTTTGAAAACCGACAAGCCCTTATTCAAATGTTTAAGTGTGTATATGTATTCTTAGAATAATGAAAATACTGATACTTATACTATTATGGCTTTAAGCATTACTTAATTCTTATTTCGAAAAATAGTTAGGGTGCTAGTTTGAACTCTGAATAGCCTAGGAATGTCACTGATTGTCATTCTCATGTATTTAATTGAATTACTATTATTTCTTCGGATATGCATACTACACACATCTATCAGTGATTTTTGTCAGTCACTCTTTTTTATTATCTATTGCAATTTGTATAAAGGTTTATATTTGTGAAAGAATCAGTAACCATACAATCGTAAAATTCTATTTTGACGCTATTTCCTTCCTTGGATCAACGTTAGTAGGGTACCGCATGCCCGCAGATGAAAGCAAAAAAAATCTAGGCCGGAATTGGAAGTAATAGTTCCTAGATAATTATTCAAAAGTAATAATGATCGAGTATATTTACTCTTTTAACTATACATTTTAAGATTCAAAAAGAATATTCTTCCCAGATTGACCGTGTGACAGATTGATCTTTTTATATTTTTGTGTGTAGCAGTAGTAAAAATAATTAAGATATATGAAAAAACTTGATTTAGTGAAAAATAACTCGCTACTCAAAGGGTTAAACAATAAGAAATTCATATTTAAACTTAGCATTAAACGATATCTTATCCATTCCAGTCCTACAGAATACAAAGGTCATGGTAATCATGTTCTGCGTGTTGAAGTGTTAGCTGCTGAACAAACTTGGCACACTCCTTCCCTTCTCAGAGCAATCGATGATAATTCCGGAGGAACTGCTGTTTTCTCTCAGGTAACACCAGTGTAGTTGAGCGTATTTGATAATTTTATTATTAAATCACAATATACATTTTCAAGAATAATGATACGATTTCAATATTATTATTCTCAGGTTCATTTGGAATTGGACGCTCGTGAGTATTTGAGTTCTGACGGATCCGCTGCAGAAACAGCGAGGCTGGGAGTCCTCCGGAAACTGTTGAGCGCTCTCGGCCTCACCACGGCCGCCTCGCCTATCAACTCTACACTTAATACAGATACCCTGTACACTCCTGCCTACTTTCTCGGCACATACGAGGTATGTTATAATCTTTTTATTGGTTTTTACATATAAATTATAGGATCTAAATTTTAAGAGAAAAATATAATATTAAATGTTGAATGGACCCATTTCAAGATATTTTTTTTTGCGATAATGTAAACTCGTTTCATATTATATTTTTTATGAAAAATTTTAAAATTGACATATTGGACTATAATATAAAATTTTCTCGTGTGGAGAATACTGTCACGCCATTACATTATTAATTGACTTTTTTCTGTTATATATAGTATTTTAGATATAGCAATACTGTTGTATTAACCTTATAAGATATAGTGATATGAATACAATGTTTTTACTATTTACAGCTTATGAACACTCCCGTTGTTAGTTTTAGTACATATCGCTTCACAAAATTACAGGAGGACTCCATTTGTTTCCCTGCATTTAAGACTTTTTTTATTATTATGTCATATTTTAGTTACGTAGACGTAGGCTTATACTTTACATTCCATTGTTAATTCACATTCTATAGAAAATAACCTAATACACTGCCCACACAAAAGAATATACACATCTCACAAAATATAACCGACTTCTGACATTTTTCATATAAATGTATTTGTTTTGATTTGCTTACAAGTTTTGCCGACCGAATGGTATATGTTCATTTTAACGGGTGTAGTAGGTTTTCGATAGTTACACTGATTAATTCTCTGTTTTACAATTTTTCATATTCAAATCACCACCGCTTATATCAAAATGCGTAGGACACAAATGGCAATTCTGTTTTCTGTTTAGATGTTATATATCCAATGAAAACATTTACAAACCTCACAAGAATGAAATATGTTTTATCATTTGCAATATGAGAGAGTAAAATATAATAACTATTATTTTTATTCTGACTGATTTTATAAAACAATTATTGATCAATTCGTTCAATAATTGTTATCTCATCATCTGTGTCCTGCTTATGCGGCTTACTTAAAAGTACATATATAAAATTTAAAATATTTCCTGTCATGATGAATGCATTTATATTGAACGTTTTGTTATGTTTGTGTTGTTTGCACCGTAAGGAGTCAAAGAAATAGGTACTGTTACACTTTATCCTGCATTATTTACTGAATAGATAGTGTTTATTATATTTCTTTTATCAAAATCCTATCTTTTGTTTAATTGGAATTCTCGTTTTCATTTTGCAGATACGGTAGTACCTCACTAAGTCCCGTTAAGGAACACATATAAGCAGATTTTGTCTTTAATAGATTCAGATTTACATTTTGCATTTTTTGCAAAATAATTCCCACTACGTTTTCATCATAAAAGCTTATAATATGAACCGTAAGATCTCATTTGATTGATTCAAAAATATCATGCATTCAGTATATACTATAAGTAAATCAAAGATAAAAAAGGTCAAAATAGCAAATGATTTAAAGTAAGGTACTACCGTAGTACTCTGCCATTTTAAGTGCAAAGGGGGAAGGGATAAATTTACGTAGAACTTTAACAAGAAATAGATTCAATTTCAATGTAAATTTGATTATAGTTATGTAGCTTAATATTGCCAAGATTTCTGACTTTTCAGGAACAAATAATATGAAAGTTTAAATATAAAATATAAAATAATTAAGAGAGCGTGTCAAGCAAGCCTGCCTAAAACGCACACTTCTTTTGCACTTGTTAGGGCGCTCTTTCAATACACTTTTTTCATTAAAGAAAAAAATATTCATTTTGACATTGTATCTTCTTTCAATACGTATTTCTTTTGAACACATTTTGCATTGCAAGTTATTAACTGCTTTGAAAAAATTATTTATTATTGAATACTCAACTGAATAAACGTATTACAAATAAATTATAAATATATGATTGTTGTTTACTTTACTATTGAACGAGATTAATACTTTATCTCTGTGAGGTTTTTTTTTATTCGCCTTGACAAACTAACACTAGAATCTTAACACATATGAGAAAATGTAATAAATATATCCCGAAAAACATTTTTGTTTAGTAGAAAATTGTACAATTTGGTTTTTAGAAAATCATCGCATGGTTGTATTCGTAGTGTAAAATAAATATTATCAATTTATTATTTTGATTGATGGAGTAGATTTTTTTATTATATTTTGTGAATATATTTATTGATAATAGTTTAGTTTTTTTTTTTAAACCAAATTCAATGTTTTATTATCATCAAAAAGCTTCTTTTGTCACAGTAAATATTTAACAAATAAATACTGACCGATACTACAATAGTTGACTTATATCGACTGATTTTTATTTCCATTTTCTATGTTTCATATCTCACACAATTTTTTTTGTGCTGCCGTATTCGGTTTTTAAAGATGGATTTTCTTTTATTTCATTGAAATGATACTCACGCTCCCGGGCTTTTTTTACACATAAAAATCATTTTCCGATTGACCTTTATTGTTTCTTCACCTCAAATCCAAAAGACTTAATACCAATATTGTCACTGTGGTTGAATTTAATAAAAGTTAGTTAGTAATAAATTTTCATACGCGATGTACAAACACATTCAAAAAATCCTTTCTCGTTCAACTCTTTGACTTATATGTATTATACACAATATTATAATGATATAATTGTTTCTCCTCCTTTCCTTCAAAACGAAAATTCATAAAATTGACACATCTCAATCAACAATTTCTCATTTAAAAAATTGTATTCATCTTTTCTCAAACGCACTAATTAAAGGCTAGTTAACCATCTCCATACGATATGGTCAGAATAATTACATTATGTTTTATCCGTTTTTAAAATTCCTAAGTGCTACAAGAATCTTTCGATTACGATTCAAGCACAAAATATTCACTCACTCTATGGGGGGCGATTGATTCAACTTATTTTTTTGATGATTAATATATTGTCCTTGTCATACCTTGTCATACGGAGATGCAAAGACTTTAAAATTCACCAAATGAACATTGTTTTCATATCGGCTATGACAATAATAAATCTTTCTTCTTTTCTCAAATGACACCATTTATATCAATATTAATGCATGTACAAAAAATCTTTCTAATAAACTTGTGCTAGAAATGAAGATTTTAAAATCAATAAATTCATATTATATTATGCTTTCTCTACGGTTCCTCACTCTTCAAATGTTGCCAGGTTTACTTTTAACAGATAACTAAAAAATAAATGATTATTACATTGTAATGATGCTTAAATGTCGTCACAATCGAGTCGATTGCTTTGTCTTTGATAAATACTATTCCTTACCAAACAATTCATCCAACGTACATTTCATTTTCATATTATATTTACTTTATAATCCTTCAACGATCAATGAATAAAATTAACGATTGTGTAAATTTGTGACGTGGTTGTAAGGCTGGTGATTGGGAGTGGTGGGAAAGGCGTTTCCCCAACGGACATTTCCCCGCGTGATGCGAACCCGCGGTAAGATCACTCACCTATATCCGAAGATTGATTATACACTCCTCTCTTTCTCTCTTTTACTTAGCATCCCGCTTCCCTGTTGTTTTTCTCTGTATATCTGTTCTGTTTATTCATTTTTTACTGTTGATTTTGTCTACGGCTGATCGGTGTGGCATTTATATTGCCGTGCTCTATCTGTGCTTTTGATAAGAAATATTGAATTTGACTGATTTTTTTTCTGTAACTTTTTAAATTCTTAATGGCAGTCAGCTATGCGTTTCAATTGTCAGATACCTGATTAATAAGGGAAGCAAATGTTACGGCAACAACAAAGAAACTGTGCATACCACATGTGCATGTTCATGGCATACTTTATTTGTCAGGATTACAAATTTTATATTTATTTTTTTATCAAATCTTTTTTTTGATTATCTCTGGTCCCAATAGTTTTTGAATACACGATGCAAGGATAAAAAAATGAGTTTATTTTTCTAATAACACTAAATATATTAACCTGTAGTGGCCGTTTCATTTGAAAAAAGTATGGAGTATTTTCCTTGTCATCATAATATTTACGTTTGTATTTTACTAAACACATCAGATATCTTCCTTGAAGTTCTGGTATATGAACAATATGATTTTATGTCAAGATAATCAATTTGATCTTTATTTTATTGTAATAAAATAATATAATCAGATGAAAGTCATGAATTATGTTTGGATTTGATAATTTGCATGTTTTTTTTTTTAAATATTGGCTACTGAACATAATATAATCATTTTTTTAAATTTCGTGAAACATGTATTTAGGCCGCTACGTAAACTAATGTATCAGATCAATATAAATATTTTTTAATATGCATGTCAACAAAACAAATTGAGTTTTACCAAACTACTAAACCAAATTGGGATCAATAAATATTATCACGTAAACATTTTGTGTATAAATTAAGTTATTTTTCATCCCATAAAATGGTGAAATCATTGTATTTATTCAAAGTGAAACGTATGAATCTATAGGAGCAGGGAAACTAAATATGAAAATGAAAAAGAAACCTTTCAGTTAATATAAAATTTCTTTGGATCAAATAATAAGTTACGTATGTCTGAAAGAGAAAATTGTAAAAAGTAACTGCGTCACATACTGTGATCGAACTGTTTCATCCTTTACAGCAGGGTTTCTCAAACCTTTTTTGCAATGGAACACTTCGCGAATCCGGAAATTTTAACGGAACACTTTTTTAGTATGAGTAATTTTCATAATAGTAAAAATAAAATAAAAGTATGTACTTAATTAAACAATTATTTTTGAAACATATCACATACAAATATGAGTAAATAAAGCTCTTGATGACTCTTGAGTTTCTGAATTGCAAACCTTATTGATATCAGGCACAATATTGATGAGTCGTATTCTTATATCTGGTGTGGCATTGAGTATGTTCCTAAACTTTATCTTTGTTGCTACATAATAAGGAAATCCTGCTTCGCATAAATGAATATGTCGTTGAAAATGGAAGTAAAATAAAATATCTTATTTTAGAACATTGGGAGACTCTTCCGAAAAACTTGCCATTCGAAAAGCAAAATCATCTAACGGTTGATATTTTTTATTTTTGTTTAAAAATCTGAATCACTTGAGATTAGCTGTCACGTAAAATGGATTTCGAATCCAGGAATCATTTTTATCGGTTTTACTATTTAGATTCCGTGGAATATCAGTGTTCGCAGAACACAGTTTGGGAGACCCTACTTTACAGTATGCTTGGTGTGTTTTATTGATAATAGTGATTTACTCATTTTTGTGTCTACTTACAAGTCGCAAAATCACAAATTTCAATCAAAGTTTTTTAATCTCCCAATAGTATATTTGCTTATTTTTGGCTCACTTTTAATTATGGTTCATGTATTTTCAATTCTTCTTTTGGACTGCTGTTTTGGAATTTTCAAAGTAGGTCTTATTTTGTTTAATTTAAGATTTCGACTGAAGGTGCTTGGTGGAATTTCAATATTAAATTTGAATCGTTCAAACTATGTACATTCTCACAAATTTTGTCACTAACGACCCGGGTTTCGCCTTTCGGCATCTTCAGGCATTCAAGTGCACGGATGAACTTGAACTGACGCTTAGCAAATAAAAGTTTCGTGCTTATATAAGATACAAATGCATCACCGAGTCCAAAGCCATTGCTGGCGAAAAGGATGAGCTCATGGGAATTCCAACAGATTTGTGTAGTGAGCAGTTTCAAGAATTATATAATCTGTTTGTCGGCAAAGGTTTTATGATTATATGATTTTATGGTTATATAGGGTATAGAAGAGGAGATGTGGGAAAATTTGTTATTTCGTTTAAAATCGGAAGACTTTGCAACTGTGCTTTATTGATTTCTAAAATTTCTTGGAAAAATTTCTTGAACATTCGAGTTTTAGAACATATGGCAGCCTTTAGATTGAAAAAAGACACGTCTACTTTTGCTAATCACTTAATTTCGGAAGGACACGTGTTCAATCAGGAACAAGGGATAAAAATGTTACACCCAAATACGGACAGTCATAAGCTCTTTTTCCAAGAAATTTTAGAAATCAATAAAGCACAGTTGCAAAGTCTTCCGATTTTAAACGAAATAACAAATTTTCCCACATCTCCTCTTCTATACCCTATATAACCATAAAATCGTATAATCATAAAACCTTTGCCGACAAACAGATTATATAATTCTTGAAACTGCTCACTACACAAATCTGTTGGAATTCCCATGAGCTCATCCTTTTCGCCAGCAATGGCTTTGGACTCGGTGATGCATTTGTATCTTATATAAGCACGAAACTTTTATTTGCTAAGCGTCAGTTCAAGTTCATCCGTGCACTTGAATGCCTGAAGATGCCGAAAGGCGAAACCCGGGTCGTTAGTGACAAAATTTGTGAGAATGTACATAGTTTGAACGATTCAAATTTATTTTGTTTAGTTGGAATTTGGTGTATTTTTTTAAATTTTACTTCTTTACACTTCACTAAGCCGTCACAAATGGTTGTGGCTATTAGTATAGTGGCTATTTATTTCTATAATCTAAAGTCGTGGTCATCCCTGATTTAAAACTAGGAAAATTTATACCTATATCATAAAAAAAGTTGCCAAATGTTGTAGGATTTTTAAAAAATAGCAACAATTTCTGGAAAAACTTTCCTGAAACAAAGAACTCTTGAGCCTTTATCACCTATGGGAATATGCAGTTTGTATTTGTCTTAGATTATACTAAATTAATTCTCAATTACTGTGACTGGTTTCATGAAGTATTTCGTATTCACCTCAAAATTTATTACATGAAAAAATTATTCATCTCCTGTAGATTAAATTGCCCGTAGAATTCTTTTAAGCACATAGATTTTAGAGCACTAGTCTTTAGTACAGTGAGAAGTTTATAGTATTTTTTTGGTTTACTGTAGAAATTAGATGGAATAATTTCTGCCAACATTATTACATGTTTATTATGAAGAAGTAATCAATACAATTTCGCTTTTTGTTTTTAATTTATTGTGTTTGCACATAGTTCCACCTCAGTATAAGAGTCCTCACAATCAACATGAAAATTGGTAAAAGGTGCATGGCTTTAGTACATATTATCTTTTTTATAATGTTATATGTAAAATAAGAAAACGGTTCTCATATGAATACTAAAGAATACTTTTTATTTAAATGAAAATCAATTTAATTAATATTGCATTCTTGGATAGACTTCAATAAAAAAATCTCTACAGTTGCATAAATATTTTTTTTAACACCATCAATATATTCTAGGTTTACTATCATAAAGCCATACATGCAAAAAAAATTGATCCTTGAGATAAATTATGTTTAAATAATTACAGATACTGATATCTCAATAATATTGTTTTCCTCGCTTTACAAGGTTCTTAAGATACGTTGTACTATTTGATAAATTTATGTATACAAAATCTGGTAAATAATTTGATAGTATAATATTTGTCTTTTTGTATTTACGCCTCTGTAACTGTTGTAAAGTTGTGCCAACTGGATAAATTGTCATTAGAGACCCTTGTTTTTAACATCTTGTGATAGATGCTTAAATTCACAATACAGTAAATCCCCCATTTACACTAAAGTCGGGACCGTGTAATTTGGAGAAGTGTAATTGGGGGAGTGAATCTCATACAAAATTAGGGATTTTGTTTTTTCCGCGAAAAATGCAAAACTAAAATTTCCCTTAGTTTTGCAAAAACAAAAATATGGGCGAAATATTTAGTTACTAAGTGATAAAATGCAAAGCGCGCACAAAATCCAACACAGACGGCTATGCGTGTATAGCCTGCCACGTGTTGAATACACAGACGCTAGCCAACATTTGACTGTATGCACCGCACAGATGGCCGTCTCGTAACAACGACAATAGAATGCGACCGTTCAATTGGGGGATTTGCGGCGAATATTTCAAGCCAGCGCGTAATTCGGAGTAGTGTAATTGGGGGTTCCACTGTAAATGTTAATTTACAGTTACCATAAAAAAAAATTAATCAATACATTTTGTCTGTGGTTATGTTCTACAGCGCTATGGTCACATTATTATGCTGTTAACCGTTTATGTGTCGCCCGATCAAAATTCTTTTCATCTAGTTAAAGTTTTCTTTGGTATATACCTAAATGCGGCTTAAAACATCATGGGCCGTACCAATGTTAATATTCAGATGTCCCACTAATCTTAAAGAATCATCTGCCAAAACATGTTCAATGCTTTGTTTGAAGAAATTCAAATTTTATTCTGGAATATTTTTCCGTATTTTCTCTATTGTTTTTGAATTGTATGTAAATAAAATATAAATTTTATTATATTATATAACTAAATGATGTTAAAATGTTTTGAAATTGACAATTATTTGAAATTAAAATCTAATAAAAATAGACGCTAAAATCAAACATTTTGAATGTAATAAAATGCCAAAATTGTTAAAAATAGGGGTCTCTCGTTATCGTCAACTTTAAAACTGTCAGAAAACAAATTATTGTGTATTCAATTTCATTTGCTGCAATTTTCATATACCTACTTCAATCATTTAACCACTTCTATTATTAAAAAGTGATACGCATACCTCTTGGGCTTAAATATACTACCGGTGTTTAACCTCTTCGCTACCCATCTCACTGCATAGTCGTCACCAAATGTTGGACCCCTCCTTAAAATCTTAATTGCATAAATTATATGCATCACAGTATATATCCGGTATATAAATGAATATTCTCATACTACACTTATTTTATTTTTGAGTCATCATTGCCAATTAAATTCTTGAAATATTGGTGAGGAAATAAATGCCACTGGGTAGATAAAGGGTTAGTTACATTTGATGAATACAATTTTCGAATTAAAGAATTTAAGAAGTATTCTTTAATTACACACGTGTATTATATATGTTATTTTTCATTAGATCATTTACTGAGTCAGCAAATAAAAAAAACATAATCTCGATGAAGCTGAAAACATCTACATCTTGCAATGAATTCAATTTTGTAATATTTGCATGAAATAACTATATTTTTGTTAGTTAGACTAACTTATTAGAAATTCGTTAAAATCTCTTGAATTTTTTTATTTATGATTGGCTCTTGAATTTTAGCGCAAGCTGGAAGTGGCAGAGTCGGTAGCCGTTGGTCGCCTGCAACTGATTCAACCCAAGGAAAAACCCCCGGCGGCCACTGAAACCCTCACACCACTTCTACTTCACGCTTGCCCTGATCAATTTTCGACGCTAGACTATTTCCAAGTAGGCCAACCAAATTTTACATCTTGGTAACATTTATATATTTGTACCCATCACGCACCTCTTTGAGGCTATAACCTTTTTCAGGTTTTCTTTTAATGGTAAATGATAAATAATTTTCTGTGATTGAAAATGCTTGTATTGTTTAAATTTGAATAGTTTTTTATAGTGTATATATTCTATATGTTTTGTCATTTGCAAGTCGGTTTCACCTTTCGCCATCTTCAGGCATTCAAGTGCAGAGATAAACTCGAACTGACACTATTTTTGGCAATCTGGATTAATTTTATTTTTTAGTTAATATTAATGACATTCAATCTTTATTGAGAAAGTAAATGAATCATTATAATTTATTTTTGACATGATTTATATTATTGTTTATTTTGAGTTGCTATGCCAACAACCCCTCAACTATTGTTGTATTATATGTTGGTACAGTAAAACCCCCATTTATGCGATCTTCGGGACCGTATAATCGGGGATAGTGTAATTGGGGGTGTGAATCTCATACAAAATTAGGGATTTGGGGTTTTCCGCGGAAAATGCAAAACTAAGATTTCTCTTCATTTTTGCAAAAAAAAAAATTGACGAAATATTTGGTGACTAAGTGACAAAATGCAAAGCGCGCGAAAAATCCCGCATACGTCAGACGCCAGCTATGTGTTGAATACACAGACGCTAGTCAACATTTGACTGTATGCGAAGTTTTGCGGCGTGGTCAATCTTTTGCACTTTCAGGTAAATACATATTACTAAAAACTTTTTGCTTTATCTATAACATCAAATTAATTTTAAATCTTTAAAAAACTTTACTGACTACGCGATTTATTATTATATTAAAATATTTTTTCAGTCATGCAAAAAAACGGAATTAAAATAAAAAGAAAACGCATTTCTATCGAAGAAAAATATACCATTTTAGAAAAACTTAGCAGAGACGTAAGAGCTTACATTATTTCCAAAGAATTTTATATAAATGAATCTACAATTCGATCGATTAAAAGAAATGAATGTAAAATAAGACAGTGGGTGTCTATCGGTTCATCTGAAAATATGGATAGAAGATTGTAATAAAAGATATATTCCTCTTAGTGTCCGAATTATAAAACACAAAGCATTAAAAATATATGCATATTTGAAACAAGGAGAGACTGATGATTCAAATTTAGCTTTTGAAAATCATTTCGAATTAAAGCAAGTAATGGCTGGTTTAACCGATTTTTCAATCTATTTTCCCTGCGCAGCATTAAAATGAGCGGCGAACGTGCATCTGCCGATGACGAAGGTGCAGACAAATTTACACATAAATTATTGATGATGAAGGCTACACACCCGACCAAGTATTCAATGCTGACGAAACAAGCCATGATTAGAAAAAAAATGCCAGAACGCACATTTATTTCCAAAACCGTTAAATCTACACCTGGATTCAAAGTTGCCAAAGACAGAATAACTGTTCTCTTTTGCAGTAATGCATCGGGCAGTTATATAACGAAACCAATGGTTGTCAGTCATTTTTTAAGCCCACGAGCAATGAAAGGAATCGATAAGTCTAATTTGCCCGTTTACTGGAGGGAAAATAAAAAAGCGTGGATTACGGGAATTTGATTTCGCGATTGGTTTTTTAACTGCTTTGTTCCAGAAATGGAAAAATTCCCTTTTAGAAAAAATATTGCTTTCAAAATATTATTACTTATTGATAATGCTCCTGGCCATTCTACGGATCTTTAAAATCCATCATTGGAACCGAATATTTTCTGACAGTGAATGATGTATGCTTATTTGTATTTTTTTATTTTAATCCTAAATTAAGTACTCGATATAATTCGATGTATGTACTATTTCAATAAAATTACGCTAGATTATTACATAAAGATAGTGTAAAATATAAATAAAATAAAACAAGTTAAAAAAAAAATCATATGTATTTCTTTTCTCGCGGCGCACATATGTCATTGTATAAATAAAACCAAAAAAAGTTTTCAAAATCAGTTGCAGTTTTTCACCATGAGTAAATAGTATGCACATAACATTAAATTCTCTGATTTAAATTTCCATTAGAAAATATAGATTAGAGTTGAGCTCCCCTGCTGCAGCCGCCCAGGCGGACAGCAGCAACGAACGTAGCAATGGAATGCGACCGTACAATTGGGGGATTTGCGGCGAATATTTCTAGCCAGCGCATAATTCGGGGTAGTGTAATTGGGGGTTCCACTGTATTCCACTTAAAAAAATTGTTTTGTTATGGTGACATCACAGATGTCTCATAAAATAACTTAACGGCATGCATACTGAAATATGCCTGATATAATGATGGTCCTCGTTGTTCTTATTATGTATGAATCTACCTCCAATCATGACAGTGATCTCCAAAACCAAATCCAAAAAACGACAGTCCTCAATTGGACTGTTATAAGGCACAGCTGTTATGAACAGACAAAGTGATGATATATTAATTTAATAATTATCATTTTCAGGAGCTGCGCACAAATCATCTCGGTAGGTTGGTAATTTATTCTGAAGTCCTTTCCAGTACGCAAGAAATATTGAATGAGCAGTCACGAGCTCACGGTCTCGTTGTAATAGCTGATCGCCAAACTAAGGTAAATGTGTCAGCCATTCAGCTTATAAAAATTTCACCGTGTTCGATTGTTACAAATATTATTTACATCTCGATAATCATGCATCCGTTTCCTAAATTTTTTAAAATTCTGAACATAATATGATTTTTGGGAGCATTTTCATACATTCTTTTTTTTAATAGGGGCTCGGTCGCGGTGGAAATGTTTGGCTCAGTCCTGCCGGCTGTCTCATGTTCTCAGTCGAGATTCAAACATCTCTGTCCGAGGGACACATCGCATCGAGAGCTTCCTTGGTGCAGCATATGGTCGCCGTTGCCATAGTTTCTGCAATCAGGGATATGCCCGGATGCAAAGACCTAGATCTTAGGTTGGTAATTTATAAAGAAATATCGTCTTAGAATTATTACAAATTAAATATTGCAGTACATTTTTTTAACAGCTTGATTTTTTGTTTTTTATTACAGAATAAAGTGGCCCAATGATATATTCTATAGTAGATCTGTCAAATTAGGCGGTCTTCTCCTGAATACTAGTGTTACCGGAGACCAAATGGTTTTTAACATCGGTAAGTATTTTTTTCACTTGTACTGTGTGACATGAAAGAAATTGAGTTAAATATTTGAACATTCAACGTTTAATTTAAATATGATCTGCTATCAATTTTGTAATTTTTAGGTATCGGTATAAATTTAAATAACGCAGCCCCTACGAATTGCTTAAACGAAGTAGTAAAATTGTACAACAGTCAATTGCCAGCAATGCAGCGTGAGAAACTGCTCGCTATCATCCTGAATCGCTTGGAAGAAATTTATGATGCGATTCAAACGACTGGGAATTTCACAGAGCTTTACGATCTCTACTACAAATATTGGTTACACACGTAAGTAAAAAATAGCACAAGGTGCAAAATTACATGTGAACAGTACCAAACAAAGATAATTATTGACTAATATAATTTATGGATAACTGGGTTGACCGGCAGCACATTCATGAAACCCCAATATTTAACATACGTGTATGATTTTTTTTGCAGTGACGAAGAAGTTGCAATAATTCAAGAAGGTGTCAATGCTAATGAACCGCTCAGCTGCCAAATAGTTGGACTAGACGAGAGCGGTTATCTTGTGGCTACCGGCCCCAACGGAGACATCACTCTCAGACCTGATGGAAACACTTTTGATATGATGAGGGGACTCATTGCGCCCAAGCCTTCTACTTGAACATATTAAGACACATTTAAAAAGAAACAAAACACATTGTCAAGGTAGCAATCACTACATTTTACATATTAACAGTTGTATTGTATTAAGTTTCGTTTTAATATTTGGATGTGAATGATAAGATTTGAACATTATTATGTTACTATAATAGTTACGTTGGAATTGATCAAACACGACTAGCAGCCGGTTGCTACCTTGAAAATGAATGTTAATGAAACAATAATTTATAGCTCTGAGTTATAAAACATGCCTTCTTTAGGTAGAGCGAGAGATCATTAGATAGTCTGTAAGGGTTTTAAATGCGTTAGTAATACAATTTACAAGCCAGTAACACTGCATTCCTTCATTGTTTTAATATTGTATAGAGGAATATTCCAGTACACCGTAATGTGAGTTCATATTTTAAATAATTTATGTTAAGGGAATAGTCGAAATGATTCAACGCCACAACGATACCATTTCCATTATACACCTACATGAATTACAGAGGAACCCTGATTTGTTTTCCCACATTTATTATTTATTGACCTAACTTTACTTTAGTGACTTTTCTTGACATGACAATTGTGTAACTTTTCTCCAGTGAATATATGTAATTCATACTTAAATCATATATGCTCACAGACAGACACTCATGTGCTGAGTTAAAATTACATCCATTCACCTTTACAGAAAGCGCCGACGTACATGTACGTCCATACTTCTCTAATAGTGAATGTAGATTAATAATTAGTTAACTAATAATTCTTTCACATTTTCAGTACAATACATGCAGTTATTTATTATTTCAAGTAATCTAAGCACAGTTATGAACTTATTTGGTACAAACTTGTGAACAAAAATGATGCTGTTTCTTTCATTGTTTTAACTAAACAATAATTTTTTCAGTTCGACTGGGAGAAGAAACTAGTAAAAGTTGACTGCATTTTATACATTTAATTCAATTTTACGTTTTCAAAAGACAACTACAAATCGATTCAAAATATTATTTAAAATTCAACCAAACATGTCATTATTTTCCAACTAACACAGTTGTTTCAAACATAGGCAAGCATTTTGAAAGATAACTCGACAATATAATAGAAATAATAGAAATAATAAAACAATATGTATTCAATACTAAAACGTCCATGTATCACATTTTAGTTAGGTACTGTCTTGAGCAATAGAAATTTGTATTTTTTTTGTTTTTTTAATTTTAACTGGTAATTTCTCCAAACCATGTTTGAAAACTCGACTCTGTTTTGATCAAGTATTATTTTTAACTTAATTACTGTACTTAATTTGTTGGAATATAATTTCTCTTCTCACATTGACAATTTTATTGATTTTTCCTGTATATTTCCAGTAATTACTTGTGGTGATTGTTCATTTCTCATCTTCGTAGAATTCTAGTCAATTAAATTTTATTTATTTTATTACCCTAAAAATGCTTATTTCTTCTAATATAGTTAATTATATTGCCAGTTTTCAATAATTGAAGCTAGTGAATGCACTAAAAGTTCCTTAAATTTATTTCTTACTTATTTATATTTCAATTTTGATACTCATAGGCTTATAATATTTTTAGTTGTATATTTTCAAATTTTTTATGTATATGTTAAAACACCTACTTTCAAAAATGCGAATTCCATAATAAATATTTTTTGAATGCAAATTAACTATAAGGATAAAACAATAGTTAGATTTCTAATGTAAAAGATTTATCTAGACTTTCTGTACTACTTTTTCAAGTAAAAATAAAAGTAACCTGTGCAAATATTCTGCCAACGGTTCTGCCACACCAAATCTTTAACCCTCCAGAGACGAGAGCTTTTTTCTGATAAAAAAAATATTTTCTAAGCCATATTGAAGTCACGGATAACTTTTATTCCTATCCAAAATTTAAAAAAAAAAAACGCAAAGTCGTTGTATAGAAACCCCGCATGACTATATAGTCATGCTCATCTTTTTATTACCGTGTAATATTGAGTACGGACAGTAGTAAGGACAAAAGTGACCGTATGGGCTTGCAAACATTCGGGGTTGAAATATAGCTAAACGTGATTTTTTTAAAAATATTTACAATTTGACCTCTTTAGATCAACATAATTTCAAAACAAATATATTAGCAAAATAACTGTAAATAATTTGATGTTTTTATAAAAAAATAACCAACAGTTTCAAAAAGTTAATTAAAAAAAACGGAAATTCAAAAAATCACATGTGCTTTTGGAGACCGTTCCTGTTCCTACGGCTGATGGCTAACTGTAGTCCGTACCCTTCTTAACCAAATATGAGCAAAAGCGACGATATTCAGGTAGAAAAAGTATGAATAGTGGGATCAATAGACAACGGTGTTTTGTGTGACCATATGGTGACGCTCGTCCTTGGAGGGTTAAACAAAGATTTATAAAATGTCTTTCAGATGTTAACTCTTTACAGATGAAAATATGCTCTAAAATGCATTTATAAAAATTATAATATGTGATAGAAACCTTCTGTATTTAAATTATTTGCTATTAAACCATCTTGGATCAGACTGATTTGAGTAATTCTCCCCTTTCATTTTCCGTCTTTGGACGTTCCCTGAGAATGTGATCAGTATCCACTAATTTATTGCCACTTTTAGAATCCATGCAGTCAACTGACCAAAGTTTTTCGCTTTTACTAAATAAACTACGCATATTTGCATACATGTAGTAGTTTTTTAATCTGCTCTCCCGAAGCCTGAGTAAAGAATTTTAAGAACTGGTGTCGCCTCGAATATTTTCTGTCAGGGATTTCCTCCCCTTAAGCAGTAGACCAGTTCTGAGTCGCGTCAGACAATCAACTTTCAACCGTTGCTATTAGCTACAAAAAGCAGTCAAAATAAAATATCATTTTTTATGATTCGAGGTGTTTCAAAAAACACTGAAAATATTACGAAGAGCACAAACCCCATAAATACCTAATCAAAGAACATTATTAAAAATGTTTCTTATAATGTTATATTGGGTGCCAATGAAGCATTGGTTAGGAGTGAAACTTGAGCAGTTACTTCAAGTGCAAAGAGTTAAAACCTAAGTAATCACTAGCAAAATGATTTATTTATTCCATTTATAAAATGCATTTAATCAATCAAATTAATACCATTTACATTCTCACGTTAAGTTTAACTCTAAATATTAGTCAATTTTAATATAATGTTGTACTTTCTGATGTATAAACAGTGTTAAAAATAATCACTAGTTTAAATATTATACATTTAATTCCTATACAATTTCTATAGGTAAATATAATTTTGTATTCAGTCCATTAATGTTCTTACCTAATATGAAGCGAATTTATATTAAAAATGTAAAAAAAAATACTATTTTATTTAGCCAAATAATAATACGCCGCAGATAGTTAGACATTTTATTTATAATATACTCTCCACAATAATTGTACATGAGTCATGTTGTACCTAACACAACTGTTTGAGGTTTGATTCTATATATGAAACATTCAAAATATATTTATCTAATGGCTGCCATAATCTCATTATATGCTTACTCCCTCCTGTTGTATCTATGTAATAATCATTTTATTTTATGTAATAAAATCTGATTTCCAATATTGGCACTTGAAAGATCTGTATAAGAATATTATTTCTATATTCAGTTATAATTTCGTATATCAATCCAGGTGCCAATTTAACACTGAGATTTTATGTGCAACCATCGTATGTCCATCGTTTTTTCTATCTATCATTTCTTTTTATCTATGAGCTTGGAAAAGTTTTGAAATGATTTTAAATACCCACAAAATTAATCTACTTTTTTATAGCTATCGACACTAACATATTCAATGAATAATTATTCCATTTTTGTTTTGCACCGTGAGATAATAACCGAAATACCTACCTAACAAAAGATGTGATCTCTTGTGTCAAAACTTTTTTTATTACACATTGTTAACAAGTTACAAAAACAATTCGGAAAGAAATATTGACAGGCTCTTACCATGTGGATATTATATCCGAAACTAATCTCACTATAACTTTTTGCAAACATGTCGGAGACAAACACTTTTATACTGTATTGAAATACTCTGTCATGCCAATCCTGTGTCATCAAAACATGCATTTTGGTTTTATAGAAATATATTCACGTGGCGGATGATGTGTTTGTACAAGAAATTTATTTAACACAAGTGAACTGGTTTGTTCAAAATAAATGTCTTTATTTCGCAAATTGAAAAATCGAAAACATTAGGAGCTAAGGCTGCTGATATGATAAAATTACTTGTTTTTAACTGACCAATACCTCTATCAGTTTCTAATGTTTTGCACCTGTAAAATTTGAGTGGGGTTGAGGCTTTGCAAGAAAAAATACTAAACATGATTAATGTGTGCATACTGCCACACACATTGACATTGTTAATCGATACTCTTCAATATGTGGGTTTTATAGATTGCAATCAAATTTATTTGTAGCACTTCTTGGGTGTCATATTTTCTGGTGTAGCTTAATATAATGTAAATTTTCAACAATACAGGAGATAGATCAAAATACAAAAGAGAATCAAATGGAATGTGAATCTAATTAATAAGAGAAGAAAATAATAATATTAGTGAGCCGGAAAAGATTCTACTCGTAATAAATAAATATCTTGTAGAATATAACAATCTGTTTCATAGATTACTGCGGTGGGTTAGTGAATTACTTCTTTATTCACTGTGAAAAAAATGCAAGACAAATTGGCACTAATGTATCTTGTTGATTAAATAATAAACATAAATGTGATAAAACATGTTACTTAGTATTGAAGTAATCTATGGAATCATCACACACTGAACATATTTCAAATGGAAAACAGTGCCATTGTTAGAATTCTACCATATAACTGCCAACACCCATTTTAGAGGATTTTATTGTTTCGATAAGTATACTGACGAGCTTTTATATTAAATATTGATATGCCATCTTAATATTTTCTTGTTACCCAATTTGTTTTGTTTATTAATGTTAACTATTTTTATTTTTCTTAATAATTTGATCACTTCAAATAAGATAGTTTATAAAAAATATATATGTGTATTTAAAGTGTCCCTTAATTAAATTAAATGGGATTAAAATTATTTACTGTTCAAATTAAACACTTGTTTCATTTTATCCTTTCAACGATAGCACAACTGAATAGTTGGTCACTGTATGCAAATTGTTTTTAGAAACACAACGCAAACAGGGTTCGAATCTCCCACAGCTAATTTTTATAAACTGTTCTGGATAGCAAATATTTTGTTTGATAACTCTGAAAGACATTACATTCTGTTAGCTTTAAAAGCATCAATTCTTCTCACTGTACATTAGATGAATCAAGAGTTTTCAATTTTTTTCATAAACTTATTATAATAGTTACTCTATAGCAGACATGCGCAACCTTTATCTACTAACTAGTAGATACCAGTAACTAGATAGACTAACTAGTGGGCCTCATAGAAAAAAATAATTTGAGCTATTTAAGCAAATTCAATCCGCTTTTACATGGGGATACATTACATGTAAAACATCCGTGTAAAAAAGATGAAGTGAATTAAGATAAATGAATGATAGGTTCCATTACATTATTTTGACTGTTATTTCGAAAACGTGAAAATAAAAAAACACGCAAAAAGAGGATTATGAGTACTTATTTATGTTTTATATATATGTAATTCAAATGTTAATGCGATCTTGGTCTTTGGTAATTTTTAAACTAATTATTTGTAATTTGACTTAATATTTGTAATATCAAGCCACACAACCAAATCAAAATTTTCACCAAGCCTATGTAACATAAGTTTCTACGAAAAGATTTATTTTGCTTCATTAACCCTCCAGAGACGAGAGCTTTTTTCCGATAAAAAAAATATTTTCTAAGCCATATTGAAGTCACGGATAACTTTCATTCCTATCCAAAATTTAAAAAAAAAAACGCAAAGTCGTTGTATAGAAACCCCGCATGACTATATGGTCATGCTCATCCTTTTATTACCGTGTAATATTGAGTACGGACAGTAGTAAGGACAAAAGTGACCGTATGGGCTCGCAAACATTCGGGGTCGAAATATAGCTAAACGTGATTTTTTTTTAAATATTTACAATTTGACCTCTTTAGATCAACATAATTTCAATACAAATATATTAGCAAAATAACTGTAAATAATTTGATGTTTTTATAAAAAAATAACCAACAGTTTCAAAAAGTAAATTAAAAAAAAACTGAAATTCAAAAATCATATGTGCTTTTGGAGGCCGTTCCTGTCCCCACGGCTGATGACTAACTGTAGTCCGTACCCTTCTTAACCAAATATGAGCGAAAGCAACGATATTCAGGTAGAAAAAGTATGAATAGTGGGATCAATAGACAACGGTGTTTTGTATGACCATATGGTGACGCTCGTCCTGGAGGGTTAAAGGAAAAGCTTGTTAACATTTTTTAAATGTTTTAGTATATTAATATTTTAACTCCATAGTTACGAGTCATGCTACTTTATGAAAACTGTATAGTGTGCTTAGAAAAATTATGATTGTGGCATAGATTAGGGGTACAGTGGTTTGACTTTGTCAGGATCTTAGATGTTGACTGCGGATTAACCAGACCCTTATTATGTCCAAAATAAAATAGTGACATTCAACCTGGCTTAGACATGAATCCATCTTTTCATCAGATGTATTCATTCGACTTTGAAGACCACTGCTGACAATCCACAAGTTGTACATAGACAAAGCAAATTCTGAATGTTTGTGAACTATTGCAAAGGCAGGCGCGAACAGTCCAAAATATTTATTTACCCTTTAAAACGCGTCTTTATTATTATATGTAATAAAGAATGGGGAGGCGCGAAGATATTTTTTCTTCAAAGGGAGGCGTAGTAACATGAAGGTTGGAAACCACTGGAATATATAATAGGCATGCGCAATCGCTCTCTCGATGTACCCTGTAATCGGAATAATTGGGAAACATTGCAGACATTCATGCCTTGATTGTTTTCATCTAGAGATTCAGGTAGGACAAAAGACAGTTTTAAACACTTGTCTGCACGACTTGCAAAATAGGGATGCCTTAATAAAATAAATAAGTATCCCATTTAAAATACATACTTTATTTATATAAAAATTGTAAAATTCTGTTTACACTCTGTAATTTTGAATAATAATAAGTAATATAAGGATAACACTAGATTAATTTTATTTTGTATTTCAATAAAATATTTTTAAAATGCACATCTTGGTAATGAGCCTGCTCTTCATAGTGTTTTCTTCAAATGTTTTCTGAAAATAAATAAAAAAAAAAAACAATTAGAACTGAAGTTTTCATACTAAAATGTTTTTCGTATTTCGCATAATTTATCAATGATCTTCATAATAATGTGTGATCTTAACGCGATTATCAAGCCTGCAAATTTTTTTTTTAAATCATGGCGTTGTGTCATGCTTACATTTTGAAGTTTTTCACCGAAATAATCCATGACCCTCTATAAGACACATTTACCCATTATATAATAATAAAACTACACAATGACACATTATAGTATGACCTTGGCTGTATCAAAGAAAATTTTGGATGCATGGTCAATACTTTTGAGACATTTCAAGATGCACATTTAAATGTTTCCGATTCTAAATAATTCACGTATTCTGAAGCACTTAACTCCACAAGCGTACAGCGTTTTAATTTGTTCAACATAGTGTAAAAATGATTTTGTTTCAAATAAGGTGTATAATTTTCCACTTACCTTATTTTAAATATATTCATTTCTTGCCAGTTTCCTAGAATAGGAACCCAAGCAGGCGAGAACTCCGCTTATACTTATAAATAAACCAAGACAGAGTGCCACGAAGTCGCCGAAATCAAAGCCCTGAGAAGCTTCAGCATATCCTACACTAAAAGTGCACATAATAAAGAATATCAAAGCAAACATTTCGGTATTATTATTTATTTTGCTTTAGTGTGAAAAATTATAAATATTATGACGTCTCGTGAAACTGACAGTGACAGACGGAAACGATCGAGTGCTACCAGAACGAATAAAATAACTCCTTTACAAATGTGAACATATTTCAGTACATTTATTTAATATTTTCAATATGTACGGTATTTTTTTTTTTTACTTCACTGCATATATTATGAAGTATTACCTTCTTGATAATTTTGATTTTCAAATAATGGGTAATTTTTTACCTTAAATTTAAGAAAATTTGTGTAAAAGTAAACCATCAAATTACATCAGCTTAATAACATAAAATAATTCATAAGTAAACTGACTAACCAAATTTAGAAATAGAGATTTTTATGGCGGTCTTTTTATTTAATAAGACAAATCTTAGATTTATATCATCCGTATAAGTTTTTCCGAAAGCTCATTTCAGTAAAAGTAAATTTTATAAGGCGTATATTTTGTATGAATTTTCCTGCCGGGGCCTTTTTGTACACATTAAACTATCTTATGTTATGGGCTCAAGTGATGTTAAGCTAGTTTCTCACCAATTTATATACGAAAATCGCATTCGTGTACTTCTTTATTCTTTGAAAGTATGTGTGATATTGGAAATACATTTTTAAATGCTTTATTCTGCAAAATAAAATATATATTATGGAAAACTCTATTTAGTCAGCTGTCAATCTGTATCGTGATAAACGTCAAGTTCTCGAAAACTTTGACTAGAAACTGTCGGCCTGTGCTCAGTTGGCACCTGGAGTGTAGGAAACCCCCTATTAATTTATTGTGTGAAGTTATTTCTCGACTTGAATAAATTGAAGAAAGCTATGGAGCTTCCTCGAATATCACGAGCCTTAAGAGCCCATCTATCTCTAGCTCCTCGGAGACAACTTAAACCAGGGCAAGATGTTCTTAAGCATAGGCTTAATAAATCTAAGCAAGATTCCACGTAAGTTTACCAATAATATGTATTTTTAAATCGTTAACTAACACTGCTATTTCAATCAGAATATAAGTTTTTATTTATAATTCGTGTGCGTAAATGTTTATGATTTTTGCTAATAAGTAATTGACAATGAAGTTTTTTCATTCTAATACCCTTAAATATTTTATATAAAAAAAATAATTAAAAGGGGGTAAAGTTTGTTTCCACTTTGTTAAAATCATTTTATAGCTGTGTTGCATTAACAGTATAAAATTATATTTTTTTAACGATTCTAACATATTGCACAATATTTTGAAACTTTTCGCTAGATCTATAAAAAATAAATTAAATTTATTAAATTCATTTACTGTTTGGAATATTACATGTAAGAATTATTATTTTTACATATTATTTCATAATATTCATGATTGTTATGAAATGGTTTGCTGTTTCAAGATAACTTTATCTTTCTGCCAAATTTAAAGGTAATATACCTGATAGCATACTAAGCAGTGGTGTGCTGCTAAAATTTTATTAACCGGCTCGCACCTTGGTCGCAGTGTGACTGGTTTTTTTTTTAGCTCTTCCGCGAATTTGCAAATTCAATATCACAAATATTTACGGATATACTAATAACCTTGACAGGCTTAGGAACTGGCTCCCCGAACTGAGATTATTTTAGGTACCGGCTTGGCGGAGCCGGTGCGAACCCATAACAGCACACTACTGATACTATGCATACTTTGGCTATTCAATTGTTTTGGTATTTTTCTAAAAAAATCCGGTATTCATTTGGTGCCCCCTATTTGCCAGTCCCTAGCCATGAACCCGCTTACAGATAACAAACATAATTTTGTCTCAAAACATATTACAAATAATTATCATAATAGTTACATTTTTCATTGTGAAATAGTATGAACACTTCTGTAATTCTAATAATTTAATCAATTTTCTGCTGTGTTTCTTATATATAAGTATTCTTGGCTCAAATTATGTTGATGCAACAACTTTGCATACCACCAAAATTTTCTCGAGGGCCACCGGTTGGTGAACGATGGTCTTCACCATCTGATAATTGAGTTGCTTTGTATTCTAGACTACATTTAAATATTCATATACAATGGTATTTTCTCCAATGTAAAATCACTTATTAATGAGTTGAACTTGCAACCACCCCACATATATAGCGATTATGACTTTTTATTATTTAGTGTTGGTTCCAACGAAGTCAGTTGACTCATGCGCACCCCTTTGAGTCCGATATTCCGTCATTAACTCCTACCACAATAATTTACAACGTAAAATCTGTTTACCATAAAATAAAATATATTAACTGCTTAAATTATCAAACAAGATTCAAAAATAAGCAATTTTCTTTTACACAGCAATGCTTAGTGTTACAAAAGTTACTAGTCATTAATTATTAATAATTGAATATTCTTATAGAGCTCTGCTTTGGAAAGACTTAAATAATCTCATTGCAAATGATGATGAGTGCGACAAAGGTGTACCAAAAATGTTGCAGCAGTTACGATTGCTTACACAAGACTTAGTTGGTCCGGAACAGCCTGCCGAAATCGTAGATGACACGGCAATATTCCTTTTGAGACTATTTCTCAATGAATCGATTGTTTTACTAAAGCATCTTGCGAAAATGAAGCAAATGTTTGGTCAGTTTCCCACATCTAAAGCCAATAAAGTCTGTGAGGTAAGTGTTTCTTCATTGGAGTTTTTAATACATACTATTTGTAGAGTTGGCACGGTTGCAATATTCTTAAATGATTTCAGATTGTCGTGGAAATATCAGAAAATATATCAGATAAATGCAAAGAGATTATTGAAAAAAATGCAATCGAATCTAGAGAATCTCCCAAAGAATGGGGGGAACATATTAAATGTAATTTATCATCAACGATTCCTTATACAAGAGATGCTTCCCTTTTGTCAGATCTGAGACCGAAACCTTCTACTTCTAGTAATGTCATCAAAAGTTTTACCATGAAGTATGATAAGGCAAAAGAAGAATTAAAAACGAGAAGCTTAGCCAATTCGAAACCCTCAAGTTCTGTACAAAACTATTCAACATACAGCTCCAGAAATGGCGATTCAGAGGTAAAAATAAATAACAAAATCTGTTTCTAACATACAACATAATAACAATTAGGTGATCATGAATATATTTTTTTTCTTCAAACATGTTCATTCCCAATGTGAAGCATATGGAATCCTAATTTATAATAAGCTATTTTATGAGAACAGGTTGTCATTCAGTTGTTCAACCTCTCTTGCGGAGAGGATAAGTAGTTAGCTTATCGCTCTCACTATACCCCGTCTTGTCTTAGAATTGGATGGATCGATGATAGGGGAACGTAAACATCACAGTCCTCCAAGGCTTTGAATGCAAATTCATAAATCGATTAAAAAAATCACTTTGTAAAATTGTCTAACTAGGATTCGAACCCATGGACACCGCAACAATACAATAAACCCCCGAAAGACCTCTCAGTTTCAGAGCTGACTATATCATTGATATAATATGCTACTGATATGCGATTTAGGGTTTGAATGGTCGTAAGAACAAATTCGAACGTGGTTTTTAAATCTACTGAAGATAACTCTGTAGCTCAAACTGTCACCTTGTATAATTTCAGCATGATAAAGTTTGGCTCGACAAAGAACTTGAGAAGTTTTATGCAACCGGTAATCCTTGTGGCGTATCGAGTGCCGAGTTTTTAGATTCAATTGTCACAATGCTGCAGTCTGCTAAATCCAATGACGAATTGCAAAATGAGTTGTTTGACCTTCTCGGCTTTGACCGATTTGAACTGATACAGACAATTCTTCAAAATAGAGCGAACATCGTTAGCAGTGCATCAAAGTCATCTGTAATAAATGGTAAATCATTCCTATCTTACCACATTAACTTTATATCCGTGATTTGCGCATTTGTCTTGCAATCAACTTCATACTATATTTATTTTAAAAACATCGAACGTGAACTAAAATTTTTAATCAAAAATTGGTTGAAATCTTATTAATTAAATTGCAAAGTTAGGATTCCTTGAAATGCTTCAAACCAGGTATTATCGTATGCCACATTACTAATAAAAAATATTTTAATGTTTTCAAATACTACCGTTGTTTTCCTTTAGCCCATATTTTTGGATGATCATTATTTTTTTTTCACCATTTCTAATAACTTTTTATGTATCAAGCAACCAGATTTCAAGATTATAATAGTAACTATATAGTAGTTTTAAGTGCTTTTAAATGGTTGCTAAGAATTTCTCGGACACGGTAACTCAATATTTGTTTCAAATAAAAAAATTTGCTTCTATGGTACATTGACTTTTGGAGTACACTTTCATTACTAACTCGTGTGTTCTTATATTAAATGTGACAAAATACATTATTCAAAATGTATCTCATTAACTTTCCAGATATCGACAAAAATCAGCCTCATTATTTATGTCAAGTGACAGTTCAATCCGAACACGAGAAACAACAATTGAAGCAGCTTCGTAAAGAAGTTAAAAAATCAGGAAAAAATATGAAAAACATGGATGAGGACGACGATGATTACAAATTCAATCCTGCCCAAATGAGGGCGAAGAGGTCTGATTCAACTCCTTATTTCAAATGACATTTAACCTGTTATAATTAAAGATAAGAGATACTATTGACAATTAAGAATGAGTGGTAAACGCCAATTTCATACATGGTGTCTTTTTATAAAATGTAACCGTAACTCGATGCATAGGTTATAGAAGTCTCCTTGTGCTGAAATTTTACGAAATTATTTCCCCCACCCAATGCCAATTCAGGCTCGACCCGGCCCAAAAACAACCCTTTTTTTATTCACAATAATAAATTATATATTATTCAACTTTTTGAAAAAAATGTAATAGTTCCTGGCACAACAAACTGTCAACCATTTAAAAACAATAGAAAACCGATAAAGATTTGATTGTTAGGATATTCATGGCGATAAGAAACAGATTATGTAATATATTAAGTGATTTGTCAAGAATATTATAGCCGCATAACTGACTAACTATCCGAAAATAATCAGAATATTTTTTTTTTACCCTGGTCCGGCTCAGGCCCGAATCTCGATCATTCATACATGCCTGAGCTCGGCCAACGAGCCGGGCCAAGTCTGGGCCCGTGCAGACCTCTTATAGGTTACCATGCAAGAGTTTTGGAGACTTTACGGTTTATTTTTTAGTTAAATAAAATTAAGATACATCAAACATTAATCATTATTTTTTAAATTAGGAATACTAAAAAATCAATAATAATTTATTTTAAACCACAGGCAAACAGCTTTAACAGCTCCCGTCAACAACCTTCTGATGATGCCTAGCACAAAATTGGAAAAACAAAGATCTTCACCGGCCAGGATTCAATACCCTAATGTGTATGATGCTCAGGTCGAAGCGAAGCAAACGGCAGGTATTATAAACATTTTTTTAAAGCGGTCTGAAATGAGCCATCAAATAATTCACTATAAAATATATCAGCAATATTTGTTAATGTATGTTAACATTTACCAAGAAAGCTCTAAATTTCGTTAGAAGTGGTTAATAAATTCAAGAAGAGAAGTTTAATATTCACTAAGAACAGCCAAGTCGAAAGAGTGTAGATCAATCATTAAAAGTTGTCCGTTCAGAGAATGCGTCACGAGAGTAATGTTGTCATACTACTTTACCTTTTGGGACTTTCACGAGATCCACAAAGTCTTTAATTGTAATCATCAATTATTTTTTGAGACTGTTGGACTTTTAATATAACCTCCTGCACATACTAACAATTTTTTTTAAACATTTGCGTTGCCCATTGAAATTATTCCCACAACATTACTAATAAAAACCAAAAAATTACGACACTCGTGAGCTAACTTTTGATAGCTACAAGCCCTAGATTAGCGGGCAAGTTATAATGGTAAAATCAATAGTAAGTTCATTCGCTTAGAAAGCTATAAATCATAACAAGGTAAAATAAATTTACTAAAAGTATTAATTAAAAATTGATTAAAACATGCATTTTACAATGTGGTGTTATTATTTCCTGAAACAGGGTTTATAGCTGACGCCAAAATGAGGCTGCCGGAAGGAGTTGAAAGAACTGATAATAAGATGTTTGAAGAAGTTGTTATACCGTTGAGTGATCCACCGCCTGTTGATGTTGGAAGAGACTTGGTGGCTATTTCGTCATTAGATGAGGTAATCATGCTTACGAGACTTAAACCTTCTGTATATTAGATATGTATTGTCAATGTTTTACAGGCTACCGAATCATCCGAAACCTTCATCATCATTGAATACGATCCGTTGTAGATCCAGGTTACCCCCAATTTGATTTTTATTTACACAAATCATCACTATACATTCATTGCCAACTGAGAACTTCAAAATCTAGCTAAATTAAATGAGATAATATTCAATGTGCTTGTCTGCATTTGTTACAGATTGGACGGATGGCATTTGAAGGTACAAAATTTCTTAATAGAATTCAGTCAGTTGTATATCCCACGGCTTACAATACCAATGAAAATTTATTGATCTGTGCACCAACTGGGGCGGGAAAAACAAATGTCGCCATGTTGACGGTTGTACATCAAATTCGACAGCACATAGAAAATGATGTCATCAAGAGGGACAAATTCAAAGTATGCTTGATTTTATGTCATCAAATATAAAAATAAATAAATTGTCTTATAACCTGTTCCACTTGTACTGTTAGAATTTTTAACATATTATTCTGATTTATCCATGAAACTTAAACCTAACCCAATTAATTAATGATTCAACAGCATTTTGCTTTTTTAATATAAAAACTTGCTTAGCTACTCGCCTAACTCAAACCCGTAACATTAAAAATTGTAGGACAATTACGCCTGAGGTGTAAAGTTAGTAAAATTTTACATTGAAAATGAATTTCAACTATCACTCATCGAAATTATCAATAATAACAAAATATCTGTTTTAAAAATTATAATATAAAGGCAGAAAGTTTTAGTCTCATTGAAACATATAAATTGCTAGTACAAAGTTGTCTGAATGAAGAAAAAAAAAGATTTATTTATTTTAGATCGTATATATTGCTCCTATGAAGGCGTTGGCTGCTGAAATGACAGCCAGTTTCAGTAAGAAACTCGGTTGTCTCGGTATTGTTGTAAAAGAATTGACTGGAGATATGCAACTGACCAAATCTGAAATTCATCAGACTCAAATGCTGGTAACCACTCCAGAAAAGTGGGACGTTGTCACTAGAAAAGGCACAGGTATTTTGAGATGATTTATTCTATTCTTTCATTTTGACATGTCCATTTTGTAATGTCTTACAATTCTTATTCACTCGTTAATAATGGAGAATGCAAAATCTGTTTTGTCAGCCAACTTTGCCTAGTGGCGAGGGATGCGAACGGAAGTCCACTCTATTCAATTAGTTATACTGTTTATATCGCTTCAAAATTTTCTATTATTATAATACATAATTTACTTACGGCTTTAATTTAAGACAGTATGGTGTTTCTGTAACATGTATTGTTTTTATCAGGTGACATTGCTCTCACGTCATTGGTACGTCTTTTAATTATTGACGAAGTACATCTACTGCACGGAGAACGAGGTCCGGTTATCGAAACTCTCGTTGCCAGAACTCTTCGCTTGGTGGAATCATCGCAGAGTATGATCCGTATCGTAGGACTTTCCGCCACCTTGCCTAACTATATTGATGTTGCCACGTAAATACACAAAATGATTACAAACTTCAAATTATTATCACACTATACTTGAATGCCCCTTGTAGAATACTAGTATTTAACTATGTTTAGTTAAAATTTTCTGTAATCTTCTAAAATTGTAATTTTTTGTTAGCTCCAATCTGTTAGACCTCGAAAGTCTAATCTATGTACTAAATCACATAACATAGCACCCATTGCCAATACAAACATTCTGTTTATACCAATTTCAATATAAATATATTTGTTTTCAGTTTTCTACGAGTCAATCCTAACATTGGACTATTTTTTTTTGATTCTCGCTTTCGCCCGGTACCACTCTCCCAAACATTTATCGGAGTTAAAGCATCTAAACCGATGCAACAGGTGATTGATATTTTTAAAATACTCATTTCAGAACAGGCAGTGGAGTCATAATCAATATTTATGACATTTGAAATGTAGAGTTGTGAGAAATCAACTGTGACTCGCTTTTTATTATTTGTGACACTAAAAATGCAGTGATTACTGCCAAAGACAGAGTGATGAAACAAATGACTTGCATTCGTTTTGATTACACAGGGTTACGATCAGTGAGAATGATTCAGATAGGGCAAGTCACATGTTCATTAGGGAGTCAATGCTAGATTTTTTCCGGATTTCAAATAATTCCAGAGTTAATGGGTTTTTAAAGACTCCACAGAAATATTTTGCATAGTTGAATTTAATTGGATCAATACAAACCTTGATTGCTATTTTTACAGATGGCTGACATGGATTCAATTTGCTATGACAAAGTAGTTGATATGGTACAGAAGGGCCACCAAGTGATGGTGTTTGTCCACGCTCGTAATGCGACAAACCGCACCGCTCTTGTGTTAAAAGAAATGGCCCAAAATAAAGGGCAGATCAATTTATTCGAGCCGGAAGATTGCGTCGGCTTAATCGCCGCCAAAAGATCTGTCGCCAAGGGAAAGAACAGACAGCTGGCTGAACTCTTCCCTTACGGTTTTGCCTGTCATCATGCTGGTATGCTGAGAACTGACAGGTAACTTCAAGTGATGTCATGAAATTTTGATAATCAGCAGTTAGCTTTTGAAAATTTCATTTTTATCACATACTTTTCCCCTACCTGATTATGATTTAACTTTTTTTAGAAACCTTGTTGAAAAATGCTTTTCTGATGGTTATATTAAAGTGCTCGTGTGCACATCAACATTGGCGTGGGGTGTCAACTTACCGGCGCATGCTGTCATTATCAGGGTAAACATAATGTTTTTAATTCTGCGTAAGCCTAATCATCATCAGAGTTCCACTGTTCAAGCCTAAAAAAATCTAAATGCTTGTCATACTTCATTTATTTTCTCAGGAACAAAATTCTTAATTGTCCTTGTTTTTTTTGGACAAATAAATAAACCTGTATATGATATAAAAAGAGTGGATCCTCAGTTTTTGTATGATGTTAAATCCAGGAGTTTATTTGTTGAAGAATAGTCTACAAATTTAATCTAACTCTGGAAAAAGATTTCAACAATGATTTTGTGAGCAAGTTGATTAAACATTCAGGCTCGCCAACTTGAAATCGATTTTCAGTCCCAGGGAAGTAACAGATCTTTTTTACAGAGACGGCGACAAAGTCAATATTAATATTATGTTTTATTAATATTGAAATTTCGTTTTTTTCAGTTACATTGAATAACAATGTGCACAGCTTGAACACATTTATTAAAAGATGAATGGGTTGTTTTGTTTTCAATAAAATATTTGGTGACATTATAGCACTGGTTATCAAGTATTTTTCTATTTAAAAACATCACCGAGACCGCTTAACCGGTAACTCCGGCCGTTGACTTATAGGCGTTCAAAAAAAACGTTAAATTTTTCAATTGTTACATTTTTTGAATCAAATCAAATATGATAAAAAATATTCCAACTCAAATTTTTATCTATTCTTTGAATAATCAAGTTATTTTTAAAAAAAGTGTTAACTATTGCTCTTATAAAGGGAAGATGTGAGTGGGAGTGGTTTTTGATCTGCATGCATAGCACGTCATCCGGGCTTGAAAGGTTAATAAAATATTATGACGAGAAATGCAGAGGAATTAAATAAATCATATAATAAAAACATCGAAATTTCTCCAATGTTTATGGTACGATTTGAATGGATTCTGCTATAATTTTTAGGGAACTGAAATTTATGATGCAAAACATGGTTCTTTTATAAACCTCGGAATTCTCGACGTACTACAAATCTTTGGACGAGCCGGTCGACCGCAGTTTGACAAGTCGGGAACCGGTATTATCATCACGGCTCACGACAAACTGTCTCATTACTTGTCGTTGCTGACCAATCAATTTCCCATTGAAAGTAATTTCATCAACTGCCTTGCTGATAATCTCAACGCTGAGGTAAATAATTTTATTTATCACCTAATACTCCAAGTTTTTATTCGTTATACTATAATTGATTTAGCATAAAAATGGGTTTATTGAAATTTATATTAATTCAACAGGTTACTCTTGGAACTATTACAAACGTTGAAGAAGCCATTGAATGGCTCAGTTACACTTACCTGTTTGTGAGAATGAAGAAAAATCCTCAAGTAAGCTAGCATTTTTTTTAATAATCTACAATCTATATCATTATAAAATGTATATATTTCAATCAACAGTTGATTCTATCACATAAGTCGGGGGTTACCAAACAGGTTTAACCTTTTTAATGCCAATTAACTTTGGGGGGTCAGACAAAAATGGAATCCTATTAAAAAAAATTATATGTAAAATATTTATTTTAAAAATCAGAATTCATATCTAGATTATAATTATAAATCTTAAAATCTAATTGGTTTGGAGATTACAAATCCATTGGAGAAACAAAGTTATCAATTTTGATTGTATATCTGCAGAACCGTTTTTAAATCCATGACATAGAAATATTAAATAGATGTGTGTTAGCTTTTTATATTTTACATTTTTTATTACTAAGCCACATTCATTTTATGTAGGTTTACGGAATTCACTACATTGAGGTCCAAGAAGATGCCAGACTTGAGAAAAAACGAAGAGAATACATCCGATCGGCAGCCATGGCACTGGATAAAGCCTGCATGATTCGGTACAATGAAAGAACTGGTGATCTCAGTATAACTGGTGCGCACATCTTATTCTCTCACATGTCTTCGATTTATCAAAGAATAAACTCAGCATTAGCTGTAGATGAATTTTGTTATAATAAAATATTCTAATGCTTTTGTTTTCTTTATTCACCTTTTAAATATTAGATAAAATTTATGCTTTGTTTCTATTTTATAAATGCTTTATTTAATCAATGCTATAAATAAACATTTTAAAGAAACTCAATTCGTTGACTGATCTCATAGTTCGTGGGCTTAAAGTCAAACAACAATTTTTTAACAGTTTTATAATGAATAACCCAATTGCCAATAATTTAAAACATTTCACATATAAATTAGCAATTGTTGCATTTATTACCTATTATTTATTTCAGATCTTGGAAGGACGGCGAGTTATTTTTATATAAAATACGATACTGTAGAGGTATTCAATGAAATGATGAAGCCCGTCATGGGTGATGGTGATATTCTTTCAATGGTATCACATGCTCAGGAATTCACGCAGCTAAAGGTGTGTATATAAATACTTTAATAAAACTGAGACATTCCATTTCTCGGCTATTTCATATTATCAATATTTCAATTTGATTTTCAGGTCAGAGACGATGAACTGACGGAGTTAGATGAATTAACTTCTGACAATTGTGAAGTGAATGTGGTCGGTGGAACGGAAAATCTACACGGCAAAGTTAATATTTTAATTCAGACGTATCTATCCAGAGGCAATGTGAAATCCTTCTCTCTAATTTCTGATCTGTCATATATTACACAGGTAATTTACATTTATTATTCGATTATTATTGAGCATTCAAATGATATTATCATGTCAGCATCAAGGAGTGGCTAATATTAAGGAACCGCATGGAGGCTAGACCTCACCGGATTATCTGTAATTAATATTTTTACAGTAAGTTGATTAGGATACTGTCATAGTATGTAGGCTAGTAAAGTCCTGGAATCAACTAACTGCATTGCTATTTTCTATAAAAGTGATGTCTTATTGAAATCGTTTGGTGTGTTGCACATCTAAACCGAAGTATTTTACTACACAGTAAGTTATGTGTTTTTTTGTTGTATTATTTGATATTTTTTTTTATATCGACTGATAATTTGACTAATGCCCATCAAAGTTGAGGTTTCTTCTAAAACATAGCTTCTTAACATTTCCCCTATGGTGGTAAAAACCTAATACGTATATTTTAAAAAAAACATGTTTTTCGCTTGGTTCCTAAAGGGCTAGCAACGTATCGGAAGTACTTTTTAGCACCGTAAGGGAAGTGTTAAATGAATCTGCCATGCTCATGACACTGAAGATTGAATGTATTAACTTGATAATAAATATAAAAATACAACCTTATCAAATATCTCTATTTATTCTACATTATTACTTCTCAATTGGAATCTGAACGAACGGCAGTTTAAAAGCATATTATGTTTGATGAGATTATTCATTATTGGTACAGCAAGGATATATTATAATTCTTTATTCTTTGATTTTCAGAACGCTGTCAGAATCACCAGAGCTTTGTTTGAAATTGTGCTCAGAAAGAATAACCCAATTATGGCTGGAAGATTCCTAATATTGGCCAAGATGTTAGAATTACAACAGTGGGATTCGGAGAGTCCGATGAGGCAATTCAGAGGGCTGCCTTTCGGTATAATTGAAAAGATAGAGAACAGGAAATTAAGCGTTGAACAATTACGAGAAATGGGAACTAGGGAATTAAGTAAGATCTTTTATTTTTGACAATAATTTTCATTTCATTCAACAATAAGCACTAAAAAATATTAATTATTACTTAGGCGATCTTCTGCGCAATCCCAAAATGGCACAAGAGGTTAAGCAGCACGCAGATGAGTTCCCATTGGTTGAAATGGAAGCGACTTTGCATCCAATCACTAGAACTGTACTAAAAATAAAGTTACAAATTATGGCGAATTTCAGGTACAGCAATAGAATTTTTAGAACTTTTAACTAAGAGTTTCGTTTGTTTCTCCATTACTACTAATAATGTCTTCTTGAACATAACAATGTCTTCTACTGAAGGAAAAATACAGAATATTTACACTGGAACATGTCACTGTTATTTCCATATTTTGACAAGTGTATAAATAAGATTTTAACAATATTATTATTCAACTCTCATTATAGTATTGTGGAATTAGTACAAAAATAAAACACTTTTTTGTATTAATTCCACATAATGGTATCCACTGAGAATTGACAGTGAACACCTTAAAATTGACCTAGATTAATATTTTCGTGGATTTCAAAGCATTCAATTTACTCCTAGATCATTTAGTAGTCAACTTACTGTAACATTTTCTCAAATTCCGACACATATGAAAATAATAATCCTGCATAGGTTAAATCAAATCATGTGAGGCAGCAAAAGTTATGGATGGTTAAAACAGATGAATAATATTTGATGATGTATCAATATCTATCTTGCATCCATATCTAACAAACCTCTATTGAGATGACTGTTTGTCATTCGATCAATAAAACATCTTATAATTGAGTCGTATACATAGTATCAAAAGTATAACTCTCCCATACATGATGTATGGAACAGTTCTGCTTTTGACACCATACGACTCAATTAATATTTATAATTTAGCTTCTTTAATCTTGTATTTTTATCCAGGTGGAATGATAAAATTCACGGGAAAACTGCTGAAGCATTTTGGATATGGGTAGAAGATCCGGAGAGTAATTTCATGTATCATTCAGAATATTTTCTTCTGACTCGGAAACAGGTTAGAATACAGTTTATATATTTTTTCAGACGGCAGATGTAGTATGCCGCCTGTGTGGTCGAGTGGTCAACGTTGTTGGCTTCGGCTACGGAGGGCCCGGGTTCAAATCCCGGTACGGACAGTTTTATAAATTGATTTTTCAATCGATGTATGAATTTCTGTTCAAAGGCATGGATGTATGTGATATCTTGAATTTCCCTCTCTCACCCATCCTATCCTATGAACGGGGCGTATCGAGAGCGATTAGCTTACCACTAATCCTGTCTTAGCCCTATCCTTCTATCCCTACTCTCTTCGGAAAAAGAGAGGTCGAGCAACTGAGTAACAAGCAGTTCTCGTAGAAACACTTCTGTTGAGATAAACTCCATTAGGAGTCCATATGCTCCACATTGAGAGCGGACATGGTTTAAAAAAAAAAAAAAGATGTATTATCAAAGAACTGAAAGATCTTTTTAAAAGTTAAATTTGTACATAACATTATTCTTAGGACAATTTGCTTCTATGCTTTGCTAAAAAGAAAGTTAATTCAATTGACTTTTGTAAATTTGTTAATATCCAACTAAATTAATTTCAACAGATGGCTTATAATAATTATTTCCTCTATTTCATAGGTATTCTCCCATGAAGCTCAAGAACTTGTGATCACCATACCATTAGTGGAACCGCTTCCGCCGCAATATTACATCAGGGCTACATCGGACAGGTAAGTTTATAATCTATTTACGCAACTAACCCTATAGTGCTGATCTATCGGCATCCCAGAACTGTTTAACCTTTTTACACTGAGTATAAGAAATAAGTCCATTAAAAGCCTCTCAGAATTGGTTCTGAAATTTTGAATACTAAGTAAACATGACAAATCTATGTTGCTGCTATTTATATGATATAATATATCAAAATTCGCGCTTACTAGCAATCTATTGATTGGTACTGTGTGATTTTTTAACAGTCTCGCACGCCAATAGATTTGCCACTTTTCTTAAATTTCACAAATACATATTCAACAATTGCTTTTATCCTTCACTAATATATACTATTTTCCCATTCATTCTTAGATGGCTAGGTGCGCAGACATATCTCCCGTTAAGTTTCCAACACCTGATTCTACCAGAAAGCCATCCTCCGCATACAGGTAAAATACTGATTTATTTTTTTCAGTTAGTTATATAACTTAATCAATATAACATCCTATAAAAAAACATTGCGTTTAACCATTTTTCAGATTTGCTAGAGCTGCAACCTCTCCCTGTGTCAGCTCTCAACAATCCAACGTTTGAAAGCCTTTACAACTTTACACATTTTAACCCCATACAAGGTCAAATATTCCATTGCCTCTACCATACTGATAACAATGTCCTTTTGGGTGCACCCACCGGCTCTGGAAAAACAATTGCAGCTGAGATTGCCATGTTTCGAGTTTTCAACCAATATCCCAAATGCAAGGTTGGTTTTTTTGACATAAGTTTACCTCAAGAAATGCTCGTTGCTTAGTTACTCAACCTCATTCTTTCTAAGAGAGCATGCATAGAACTAGCTAGTGGTTAACTACTCGCTCTTGCTACCCTCCATTTTTAGCATCGGCTAGGTGGTGGGAGGGAATTCTAGACATCGCAAATCCATACCTTTGAACAGAAATTTATGAATCGATTGGGAAACCGATTGTATTGGGATTCGAACCCGTGATCTGTAGCCGAAACCAGATTTTACATTTAGCAATCCTTAGCAACACAGACTCTTTAAACTATTTGAAATATTATGAAAAAATGAAAATTCTCATTAGCAATATCCCCCAAATTTAAATTCTTTAAAAATCTTTTCTACCACAACTGTTTCATTTCATAATATAATGATCACGGTGAAATGTTTTTAGGTTGTCTACATTGCACCATTAAAAGCTCTGGTAAGGGAAAGAATCAATGATTGGAAAGTCCGACTAGAAAGAAAAATTGGCAAAAGAGTTGTAGAACTCACAGGTAACGTATATCATATTATTATATTCTTCTTCTTTCTTTGGCTATGTCTGTTCCCTATGTGGAGCATATGGCCGCCACGCGGCACCTCCATGTTTCCCTGTCTCCCGCCAATTGCTTTGCTTCCTCCCATGACATGCCAGCATCCCTCAGTTCCGCCGAGTACATCCTATGGGTAGTACCCGACGGACGTCCGGGACGCCACAATCCCACTGGTCGAAAGAACAGCACGTGACCCAGCCAGTTCCAACGTCTCTCCATAACCACTGACGTGACGGGACGCTCTCTTGTACGCTCCATTATCTGACGCAAGCATCTGTTCTTGAAACTCAGTATACGGTTTTTCTGAGTCTTCGTCAGGTGCCATGATTCGCAACCGTAAAGCAGTACCGGCAGAATGCAAGCGTTGAATAAGTGGCATTTGGTTTTAATCGAGTACAGTTGTGTGTCCCAGATAGTCCGCATTGAGTTGAATGTGGCTCCAGCCATTCCTAAAAGAATGGCGAGCTCTTTTTTTGTACTATTATATTATTATATACAGTGGAAATAAATTATAAAAATGCACTTGTTATGTTTTACCTAATAACAATATAGACCTGATCACTTTTATCCCGCTTATATGATAACACATTTAAATTTCGAAAATCTAAACAACTTTCAATAGAGACTGGAAAAAACAATTTATATAAAAATGACAAATTAGCCGAAACACTATTTTACAGAAGTATTTTAAACTTTGCTCATTTCATGTGGTACGTCATATATTTATTCCACTTGTTGTCTTTTTCATAGGCGACGTCACTCCTGACATGCGAGCAATCAAAGAATCACATGTTATTGTAACTACTCCTGAGAAGTGGGACGGAATCAGCAGATCTTGGCAAACGAGGAATTATGTAAAAGACGTTGCTCTTATTGTTATTGACGAAATACATTTACTCGGTGAAGACAGAGGACCTGTTCTAGAAGTTATAGTATCAAGGTGAATAATCTATTCTTAGTAATATTTTTGCAACTAAATTTCTCATATTACAATATTTCTTCATCTTGTAATCTTATTGCTTTTTCTTGGTGACAGCAATCAAAAAAGTGTTTGCTGTTTTAATGCCATATTTTTTTTACAGAACAAATTTTATTGCATCACATACATCAAGAACTTTGAGAATCGTCGGGCTGTCAACAGCTTTAGCAAATGCAAAAGATTTAGCAAACTGGTTGGGCATCGGAGCTATGGGACTTTACAATTTTAGGCCGTCGGTTAGGCCAGTTCCTCTGGAGGTGAGTTACATTTGCATAATAAGCCCTTGCATCTTCCTCATTTTTCTCACCAACACATGTCTACTGTCACAGTAGAGTATATAGACTCACGTAAGAATGCTTCAACATTAGATATATATCTCGTTGCCATTTTTTGCCTGAATCACCTTTTTTGATAACTTTAAATACATACGATAAAATTACAGCCTTTAATAGCCAAGGCGCTAAATATTTTTTATTGTTATTATTAAATATGAATCTTTTACTAAGTGATTTATTTTTATGAATTAGGTTCATATATCTGGGCATGCGGGAAGACATTACTGTCCGCGGATGCTCTCAATGAACAAGCCTACCTTCCAGGCCATCCGACAGCATTCCCCGGCGTCGCCTGCACTAGTTTTCGTCTCTAGTAGGAGACAAACAAGGTAAATTAAAAACGATGGACTTATGACCATAGTGTTGGAGCGAGCTAGGTGTAGAAGCTCGAAGCAGTGGAGTGATAGAGCTTTATCTGGACCGGGAGTGATTATTAACGAGAAGAGACAGATGATAATTTTCTCTCCGTTATTTTATTTTATACAATCGATGATAACGATAAATAATAGAGCTTATTTGAAATATGTGTACATATAATATACAAGTTTTTATAACTTTTTGCTCTGAGAAATTCAAAATGTGTTCTATACAAATTCTCCACTTAAAACTAGGGATTCTGAAGTCTCAGGTTTTTCAAAGTCCCGGGACTCGAGACGTGATAAAGTCAAAGTCCCGGGACTTGGGACTTTTATTTCTATATTTATAAATTTAATAAAATTAAATATTTTTATGTATGTACTAAAAAGGGATGATAATGGTACATGTATTGAAAAAATATCAATGAATTGGGTAAAATTATGACCGTTACTTCACAAAACACAATACAGCTTTTATACCTTTTTTGTCTTATTGAGACATTGGTAACTTTGTGCAATAGTGAAAAACATTTGTAAATAAAACAACATCAGGTATGAACATTTAATTTTAATATTTTGTAATTTCTTTTTGCAACAGTTATATTTTTATACGATTATTAATCGGTTTAAACAAATTTCTAATAATATTAGGTGGACCCGAAAGTATTCGCGTATTTTTTTTAAAAACTTCAATTTTATTTATTTCAAAAAATTTACAAGTAAATTATAAAACATAAGCTCCATCAATATTCAACACATCTTCCCATCGTTTTGGCAGATCTTCGATCCCTTTCGTAATTCGTAATGAATTATCCCCCTCATATCCCACCATATGCATAAAAGGACCTTTTTTATGGTCAATCCCGGCTTAGGCGTTGGAACTGGGGTTTCTTTCCGAAAAAGCCATTGTTTTTTTGCGTCGTTTATTATCGTAAACGACCCATTTCTCGTCACCAGTTACAACGCTATTCAAGAAGGGACTATTTTTTTGTCTTGTAAGCAAGGAGAGGCACGTGTTGCGTCGCTCGTTCTTGTTGGCTTCGGTCAAGGCGTGCGGTACCCATACACCCATCCTATTCGTTTTACCGATGAGTTTTAAATGTGTTTGTACAGTGGTCCATGGGGATCTGAGTCTCAGCGACAATTCCTCGATTGTTTGTCGTGGATCCGACTCGATTAGAGATTTCAGCGCCTCATTGTCAAAATTTGAAGGCCTTCCGCATCTCGGCTCGTCAATTAAACTTCTGTTGCCCGATTTAAATTTTTGAAACCAATATTGACATCTGCGAGCTGTAACCACTTCACCATAAAGATCTTTGAGCGTTTTAGTAGTTTTTGTGGCATTCCAACCCAAATCAAAAAAAACCAGCATACAATGCCGGATGTGAACTTCGCTAGTTTCGGGTCTGGACATCTTACCCTTAACAATAAAAAAAAAATTTATGCACGAAAATAATGTTAAACCATAGTTCTACAAAAAAAAAAAACTTACACAGATGTTGCCGTCACCGTGTCCAGACACGAACTGAGGTAAACATATGGTCTCAAAAATACGCGAATACTTTCGGGTCCCCCTAATATAAATCGAGATATCTTTCTCCCAATTTTTTAAAATGTTTTCTTTCAATTAAACTTTTTTTTGCGCAGCTTAAGCCTGTAAAATTTTCCGTGGCGCCAAAAGTATGTGTTAATTTTAAAAAATACATTTTTGAACACATTTATTTATTAATTATGAAAATATAAAATTAATTCAATAATGTGATGAACTCTTTCAAGATGCCTCGATAATCCAGTTGTATTTGACCATTTGCATGTGATTTGTTTTGGACAACGGGTGTTTTTTTAGTGTTTTTTTTTGTAATGTTTTCATACTTCAGATTGATTTATTTCCATTATGGGCTAAAATAATAATATAAAATGAAACGATACCACTTATTTAATTCGAGATATGTGAAATTAATAACAGCCTTTGAGAAATTTACTGGAAATGTTGATATGTACATTCTGTTAGCCACACGTCAGAGACCGGATACAAAAAATAAGTACGATCTTGCTCAAAGTCAGGAAACAAACTGATCCTTCGTGTATTCCTTTCGATTTTTTCAACGAATCTATTAGCCCAGGCTGAACTGTTGTTAATAAAAACATTTACAATCGCTATGATATATGGCACTATTTTCCAGAAATAGCTGTGCGTTCCATTATTTCTTAGAATTATGTGCGGTTATCTCATGATATAACAATAGTTGTGCGAACACGTGCCTAACTGTTTTTTTTTATATCTGCATGTCTGTACCCATCATAAAAATCATTCGTTTTTCTTGGAGCTACCCTCTTATACCTGCTTTCATTCAATACACATCAGTCCTTTTGAGGGTTTCTTAACCAGAATTGTTTTTTCAAAATTAAAATGCATAATTTATTAGCACATTTTAATTCACAGTCTTGATTCCCGGGACATGAGACAACAAAGTCCCGGGACTTAAGACAGCGAAAAACCACAAAAGTCCCGGGATGTCTCGACACAGAATCCCTACTTAAAACTATAAACATATACTGTCTATCATAGACCATACTACAGATTCAATCAAAAAGCCATATAATCCATTTAACAAATCTAGCTATTTCAACTATACAATTGATGATAAACTTTTTTTATTGATTGTATTTGATTAGCTCTTAAATTACAGGTTGGACTGTTTGGTTCTGAGCTGGTAAACGAATCACAGGAAGACCCGTTGGACTGAGTTTTGGTCCTGTTATTGTTAACTCTATCATATCATTACTGCAATTATTGTTTTTATTTTAACATTGCATTATACATTACAATAGATATTCATGCAGTAGAGGTGTGTTACATTGGTTTTTTAAATACATGAACTTACTATGATGGCGAAGAGGGCCACAGCACTTTACCCACCAACAGGTAGTCTTTGTTACTGTTATATGTAACATTTGCAGATTAACATTAACTCTTTGACCGCGGTTGACTGCTATAGCAGCCCAATCTGAACCAATTTGGATCCGAGCCGCGGTCAAAAGGTTAAGAGAATGTGTCATTATTACAGATTAACAGCACTCGATTTAATATCATATCTGGCGGGTGAAGATAATCCAAAGCAATTCCTTCACATGGATGAACCGGAGATGGAGCAGATTCTTACAAATATTAAAGAAACAAATTTGAAACTTACCTTAGCCTTCGGTATCGGCATTCATCATGCCGGTCTTCAAGACCGAGATAGAAAAACTGTTGAAGAACTCTTCGTCAATCAGAAAATTCAGGTAGATATATTGCTTGTTAAGCATTACTTTAAGCGGGCTCTGTTAATAACTAACTGGTATGTACAGCGGGCGAAAATTAGCGGCAGGTGAAAAAAAAATCAAATTTGCAATAATCGCTCTTTCTTCCAAACCAGTGGTTATTTTTTAATGAAATTTTGAATGCATACTTATTACATGTAGCTGCTTACTTCTGCATTTGTTTTTCAACAAATAATTTAAAATTTAATCTTCACCTGAATATTCAGATAAATTATCGGCGAATATTTCGTCATCACTTTCGTAATTTTCTGTAGCCATTTTTTACAGTTTAAAAATATGTAAATAAAACATAAACGAAATATAAAGATATATTTCAAAACTAAATTTAAATCGGGGTCGTTTCAAAATCTCATAAAAAAATTACAAGAGTATATATATGTATGTGATTCGCATAATATGAAGTGTTGGTACGTAAAGGAAATGAAGTATTATTATTTTTTTGTTGATGTATGTGTAAGCTGTAAATGTCCTCAAGAGATTGGTATATAATAATCATATGAAATAGTCGAGTAGATATACCTAATCCAGCTTTAAAGCGGAGCCGGCGCAAAAGGTAGAACTACCTTTTCCGCTCTTTGTGTGTTAACATAGAAAAGAATTAACAACCTCCTCTGGCGCCAAAGCCAATTGTCATTAATCTAACTGTATTTTTATCTAAACATCTCGAGTATTCGTTCTGGATATTGCAACTGAATTCTGTTAATCACAGTGTTTGATAACAGTGTACATCAAATGGGGAGGAACCCGCTTTAAATAAAATGTGAAAAAATATCTAAACCTATACCATTGTCTTGTTATTTATACATCAGTAGAAGAACTTTCATTGTAATTTTTAAAAACTTCTTTTTAACTCCTATTTAAAAGAGGTGAAATTAACTGATATATATGTTATTATTTTTAATAAATATATAAAACTAACGTATTGAAAAACAATTGGCGTACGAATCTGTAAGAAGCGAAAAAAAATATATGAATCTTATTGTTGCCAGATCCTCATCTGTACGGCTACACTGGCGTGGGGTGTTAATTTCCCTGCTCATTTGGTTGTCATCAAAGGAACAGAATATTACGACGGGAAACTGAAACGATATGTCGACATGCCAATCACAGATGTTTTACAGATGATGGGTAGGGCTGGCAGACCTCAGGTGAAGATATTATCTGTTTATTCTGTATTGAATAATTGACAAAAAACTTAAAGCGTTATAAATCTAAATAAGTTTTTATTTTTCATTTTTCTTACTTAAAAAATAAATTTTAATTCGAAAAACCTTATTTCAACTTTTGTGAAATGCTCATATACTTGAAACTCTTTTCATCATTTATTGCAATAATTACTTTACACGGACACTTTGAATTTTGTAATTAATATTTCTAATTATTTTTTCTCAACTATTTGTAACTTATCTTCGTAAAACTTATCAAACAATTTTCTTTCAGTATGACAATCATGGGATAGCTGTGGTACTGGTGCATGATGTTAAAAAAAGTTTTTACAAAAAATTCCTTTATGAACCGTTTCCGGTAGAATCGAGTATATTAGGTGTATTACCGGATCATATCAATGCAGAAATCGTTGCAGGTACAAATATCTTCTATTTATTATTAAAATGTACCTTAATACCATAATATGAGTCAATGTACGTAAACATTGAATGTGAATTCAAGATAATTGCAGTTAAATTTATGAAAATATCCCAGTAGTCTTAATATTTAACAATTTGCATGCTGCATTTGCTCTTTGACTTACACTTATTTGAAATATTGTAAAATTTATATTTTACAAAAGTATAAACCTTTGGTGTTTAGTAATGGTTAAACTGTTTGAATTACATATATATCATTTCTTAGATGAATATCAACAAAACTCAGTTAACATTCTCTAACTCTTCTCTCAACTAACAGTAATCATTCAACCTATCTGGGGGTGTATCCAGGATATTGTGAAATCTTATGTCATGTAATCTAAATATATTTAAGCACATTATCGTTTTATGTAATGGTTTTTCCCGCCCCTCCCTTACCTTGTGCATTATTATTGTTTTAATGAAGTTTACCCTGAATTTTTGTGGTATTTTAGGTACAGTGCACACGAAACAAGACCTGCTGGATTATTTGACATGGACCTATTTCTTCAGACGACTTCTGCAGAATCCGTCATATTACAAATTGGACACGCTAGAGCCCCAGGACGTCAATCATTATTTGTCGAATCTAGTGCAAGGCGCTTTGAACACATTGGCGTCCGCCAGCTGTGTAGAAATTCAAGAGGTATTCACAAATAATTTTTCCATAATTACAAAAAAAATTAAACATTTATCAGCAAGCAGTATCTGGTTGATTTGATCATTTGAAGTTGAATCAAATAAACCACTATCTAAACATTTTTGCTCGACTTGCCGAAAAGGGGTTTATCAATTTTTGTTTTGTGAAACTAGGCTAACTGTTAAATGTATGCAATAAAGTTATTTATTTCAAATGTTACTGTTGAGTTAATGTAAGTTTACATGAATTTATTGTCTATTTTTACAGGATGATCGAACAATTAGTAGCACATGGATGGGTCGTATAGCATCCTACTATTACCTCTCGCATCAATCGATGAAACATTTTTCAGAAAACCTTAATTCAAATCTGAAAGTTGGAGAAATGCTTAAAGTTCTCAGTGATGCTTATGAATACAATCAATTGCCTGTTAGACATAATGAAGACGGTTTGAATGGGTAAAACTTTTACAATAATTTATCATATTTGTTTTATTTCAAAATTACTTTCAATTATTTTAATCCTTATAGCTAGAGCCGACACGTCAATCTTTCGGAACGTCAAGATTGTGCTTCACATAGAAATCATATGGAGCAAACTCTTAACAAATGGATGCAATATTAAATCAAAAATAAATATCTGATCATTTACAATAAATCACGACAGTGACTTCACAATCTCTCGTTTTAACATTATTTACAGCAGCAGTTTTCAAAGTAGTGTTTTATAGCTCTATATATTAAATTTGTGAGATACTCAAAATAAGTGCCAATGTGTGTATTATACAATACTAATTAATTATAGAGAAGATGAAGAATTAAGCATTCATTTCTTGTTTTTACTCATTAATTAAACTATAAATAAATATAGTAAGGCTTGTTGTCATTATTCCGTGAATTATATTTTCTGTATAAATACATTTTACCATTATAATTATATTAAGTATAAAATAAGGACGGTGCCAAGATTTTATTTTAAAATGTGAGACATAGTAACGTTTAGAAAGCGATGGTTTACAGTGGTTGTAGTGAAATTCATTATAACTGATCGTCATCATTATAACTGATTTGATTATTTTCAGAGAGCTTGCAAAGCTGTGCAAAATGAGTGTGGATCCTTTGACATTAGATTCACCGCACACAAAAACATTCCTGTTACTTCAGGCGCATTTCTCACATTTGCATCTGCCATGTACAGATTATCTTACAGACCTTAAGTCAGTGCTTGATCAAGCTATTAGGATATTGCAGGTAATGGAATTGTTTACTTATATCTGTAGAATGCATTATTAATTTCAGTTAAATAAAAAATAATATTATTGTTAAAAGTGTGCTAAATTACTCACTTAAATGAAGTAGCTGTTTTTGTGCCTAAACTGCAATCCATTTCATTTTTTCAGTAGAGAGAAACTTACACAAATCTATTTCAAATAATTATTTAATGTTATTGATTGTATTGAAATTTACTAAACCATTATAATAAAGGTTTAATTATCTTGTATATTAGATATTATCAAATCAAAAATAAATTATTTCAGCTTGACACCACCAATATGGTACCGTTTAAATAACTTGGATTAATGATTTTAATAAAATATCTTTATTTAAATATTCTATTAAAAATGTAAATAAAAGTATTCATTCAAATGAAAAAAAACAGTCAGTCAAATACCATTTTATAATCATTGACTTAAGAATCAAGTGGGTGTGTTAGTTATATGATGAATATCATATTTAACAAAACAACTATTAAAATTAATTATATTTTTGGACAATATTACTTTTAACCTGTAAATAAGTATAGTTGATATGAAAATAACTGTTCAATAAATTTATTACTGCATTTTCAGGCAATGATTGACGCTTGTGCCGAACAAGGATGGCTTTCTTCAACACTGCAAGCCCAACTTATATTGCAGATGATTATCCAAGCGCAATGGTCGGAAGATTCACCTCTCATATCTTTACCCCATGTAAAATCGCACCATCTTTATCTATTTCATCTCATGTCCAAAGCCACCGGTAAACATTGCACGGTTCCCGCTGGCTTAAAAATGGCATGCTCTAGAAATTATGAGAGTCTGGCTTCATCACTGAGAAAGGAATTTGAGGAAAACCAAATAGAAGAAATTCATAAGGTCAATATTCTTATTTATCGACCAGGCTTGTTGATCATTTCTATTTATTTGTCAAGCTTTTAGTGCCGGTCTTCATTGTATTCGCTTAATTTTCGCAGGTCATATGCAGTTGGCCAACGCTGAAAATAAAGATAAGTGTCCGAGGAACGTGGAGCGATAGACCGATGGAACAGAATAAATTGGTGAATCAGCCAACCAAAAGAGACGAGTGGTTACCGGTTCATGCTGAACAGGTTTCTATCTTTTACTGATAATGTTGATGTTATTATTGGATATAATATATAAATTAAAATTAAGTTTGTCAGTTATACTGATTTATTTTTAATATCATTCATTATTTTAGGATTACACCCTTGTGATTGAAATGTCCCGATACAATACCAAAACGTCGACAGTCCACTGTCCTCATTTCCCGAGAGGTAAAGATGAAGGCTGGTTTCTCACCCTCGGCTCCAAGGAATATAAAGAAGTGTTGGCCCTAAAGAGAGCACATTTCCGAGGATCAAAATCTACACAACCCATTAACTTTTTCACCCCGGCTAGACAGGGTAAGCCCAATTCTATTACAGACCTTCCTTATGTGATTTAATTTGCATAATTTTTATATGTATATTAAGGTGAAAAGAAAGTTTTCTTCGTTTGCATTATCTTGAGTTATTTTTTTCAGGCCGCACTACTCTTACACTGTATATCGTCAGCGACTGTTACTTGGGTCTCGACCAAGAATATAACATTCAATTAGATGTTAGAGAAGCGTTGCCAGAAAACAGTCGTGAACTTCCGATGTTACCACCGGAGAAATTGTAATATGTTTCTTTGATTCGAGACCGGTAAATATGCAATGTTAATTCAGTGCTGTGATATTTAATAAAAAAATAAACAGTTTAATATTTTGTATTTGTTTTATTTCCACACATTTTATTTCACACAATGTTAATCAAAGATTTTTAAAAGTTAATATCTCTTTGGATTAAGGCATAAGAAAATATTCTAATATATTAAATATAAATATCAGATGAAAAATCAATGTAACATTATCATGAAATGCGTTTGAATAGGCTTAAAAATGATTATTAACAGTTCTTAAAACTAATTTAACACAATTAATGAAGTTTACACATTTATGTTTGGTGTAACATATATAAGTAGGCTAAATATAATCGGGGCTTTAGCCATTATAGAAAATTACAAAAAAAAACAGCTTCAAGTGATCATGAAATTATTTATATTGAAATATTTCCAGATGCTAATTACTCAAGTATATGGAACCATAACTTTTAAAGGTTCTAAATTTATGAGGCGTCTAGTTATAAAAAGGAATATAACCACATTTTCGTAAAATAAAGGAAAAATATGCGAGTATTCTAAGTGAAAAATTTATATCCAAAACTAAATACAAGCATACAAAAAAATATATTTTAAATCTTAATTAGCAATATATTCATGAATTAGAATATTTCAAATCTAGCTGATTCCGGTATCTGGAATGTACAATTTTATTTTACATTCATTCATTTGGTTGTGTGGTTTGGTTTAACAGATAATAAATGCTGTTATATCGTTTTAATACAATTTTTGCTTGAACCTAAAAACATTGTTTGCTGCTAATATTGGAATGTGTACATATCGCTTTTTGTAACTAGACGCTATATATGTATAAGAAGTAGAAACCATGAATGCAACCCCGATAAATATTATTGTTACAATAGTTTTGCAGTATTGCTCTAATGATCATAAGACATCGCAATGATAAAAATAGAGTAAAACAGATGAATAGTGCATCAAAAATAAATAGTGCAATAAATTTGTACAAAGCTATTAACCATAGTTATGGGATATAGAAATTCAAAAAAGAAAATGTTATTTTTTTATTTATCTGTTCCAAAATGTTTTTTTAGTCACTCAAAGACATTGGGGTTATGCGTGTGTCAATGCAAGCAGGTATAAAAATAAAAAAAAATCTGATTAATAAAAAATAAATAAAAAACAGTACGGCAATAAAAAATAGTTTTTGACAGAGTAAAAAATACAGAATGTTGCACTGCATTTAAATGCCAAACAAATGTATAATAGATATGTATATGATATTTTATGTACAATTTTTAATTTCAGGATGTCTAGAACCAAGTAAAAGGAATATTAAAAATGAATGATTAAAGCCAAATTGCCTTATAAAAATACTAGACACTTTTATTTAGAAAAAAGACTTTATCTATGTTATTAAAAAAAGTATATTTTTGTGGACAATAGGCAGTCACATCTAAAATAATGCATGCCTGTTCTTCAACGTGTCCTTTTTTGGAATCAAAATGGTTTAAAAAAAAAAAACAATACAACAAAACAAGTCATTTGTATTGAAATGTAGCATAGGCCTTGCATAGAGTTTTTTTACTGTAGTTTATTTACATTCAAATATTACCAAAATAATATGATGAAGATCATGTTTAATACTAATGAAGATTGAAAGCAAGTAAAAGGATTTTATCTCAATGAAACTATCTATCAATCAATATTACATTTTAGGTACTTTATAAAGACACTATTAGTGTAAGTTAAACATTAAATTCTTGAACAAAAATTGTATCACACATTGACAATACGTTACGAATCATGGTTAATCTTTCATCTCAGACGAACTTGTAAAAAGTATGCTCCACAATTTGGAAAAAATGATTTGAAGAGAAATTCAAAAATTGAAATTGTTGAAATATTTCATGTATTATTCTGTCTTTTCAAGTTTTCTTTGCGCTGCGGCTAAAATCATCTGCTGTTGCCTTTTTAAAATTCCATCCAATTGATCGGAGAATGCATCAAATGAGAATTTCATTTCAAAACGTTTTCTACCTGCCTCTCCCATTCTTTCTCTCAAATTTGAATCCATAACTAACCTCTTGACGGCATTGGAAAAATTATTGGGGTCAGGCTCACATAGAAATCCGGTAACCTGCTGAACAATTGTCTCTGTCGGTCCCCCGGAATTCACAGCGACGACAGGTTTTCCAAAGAACATCGCCTCTAAGGGTACAATGCCGAAATGTTCATTTGATGGTGTATAAACGAGTACACTGCAATGGTGTAAAAGTGACATCTTTTCCTCGTCTGTGGGGGATTTTAAGAAAGTTATCTTCTCTCTTAGATCCAGACTACACGCTAGATTATATAATTCGACATAATGTTCAAGGTTTTCAAGATTTATTCTATCATATCCCCCTGCCATAATTAAATGAACTCTCTCCCAGACCTCTTCCGTTAAATTATCTCTCAAGGAATGCAGGGCTTGAATAGCTAATCCCAAATTCTTTTTTCGTTCATATCTGTTAATCGACAAGAGCAGTATAGCGTCAGATTCTACATTCAAAACACTGGTAATATCTTTCACATCAGTTTTTTCAAAAAAGTCAGTGTTTATAGATGGATAACAAATGTCTGGAATTTCGGTAATGCTTTTAAATGCGTCTTTATAAACTCTTGCGGTATATTTACTATTGACCAGTACTTTATCAGCTTGCGCAGTACTCTTTTCTTCGACCCAATTGAGAGGATAGCGATAAATTTGTTTGATAAAACCACCTTTCGCAGTTAATAATTTGTCAGGATGATGACAATAAAATATTACTCGAAAGTTTTGATTGGCCATCTTCAAAAATGGAATACATATTGATATTAGATCGCAAAACACCAGAGAAGGCTCCTCGATGGGAATCACATACCAAGCAAGGTATATAGCTGCAAATACCATTCGAATGTAAGCACATAGGGCTTGAAACCGTCCGAATATTGATCTCGGTATCCAATCGCCGACAACAGTTACGGGCAAAGTTCCATTACGTGTTTCGTCGAAACAGTGGCTTCGATCATGGTGATTTGTATAAAAACTCACTTCGTGGCCTCTTTTTTTGAATGCAAGTGCAGCATCAACCACTAGTCTTTCGGCTCCACCGATACCGAGATCTGGATGCAAGAATATAATTTTCACCATTTTATCACACGGCTTACGACACCTTTATCATCGTTTATTGTTAATCTTAAATAACCTTAATTTATTGCACATTTACAATTCCTCCTTTTACAGCTGATGTCACAACAAACCGATAGGTTGTAGCAATATTTTTAGTGCTGTCACATACGTCAACAATCGTATTTTTTGAACAACCGGTTGAAGTTACTTCCTGATTAACCAACACCAATTTAATCATGATAATATCTTACTTTAAACGCAATGGAAAAATAATTATTTTCAACATGGGCAGCAGAAATATTTAAATAATCTTTTCTAAAACACCATATTTTGCTATTTTACCTTTATCATGTATCTTTTTATTTGCATTGGCAATACTACCCTCAAAGATAAATAAATTGACTGTTTCCTTCCTTGTTTCAAGTATACACGTCAGATTTTTGACGGTTCATTGTTTCGATTTCACCGAAACCGGCATCGGTTAACTTTGAGCCCATGAAGATGCAGTTATTAAATTGTATTGTGCCGTTATTGCTGTGCATAGCATTAATTGTCGCTGCAGATGATAAACCGAAAAAAAAGCTTCAAATCGGTGTGAAAAAGCGAGTTGAAAACTGCACCGTTAAATCAAAGAAGGGCGATCTTTTACACATGCATTACACGGTAATATTTTAATCAGCAATTTCAATTGAGCGCATTTTCCATTAATTAATATGCATCATTGTCCAAAAAGTGACTTAACTCTAGTACTCCACCAACAAGCCAATATATAAATAAATATGGCCACGTTCTTTCTCTAATTCCATAACGTCAGAAGTGTAAAGGCCTCATTACGATGTATAACATGGAGGCCCCTAAACTGAAAGCAACTCCATCAACTGAATAAAAGTTTTTAATAGTTCTGGGCTCTTTGGAGAGGGTGGGGATAGAATGATAAGGCTATTCAACGAATTATTAACTGGTCACTCTATACACCCTGTTCTCAGTGTCAGATATGTAATCACCACAGACATGCATCGCCTTTGAACACAAACCCATATTAATTGACTCAAAACTTTGGATCTATAATAAGCGAGGCTCAACTCTTGTAGGGTTGCCAACCAACGACTCAGGACTCATGATCCCTGGATTGCAAAGGATTTTAAATTGACTGTGGAAAGGAAAAAGGACGTAACCCACACATAGCAAATTTTAGAGGAAGCACATAAAACGTGTTTTGATGATTTTGGGCCATATGCAAATAATGAAATATATACAACCTGGAAGTGGACGGAGACTTATAAACTGGTGTTAAGTTGACATTACCTAATATTAATTAAAGAAATTGTCTGGGAATAACTTTTTTTTCAGTCTTTTTTCTTGATTTCAATTTTCACAAGCCTCCCCATCTTTTTTCAAATTTAAAAGCTAAATTTAGATACTAATTCAATATTTGCAGCTTACATCCTTTTGATAGAACGTGTATCAAGTTTGATACGTAGTGATTATTGAAAAAAAGCTGTTTTGAAAAAACCGTGGGTTACGTCCTTTTTCCTTTCCACAGTCGATATGTATTTTATATGGTCACCTGCAGTGGAAGATAACAACTTGGTACTGAATACAATCTTTTGAACTTTTTCAACTATGAGTTTTATTTTCTACCAGCACTGATCAGTCCCAACTTCTGTATTGCTTCAAAAAACTTAATTAATATTACGTAAAATTATATACTTGCTTTCGCCTTATAAACATCTGAAATTTTCTTTTTATTGATGGCATGAAAATTGGGAAAATGTCCTTTAAACCGCCCGCCCCCTTTTCCACAAAACTTATTCTAGGAGATCAGACACTTGAAATTTTATTGAAAATGTGATTATTCTCTTTCAACAGGGCACACTGGAAGATGGTACAGAATTCGATAGTTCACTACCAAGAAATCAACCCCTAACTTTCACTTTAGGGTCAGGCCAAGTAATAAAAGGATGGGATCAGGGATTAATGGGAATGTGCGAGGGGGAAAAACGAAAACTTGTGATTCCACCTGAGCTGGGATACGGCGCTTCAGGAGCTCCACCGAAAATACCAGGAGACTCGACACTCAATTTTGAAGTTGAGCTAATCAAAATCGAAAGAAAGGATGAATTTTAATGTAATTTAAGGGTTTTTTCATGAAATAAAAGCAACTTTTTGTAATCGAAAGTCTTGTTTTGTATTTTATTTGAATTATCACTTAACAAACAATACACATCTACCCACTTGCCACTTACACAAAACCTTGACCCGATAAAATTTGGTATCAATTTATTCATCTTACTAAAATGAATAAGTAGAATTAGTTATCTAAACCACGGCTTCGAACCAGAACGGAACTGAAAACAAAAAACTATTATTTTGCCGGAACGAAAACTGAATCCGAACCGAAAAAAATAACGGTTTTTTAATCGGTCGAAAACCGTTATTTTGCCGGAACCAAACTGATATATATTTTTTTTACTTGAACCGGAAAGAAAAAAATAGTGGTTTGAAGCCATGATCTAAACACTCGTTTTTAACTAATATATATCGAATACTTGAATCTTTTCCGAGACAAAATGGCAGAATGCTCTTTTACGAGACACACCTTTCGAGGTTTCGAGGTTTTCGAGACACACCTACCGAGCTTTCACCTCTGATAGCGATTGAAATTTCAGTCTTAACATCGAATCATTTTTTTCTTTATAAAGATTTTTTTAATTTTCTGACATTGTAGGGTTATGAAATATTGGGAATAAATGCAGAAAAAAAACTATTTGATATTTTTTTTAATGGTTTTCATGAATATAAGAAAAAATGTCACATGGCACTTCAAAAGCGCAACCCAGATGTGCGGTAGAAGGGGTTCAAGCAAACCAAGTGCAAAAGAGGATGACGTACCATTGTCTCTTATGTTCGGATCTCACGACACTAGGTATATGGAAGTAATGAAATACAGTTAAAAAATGTCTCGACCTAGAAAAATGGATACCAGGCAAATCGAGGGATGAGTGCATATGGAGGATGCTTTCATCTCTGCTTATTTGTAAAAATGAAGAGGATGTTAACATTGACAAAAATAATTAAAACAAAATTGAGAATTTATAAATACGTCTGTAGGAGTTAACATTTTGTTTTACAAAGTCAATGCTACAGATTACCGCACCAGAGATTCAAATATACAATATAACATGAATTGAAAAATCAACAAGTTCTTTTTTTTTTTGCAAACTAGATAGAAATACTTTCAGTAGGTAAATTTCACTAGTGGCCAATGTTTATTATTACACATCATTAACATAAATTACGCATCAGTCTCTCTCGCAGCATATAAAAATATTTTTCACTTATATAATTTTTATCTGAATTTTATCAATATTTTTTGATTGCTTTTCTGATAAGTGCCATCCTTTGCTTATGTGCCTCTGTGACAGTAGCACGTTTATAAGGCCGCAGTTCATCTGTTCCGAATCCAGGAATCCACATGTTCCAGTTACGTTCTAAAAGAAAGAATATAGATATGAATTTTCTTTAAGAATAAGAATCCACAACATATTAAATTGTTGCTACCAGCTTGTTATAAGCAGCTAATTTGAATAAAATCAATGTTAGTGTGACGACTACAATCCATTTTTGGTTGAAAGACATGATTGCTTAGTTTTGTTGCAACATATTTTTGCATGACAACAGCTTTGAAAAAGCCCATAAAAAAAATACGAAGATAAAATATAGATACCAGTGGGGCGTAGTGAAGAATTTTTTTTTTTTCAATTGAATAAGAGTTAATACCTACCATATAATATATATAACATAAAAATTTAGAAACAAGGATCCCCATATAGCCTGAATAAGAAGTAGAAGGTTCTATGTGGAAAAAAAATACAAAACAGAAGTAACAATGCGGCAGTCTTCCAAGTACCATTATTGGTATACATTGCTATTTTTGTTTCATATTTCTTTTCACATAGAACCTTGTAGTACTCTGGTCGCAAAATGTTTGAAAACATGAATTATTAAATTAGTATTTTTTACTACATTCAAATCCAAAAAAATACTCAATATTTGAATTAATAAGTATTATTCTTCCCAGATTTAATGTAGGCAACACAAAATGTTATTACTCTATATTTTTGTGCTGTATTAGTAGATATATTCAATAGTGTTATTTTCATAGAAATATTCACTCAAAAGGGGTACATAATATTGTTGAGTGATTTTTCAAGAAAGTTATATTCTACATTAGATATTTTAATTTAATTCTTTCAAAAAAGAAAAGATTTATACCTAAATGTAGCTGTACATCTTTAACTTCTACAGTAGGAACGTGTCTATGCTTAGCTAAAAGGCAGGCAGCATTCATTGTGCTATCGATAAAATCATCCGCAAGTTGCAAGAGAAGCTCCTCGACTTCTTCGTCAAGTTGCTCAGTGGGATCTACTTCCCGAACTAGTTCTTGGAGTCTGGGTCTTGTCACAATCTAAAAATCAATTATTAAAAACAGTTACAACCACCACAATTTTGACCGTAATTAAACATTTTCTACATTGCATAATAATAGATTGTCTTTAATGGCATTAAGTAATTTTTCACGAATAAAAGGGAAAATTGCAGAGTATTTTATTTAAATGGAACAAAAACAGGTAATTTTGTACAGTAGTGTCTGAAACTATTCCAATTGTCTAATCCAACATGGCCATCATGTCAATGCTACCAATACAAAAACATAAGTCACTCATCAATTATTATTTGTATTTATTGTACATACCTAAGAATTGTAATTGTCTCTAATAACCGTTAGATAAACTCCAAAGCACTGCCTAGGGAGCGAAACGAATTCCTAAATACAAATACGTCCAAATAGAACGCGAATAAATCCCTACTTGTGCCAAATTGACATTTCAGCTTTCGTTTCGCTCGCATCCACATATTCTTAACATTTTGAGCATGTGATTTACTATTGTTTGGATCCACTAAGTTACTAGGTGAACCGCAAACAAATACGTGTATATTCCATCCTCAATACATAGAATATTTACGTACGCTGCTCAGTCGTCTGAAATAATGTTCAAAAATATTCAAAAAATTAATTCACAAACGATTTCTGCTGTTTTTTTCATGTCTGTGTTGGCGGCACTGAGACGAAGGCCAATTTCGATTAAACGTCAAATGCTTCACGACGTCGTTCTTAAAGATTCCGTAGTTGTCTCTAATAACTGTTAGAAATACAGTTCTGATCTACCATTCTCATGGTGTTCGTTTTCCCGCATGGTTCATTTATTTTTCATAGTCCCGGTCAAGAACCCATAAGAACAATGTAAAATAGTCCCGCATTAACCGTTGCCCAATTTACCGTTTTCCTCGATATATCGTTCAAATATTTTGGTCCCGTCAAAAATATTATCCCGATTGACCGTTTTCATTGAATATTCCTCATAAATAGTCTTACCTCGCATTTCGTTTCGCGTTTTTTTCAGTAGAACCCCGATCTTCCGTTCTCACTATCTTCGTTTTTTTGCATGGATCGTTTATTTTTTACTCGACCAAGACCCCGTAATAACAATGTTTAGTAATTTCACGATTCATTCATTTCCCGATTTACCGATTTCCTTGATCTATCATCTAAATATTATCGTCCCGTCCCAGTTACTATCTATCCCGATTAGGGATTCTGTGTCGAGACATCCCGGGACTTTTGTGGTTTTTCGCTGTCTTCAGTCCCGGGACTTTGTTGTCTAATGTCCCGGGAATTAAGACTGTGATTTAAAATGTGCTAATAAATTGTACATTTTAATTTTGAAAAAACAATTCTGGTTAAGAAACCTTCAAAAGGACTGATGTGTATTGAATGAAAGCAGGAATAAGGCGGTAGCTCCAAGAAAAACGAATGATTTTTATGATGGGTACAGATATGCAGATATAAAAAAAACTCTTAGGCACGTGTTCGCACAACTATTGTTATATCATGAGATAACCGCACATAATTCTAAGAAATAATGGAACGCACAGCTATTTCTGGAAAATAGTGCCATATATCATAGCGATTGTAAATGTTTTTATTAACAACAGTTCAGCCTGGGCTAATAGATTCGTTGAAAAAATCGAAAGGAATACACGAAGGATCAGTTTGTTTCCTGACTTTGTGACGTGTGGCTAACAGAATGTACATATCAACATTTCCAGTAAATTTCTCAAAGGCTGTTATTAATTTCACATATCTCGAATTAAATAAGTGGTATCGTTTCATTTTATATTATTATTTTAGCCCATAATGGAAATAAATCAATCTGAAGTATGAAAACATTACAAAAAAAAACACTAAAAAAACACCCGTTGTCCAAAACAAATCACATGCAAATGGTCAAATACAACTGGATTATCGAGGCATCTTGAAAGAGTTCATCACATTATTGAATTAATTTTATATTTTCATAATTAATAAATAAATGTGTTCAAAAATGTATTTTTTAAAATTAACACATACTTTTGGCGCCACGGAAAATTTTACAGGCTTAAGCTGCGCAAAAAAAAGTTTAATTGAAAGAAAACATTTTAAAAAATTGGGAGAAAGATATCTTCATTTATATTATTAGAAATTTGTTTAAAACGATTAATAATCGTATAAAAATATAACTGTTGCAAAAAGAAATTACAAAATATTAAAATTAAATGTTCATACCTGATGTTGTTTTATTTACAAATGTTTTTCACTATTGTACAAAGTTACCAATGTCTCAATCAGACAAAAAAAGGTATAAAAGCTGTATTGTGTTTTGTGAAGTAACGGTCAAATTTTACCCAATTCATTGATATTTTTTCAATACATGTATCGTTATCATCCCTTTTTAGTACGTACATAAAAATATTTAATTTTATTAAATTTATAATTTTATTGAAGTGGAAATAAAAGTCCCGGGACTTTGACTTTATCACGTCTTGAGTCCCGGGACTTTGAAAAACCCGAGACTTCAGAATCACTAATCCCGATTGACCATTTTTGTAGAATATTTTTTTTGCTCATAAATAGTCTTACATTGCATCTGGTTGCGTGAATTTTTCTAAGTCAAAACTTAAATACCTAAATGAAGACAGCTAGAACTCTAGTTGAAAAACTGAAAATAATTAAAGACATTGGAAAAAATTCAGGAGAAAAACGAGTTGACACAGAAAAAGAAGTTGACTTAGAAATGTACGCGATTTTGAAGAGTATTTGTTAAAATTTAAGTGCCAAACTGCAAATAGACTACACCCATCCCTCGCTTAACACGGAAGATAGGTTCTGCTAGATCACCGTGTTAACCGAAACCGTGTTAAGCGAAACTAAAAAATGTATGAAAAGGAGAGGATAGGTTATTTTTTAGAAATATTAAAGAAATTGGTAGATAGGACTGAAAAATTATTGAAACATTATGAGCACAGATAAAAGATATTATTCTATGTCACTCTCACTAGAAGATATTAATATGGGGATTTTCCTTCTTTTTATTGGACGAATGTCATCATCACAACTACTTTCGATTACATTTTCTGTTATGTTCCGTCGACGTTCAAAAAAATCGGTAATCCGCAATGGTTCTTTTTTTTAATATTCTTGTAAATTTCCTCATATTTGGCACGTAAGTTCTACTTGGCATTTTCTTCTAAAAAAGACCCGTTTCGTCAGCATTAAAAATCTGGTCAGGCGAATAAGACCCTTCTATTTTAGCTAATTTTGGAGGATATTCTTCTGCAGCTTTAATGTCGCCAGATCTACTTTCGCCTTTCATTTTGATGTTGTGCAAAAAAATTCGCCTTTTAAATTTCTCAAGCCATCCCTTGCTCGCTAAAAATTCTGTGTCTTGATTAATTATGTGATAAAAAAAATCTTTTTGCTTTTTCTCGTATAGTAGAGCCGTCCATAGGTAATCCTTTTTGGTTATTATTCTCTATCCAAATCACCAGAGCTTTTTCCATTTTTTCTATGTTTGCATTGCGTATGTTTCGCACTTATTAAAGATCCCTCGATTACACTTGCTCTAATTTTTTCTTCACTTCTTTTAATCGTTCTAATCGTTGCTTCGTTCAAACTATTTTTTTTTGCAATCTCAGCCGTACTCAGTCCATCTCGAAGACGTTCCAAAATTTGAATTTTTATCTCCAGAGAAATTATTTTTCTTGTTAATTTTGGCTTCGACATAATAGGTCTAAACATGTATTAATAAAACTCAATTATTCCAATGTTACAAATATTAGAAATAAGAAAATTACACCTTGAATATTTGTCAAATTATAAACAACAAATATTTTATCAGCTGCTCGAACTTAACGAGTGATCAACAGAGTGGGCAACGAGAGACTAAATGTCTGATGTATTATTTTCAGGTACTATTTTTTTCACATTTAAAATGTAAAAGATATACCCTAACCGTCCAGATATACCCTAACCGTTATTCTTAGAAATTCCCACAGCTGTGCGCACATCTTCAAAGCAAGATTTAATCGAACAAAAAAAAAATTCAACAAAACTGAAACCGTGTTAAAGCGAAACCGTGTTAAGCGAGGGATGGGTGTACTTAGTTTGAATTAAACAAGTTAAAAATATATTTATTGGTTCTTTAATAAAAACAATGTAATAAATAAATAAGTTTTTTGAAAATTAAACATTTTTTTGGTGTTATTTGAAGATTTCCCGCATTATTCGTTCATTTATTACGGTCCCTTGAAAAACGTAGAATCGAGGTTCCACTGTACTCCAAAAATACTACTGCCTGGGGAGCGAAACAAATTCTTAAACACGAATTTATCCGAATAAAGCCGTTTACTTTGAAGATGTTTACTTTACAGATCACGGGGTAATTATAGAGTATAGCTCGTCATGGATTATTACGGCGATAAACTTCACAAACTAAGCTAAAAACAACGCCACGATTTAAAGTTATTTTTTGAGAGCTTTATAATCGCGTTAAAACCACACATTATGGCGCCGCGCGGCCATAATGGAAAACAGAGGCGATGTACTGAAAAATATTTCGTATTTCGCATAATTTATCAGTTTTCTTCGTAATAATGTGTGGTTTTAACGCGATTATAAAGCTCTCAAAAAATAACTTTAAATCGTGGCGTTGTTTTAAATTAGTTAGTGAATTTTTTCGCCGTAATAATCCATGACGAGCTATACTCTACTTTTACCATAGTTTTACTCTAGTGTTAACGATTACCCAATGTTTGATAAAACTTACCTGCGTGGGTAGATCACTTGTATTAACGGTGTTGGATTTTCCGGCAGTTTGAGATTGATTGCCCATTGGACTATGTTGCGATGGAGATGCCTGCATTGCTGCCGATTGAATATTCGACCCTACTTGATTCAAACTAGTGGCCGCTGAAGAATACTGTATCGCTGAAGACTGCTGGTTCATCGCTCCCATACTAATCGCAAGATATTGTATTATTGCTGGTTATTAATGAATTTATTGTTATTGATCAACTTGCGAATTTACATCCTAAGTGTCAACAGCCATCTTCACAACTTACCAGAGACAATGCAACTTATTCTAGTTACCATAGACTAAATAAATATTATTTAAAATAGACAATATACATAAATATGTACATATTATTCTGTGACAAAAGCAATTTCTATACCGGCTATCGAACTATTTTTGTTATTTATAGGTAGGTAAATATGTGATGACCAATATGATAAAAACATATTATAATTTATAAAATAAAAAAAGTATTATCGAATCCATAACTAATTATGTAATCATTTCTCAATTGTATTATGACCCGTCAAAGTAATGGCAATATGTACAACATATTTTATAGCAAATAATTAACAGAATTACAACTAATAAATTATTTTTAATTAACATTGAGTGTCATTATTTAAATATACGCTTGACTAGTATTAATCCATACACTATATTTTTTACTTTGCTTATATTTAAAAAATATTTAGTCCCATAAATTTCTTTAGTACTTAACTTAATTGAATTATTACCATTTTTTGCCCTCCAACTTTTACCTAATGTACGCAATGAAAATATTTAATTTTAAGTGAAAAAACTGGATGAAGATTTTCTATTGCGTCATTGGTAAAGGTAGGTATCAATTGATTATTAGTAATTTCAAGTTTTTAACATAATAAAAACGATATACACATTTGGTTGTAATATTTGTATATATTCAGTGCTTTAAAAAAAAAAGGTACCGGAGCTCACTTCTTCTCAAGCTTATTATTATAGGCATATGGCTTCCTAATATAAGTACATATCTCAATAGAAGATTTTTTTACGAGACTTGCTTGTTACTCAGTTGTTAAACCTATCTTTTTTTGAAGAGAAAAAAAATAGAAGGATGGAGTTAGGAAAGGATTAGTGGTAAAAAAATCGCTCTCGCTTTGTCTCGTTTATTTTAGGATTGGAAGGATGGGAGGATTTTTTTGGATATCACAAACATCCATGTCTTTAAACAGAAATCTATAAATCGATCAAAGAAAACGTTGTTTATCCCGGGACTCGAATCATGAAATCCGTCACGGAAGCCTTGTCTTCCTCGGATACTGATCAACGTATTTTAAAAGTGTCAAAAGTGCTTCGTCGAATTGAATGAACAAAAGCGACAAAACTGTAGCGGATAGAAATAGCGCATTAACCAAACATTAAACTCCTGGTTCTGGTCACTGAGTAAGTCTATGGACCTAGTATTTTTTGTATTATAACATTAATATATAAATGTTACGATACCCGATAGAATACATTTCAAATGAACCCAAGATAGGAACAAACAGCCAATGCTTTCCAAGAAATAAAGAAAATGTTTTCACAGTAAAATGAAAATATGATTTTGCAAATATTGATTTGAAACATTAAGCATGATGCCAAGAAAAAAGGTGCCGGAACGACGCTGAAAAAACAGAATTGTATAATTATGCGTCGGTAGTTATCCACTTCAAGATGTATATTTGTACTAAACTGACTTCTAAAAGTTAATGTCTATGTAAGGCTAACTACCGATTTTTGCCATATTTTGGAAAAATGTTCTTATTTTATGTGTAGAACGATATTATCTGTTTTTATTTTCACTTGATAACATTATTTGGTACCTGTTTTATAACCAATGGAAAAAAACATATATTCATTATTCATGGCAGAGTGAATAATAATAACCAAGTTTATATTATTTTTCATTGTTTATTTTATTTATTTTTCTAGGAATCTTGATAACATGTGTCAAAATAATTCGTCCTTCAATTCGTTTCACAATAGATGATGAAAATTCATATTTATGTGATGATAACTAAGTAATAAAATTTCGTTTTAATAGTAATATTATGTATTCTAAAATCAATAACGTTATTAAGGACATTTATAATGAGATATGCATAATAATTTTCAAGTAAACTTCTTGTCACTTATATTTGAAAAATATTGTCCAAAATAGGCTTCCTTGTAAACTTTTTTTCGAATCTGTCGCGCGCTCATCAGTTTAATAGAATTTTTGTATAACTCATGGTGGTGTGCAAAGAAACAATCTCGAATTGGCTGCAATAGAGAAATTCATAGGCTATTAATAAATGGATGCTATTCAAATATATGCGTTGCTAATTGTGTATTTTTTTAAACCTTAAATCCTGTCAATTGCTTGGAGCTATATCTAGTATGTGTACAATGCTGCTTCTCCAGACAAGCTCTACACAAATAAATCCTATTATCTTTATGCCAATAGTCCCCTTGCGCGCTGCACCCTGCATTGCAAATCGAGCAAGTGTCTTCATTAAAAGGAACACATTTTATCTGGAAAAAACTAAAAGTATAAGCAGGTATTCAAAATGTCGTTGCTATCGATCCCACATACCCAGTCGCAATTTAAATCCATGAGAGGTCGCCCAGGTGCAATGATATTTTTTGGCCCTGTTTTTCGGATAACATAAAACGACAGAAGATTACAATGTTAAATAATTAAAATCTGAACAAAAATTATATGGGTTATATAGTATAAGCTATTTTTGAGACTCCTAAGATTTGGAAACCGCAAGCGCGCGCCTCATTCGCTTATAGCAGGGATGGCGAACCTATGGCACGTTTGAGAATTTGGATGGCACGCTAGCGATTTTCAAGTTAATTTTTTTATATTTGTAAGTTTCAAAAATTATTTTTTTTATTAAATAATCCGTGAATTATCAAACGTTTCCAAGATAAACAACAATCGTTTAAAAAAATCACTTTTTATTTTTTCTATTTTGTTATTTGTTTTTACTGCTTGGGCGCGCAAGATTTTTGGCACGCGGACCTAAAAAGGTTCGCCATCCCTGGCTTATGGGATAATCCGCCACTGCACATACCTATCATTATTTATATAGAGCCAATATGCTTCTTCTAATGCATTGGTTCCATAATATGCTTATGGAGCCCTCTCAAAGCAAAAACTTGACCATGGACCCCCAAGTAAAATAATAAATTTAATTTTAATGCCTTGAATGGTTAATGATGATTCGACTCTGTGTTTGTGAGTAACATTCATAAGTCTTCGCGAGAACTTATATTCAGCCGGGATTTTGTTTTCGCGATGAGGTTTATAACGCTTTAAATACATATTTTTTTAATGAACTATAATGATATTTTACTGAGGGTGTAAAAATCGTTACAATTTTATTTATTTTAACTTTCATAATAATATAAAAGGTGTCAGGATTATTGTTATATATATTCATTCGCGAACCCCCTGACGATGTCCATGCGCCACCAAATGATTTTTGATTTCTCACGGACCCTCTCAACGGTCTTAAAAACCCCTGGGGGTGCGTATGAACCACTATTCTAATGTAAGTCAACCATATACTCAGTGCCGGCGCCAACATACATGCGAAATAGGCAACCGCCTAGGGCGCAAACCGTTAGGAGGCGCATAAATGGAGTTTTTTTTTTATTTCATTTTATTTTAATGATTGTATTCGTTCGTTATAATTATTTATCGTATTCTATATTATTTGTAAATAAGTTCCCCGTTACTTTATCCATTGCATTAGCCCTTGTTAACTATTCTTTTATATAAATTAAAAAAAATAAAAAAATAAATATAGATTTCTTTTGTTAGAATTGATATGGTCTTTGAAAAATTTGTTTTTCAGAATCTTCCTGGCTGTCGATTTTGTTTAAGTTATGAACACACCAACTACTTGGAAGCGGGGAAAACATAAAACTATCATTAAGCATATTCACTTTATTAATGTAGCATTTTATCACTTTGTCAAAAATTTCCCAAATTTTAATTATGTTTGTAATTACTTTCAATCGCCATTCTGAATTTATTAATCTGGGATGACTTTTTAATTATATGTTTGATGTGTTGAACATTTTAATTTTGTGTTATTTTAGAATCACTTTAATGTAATTGTCAATTTCTTTTCAATGCCAATTGTTGTGTATATCTTTTCAATTTTGTATAAAT